>LR738715.1:735299316-735328018 GCA_902687465.1 Secale cereale
CAGGGGGAAACAGCACGGCCAGTTGAGCGGACGACCCAAAACGCCAGAACCTTAATCTGGCAAGGCGGTCCCTCTTTCCAAGTTATTCTTGATCTCGAGCGTGTATTTTCCAAAGGCCCTCTCGATCTTCTTGTTGAAGTGCTCGTTCCGGTCGTTGATCGAGTCAACGTCCTTGTCTTCGTTGAACTTGCGCCTCCTGCTGAACGCCTTCCGCTTCTCGTCCCGCTCCTTGAGCTCATTGACCATTTTGTCGATGTTTGGTTCCGCCACCCTAGACACCTGTGCAGTGTACAAAGCAGGGCATCGGTAAGAGACAAAGACTTTGGGCTCCTTAGGGCATGTACAATGGTTGATAAGATAGTCTTATCTTAAATCTTGCATGTAATTTAGAGATGACAAAAGAAAACGTCTACAATGGGTCATCTCTTAGCCTTATCTTCAATAATTAGCAATTCCTACAAACGTGATGAAACATATTGTGCTAAGAGATCATCTCTTGTCTTCTCTTAAATAAGAGAAGACAATCATTTTCTTATGACTTCTCTCTCCTCCACCTCATCATCTATCCTACTTGGCACTCCTAAGATAGCACCATTGTACATGCCCTTATACTAAATAAAAGGACCATAAATAGAATACAGAAAAGTTGGTGCGATGGGCCGACGGCAGTACCTTCCCATATTGAAGACTTGAAGCCTCACGGTAGAATTCAGGATCGGTGTCTTTTGCTCTATTGTATGCATCCATGTCGACTTGTATGTTTTTTGTCCTCTTCTTGTAGGCATCATACAATGTTTTCTGGTTGAAAACTGCAAGCAAAAACACCTTATTCAGATAAATAAAGAAGACTTGAATAATAATAAAAAGATACATGTCTTGTATAAAATTATTCAAAATGATACTACAACTATTATTACCTCGACAGCTTCTTAAGAGGATATTAAATTAGAAGTGTTACATCTCTTGTATACAATTTATTGAAAATTGTACTCCCTCCGATCCATATTAATTGTCGCTGATTTAGTACAGCGACAATTAATATGGATTGGAGGGAATAAATTAAAAGTAATTGTCTAGACAGCTTTTGAATTAACTTAAACGTAAAAGATATTATTCTCAACTTTATCAAGAGTGATGTAACTCAGCGCTCACAGTATTACTAACAAGCACAGCTCTAAACTTCTAACGCAATATTACAGCTATATGTAGAAGTTGACAGGAAGCAATTTACACAATTTAAATATTGTTCCATAAAACACAATTCAAGAGTCAAATGCATGGGCGGTCCTTTTTTTTTGCCGAAATGTACACTACCCTCCTGACTCTCAAATCTTCAAAAATGCACATCCAGGTCCCAAATCTTTTGTGAGTGGTTCATCGGAGGTCCTATTGACCCAGGACCCGCGCTGACCGGCCTGCGTGGCTTTGACTACTGCCGCATAGTCAATAATAATTGCACAAAAGCCCTGAAAATCGTCTCTTCCAATTCTATTCTATGGCCCCTACTCTCCCTGACCCGGCCGAGCTGGTCTTCACCAAACCCCATTCAAAGTGCCTCAGGCTCCGCCTCCTCCTATGCTGCAAGTAGGACTACTATCGCACAGCGGCCTCTGCGATCCCTGCGGCCTGGCCCGTGCCGACCCGGACTGGCATTGTGGCTTGGCAAAATTGCGGCAGCACACAATGCTCCACCACACGCTGCTACACCTCGAGCAGCAGCTGGCCACTCTCGATCAGTTGGCACTTGGCAGCGGCTGGGTTGACTTTCTTCGCGTCCGGGAAGCAATGGATATCCATGTCCATGTTGTTGGTGTTGGACACTAGAACGCTGTGCCATCACAACTGCTTCTTACATGCATATCACACCTTTCCGGGGGCAGGTGAGTCATGACTCGTGATGATAGCGATGGATGGATGTGATCCAGTCTCGGGTTGGGGATAGGGCTTGTTGGTGTGGCTTTCGCCCTTTGTTGATGCGGTCGCAGGAGACCGGCATCATTGATTTTCCAGGCTGCTGATGAGGAGGTCCGAACGTTATCTTCTACACTATCGCGGCCACCTCTACCTGTACAGAGGCCACCTCTACCTGTACAGAGGTCATAGCCGAGCGTGGTTGCCAGAGCACATGAGGTGGACACATCTTGCACGGTACTTGAATTGGTGCTTGTGTGTTTGGTGTGATGAGGATAGGAAGGAGGGAGGTGGATGCTAGCGACTTTCTGCCCCGTGCTCTGGATCGAGCTCTGTCCACTTGCAACAGTAACACTAGCTTGGCTGTCCTTGCTCGCATGGCTCCACAAGGAACCGGGAGGGTGGGTTGCCATACACGTGGATGCAGATGCGGGTGCCTAGACGATATACAGATGGAATCGTCCCAATAGGCAGGCCGGTCAGCGTGAGTCCAAGGTCAATAGGACCTCTGGAGAACCATTTTATAAAAGATTTAGGACTAGGATGTGCATTTTCAAATAATTGAGAGTCAGTTGACAATTTGGCAAAAGAATTAGGACCACGCAAGCATTTACCTTCACAATTCAATTTGCATTTTCACTGATTAAATGCAGGATAAACTAAAACAGCCATTGGATAAAGTGTGCAACAGGTAGTAATAGTAAAGTTGCTTTAATTTTCCATTCTCTAGCTTAGAAGGAACACAGCATCAAAGGTCAGCGAAACACAGGTGGGTGGTCATCCAGAAGCTTATCTAAGAAAAAAAATACTGCAACAAAAATGCAGGCAAGATTAGAACTGCACCAGACATTGGATATTGTTTCTTTATTTTTCCGGTTAGTAAGCTTAGAAGCAACTTAGCCTCAATGATCATCTTGGTGATTATCAAATGAAACATACCAAGTAAAAATTATGTTCAAATATGCACAACCAGTTGATCATAAAGTCAATAGCAACATAGCAGTTTAAAGAGTATGGATTTGGATATATTTCACTAAAGCTGTGAGTCATCACTCCAGAATAATAAAATAAATGAAGCTAGGAGATGAGCTCACCATCCCAGCCATGTGGTGCGGGTTCCTTCTCCCATTTCTTGTATTTTGCTTCTGCCATATCCTGTGTATCAAGCATGTAAGACTTTGACATATCCAGGCCATTCGAATCAAGCAGCTTCCCGATCTTCTTTTTCCTGTCTTCCAACCACTTCTCCTTAGATACGCCTCTGCTCTCGCCACGAGGTTCCATCCTCTTCTTCTCTGCAACCATCGCCTGCTGATTCGCCTTCCTAGCTTCGTTCTGGCAGCACATAAAACACGAAGGAGATAAATATCCTAGACCGCAGATGAACCAGCTGAATTAGTTAACTGAAGGGCGCAGATGTTCATCATACCATCTTAAGCTGCAGCTCAAACAACTTCTTCTGCTTTTCTGTCATCTGCGGGTAACCGTTATCTGCAGCGGCAGCGGCCTCCTGCGGCCCAGAATCATCATCACCATCGGCCTGCTCTGGAGCGACTCCTGATTTGCCAGAACCTCCAGCAGGCTTCTCTGGCTCCCCGCGCTCCGCCGCTAACAAGTCAATCAAGTAGACGGTAAGTACACAGACGGCTCTGGTTGTGTTTGAAAATACAAACTGAAAGGCGAGGCCATACCTGCGTTGGCATCGGCAATCTTCTTAAAGCAGTACTCGGAGCAGTCATGGTAGGGGTTGGAGGCGTTGATGCAGTCAGGGTGCACGGTGCGGTCCTCCGGGGCCCGCTTCCACGAGTCGGGGAGCTCTTCGAGGAGGCGGCGCTTGGCCTCGGCGATCTTGTTGAGGCAGTAGTCGTTGCACTCGTGGGCCGGGTTCGACGAGTTGACGCACTCCGGCTCCGACTTCCCCATCGAGCTCTCGAGCCTGCGGAGTTTCGGCGGAACCCTAGATTAGGTCGGCACGGATTTCACGAAACAAGCTAGCGGCTGCGAGTCCATCAGAGGTTGCTTTGGAGCCCGTACCTTGGGAGGATTCGAGGCGGCGGATCTGCTGCGGGTCGATGGGGGCTGCGCCTGGTAGATGCGGCGGAGAGGCGGATTACGGGAGGGGGGGAGGAGTAGTGGCAGCAGCACCGTCGTTGGGCGGGAATCCGGCTGGGCTTGCCGACGGTCAAATCCGGCGGGCGGCGACGGGGATCGTGACGAACCCTAGAGGTTCGTCTGGAGAAGCGCTATCGCCTGGTGGTGAAGCGGCTGGCTGGTGGTGAACGATTTGGGCCGTTGCCCGCGTGGCAACCGGGAGAATACACCGACAACGAGTGGGCTGCACTGTGCCACGGGCTGGGCCGGCCGAATCACGCTTCGTGCAATTTTACAACAGATTGATTATTTGTTTGATCAACTCAAAAACAAAATATTTGTTCACTTACTAAAAAAAAAAGGCATCTACAGGGCCTGTTTGAGACTGCTCTACTCCTTAAAATTCAGCTCTACTCCGGAAAACATAAGCCAAACAGGGGCAGCTCCACAATATGCTGCTCCGCAAAAAACTAGAATCTGGGGCACAACTCCTAGTTTTTATGAAGCTCTTCAAGGGGTGCTCCAAAAAACTATAGAAGCTGGAGTTGGGTGGAAATTACCCACCACTGCCACCAGTAAGTGGATACCCCTTCGTTTCTCCGCCCTCAACCAATCAAATAGATTTTTTTCACCAAATTTCTCATTCTTGAAGCTGGAGCTAGATGGAAGCCAAACATTCTCTTTGGTAGTGCTACAACTTCTAGTTGAAACTGCTCCAAAGTGAATTTAGTGGAGCGAAACTGATTTTGGTGAAGCAGAGCAGTCCCAAACAAGCCCATAATACCTAAATAGTTCATCCCCGCTACCTTATTTCTCTTTGCATGCAAGCTATCCACATCATCATCCCTTCCACATCAGCAACTCTAATGACATGTCATATATTTTGTTATTAGGCTGGTCACAATGGGGAGTAACATAGAGCAAGAACATACACGCTATTCTATGCTATGTTACCACCATCACAATGGGTAGGAACATCATGCAAAACTCTATTTATTAGTTTATAGACTCATAATGTTTTGAAATATGTGATGTTCCGGTAACTAGCTATGTTACCACTACCCTCTCTTTCCTCATTAAATGTTTGCCATGTCAGCTTTTTGTCCTACATGGCAACGATGTTACTACTAAGTTCCTCCCCATTGGGACTAGCCTTAGCTCACAGTCTGGACCCACCACAAACTGGCCATTGTAAATACGCTATCTCTCTCCTTCGATTGAGAGCTCTCGCAAGTCCCAACCCACATCACTACGAACAATAAATGCTCCTATTTTTTACCGGGCCTCAGATTTAGTGGCCCTATTGTGCGACTGTGTCTCTCCTCCTCCGTTCCCTTCCAATTCCTGTCTCTGTGCCTCTTCCCCTTAAAATAGACAATAATGGCCACTGTCCTTCTACATCCCCACGACCGTCCCAATCTGCTCCAGTCACAAGTCTGCCAATTGGCATGCCATTCATCGCTCTCGAGGCTTCCATTCTCTGCAGGGTCCAATACGAGCCATGGCCGTCTCACAGAGTCGCTGTTGATTCATGGTGAAGCGTATATATGTAGAAGGACAGCCTACCCCCAGCCTCAGTAGTTATGATCACATCCTCCATATCCGGGTGCCTCGTGTTAGTCACCCGTATGTATCTTCATCAGGTGATCTATCCACAAACATGGAATCGTCTCGAACAGCTAGGGCCCCATATGGACGTCCAGCCCGTCAGGTAATCTGTACACGAATGCCCACTGATCTCCGATATATATGTAATTTTTGTTTTACTTCCACCGTATTATCTTAGATCTTTTACTAATCTTATTATGGATCTTTCTTATTCTTCGACTATGTGCTTGCAACTGAAACTGAAAACTCTTTAATTTTACCTGAAACTGAATAATCTTTGTGCAGGCCCATAAGGTGGTGCAGCTAGCAATCAAATATTTATGATCTCTCGACTGAGTTCATGGAAATTAAATATTATATATGTTTCCTGGTATTTGACTCATAAAAGGCAATATACCCAGTACGCAAGTATATTATTATCTGAATTCTCTTGATGAGCATCCAAAGTGGATGCCAAGTAGATGGAGCCAGCGCAACTCTGACATACTCCCATGTTGAAGCTCCATATGTGGATTTTGAGGATTCTCTGTTCTCAAATATACTGGATTTTTGCAACCTTTTTTTATTTTACAGAGGTAAAAACAATTTTATTTTATTTTATATTGTTAAGTTACATATGCTAGAAGATGAAGATATATGTTCTTCTGACTTTCACATTATTTTGTGTTGTAGGCTCTGTAGCTCTCTCATGCATGTGGATTATTGATACATTATGATGAAAATTGAGGCATTCTGATTATTCATTCATTTGAACTGTTATTTGTGACCAAGGGGACATATTTACCTATTTGATCAATATACAGTGTACTCCACTCCAACTTTATCGTATGCCAATTTTTTAGCCTTTGGTCAAACCTAGATTGCCCATTAGATATTTTTTCTTGACGCCTCATAAACTGGATTTGGAGCATGGATATATATTTAGTTTTAATAATGCTATGACTCTCTAAACCTGAAATGTGCTTCAACATGATTTATATATCAAACAGTGTTATCTAATTTGCGCATCGTTTGCTATTCTCTTAAGTTTGCCAATTTGTGTTGTTATCTAATTTGCGCGTCATTTGCTATTCTCTTAAGTTTGCCGATTTGTGTTATTTCATGATTGACTTCAGAAGAATAACATCTCTTCCCCTTTTACGTAAACAACTCTTCTGTTCTCTTCAGCTACCTTTTGTAGACAAGGCCAGAAGTGATCATCGAAATTACAAACTTGCTCAAGCATATTCACTAAACAACCACCAGTACCTATAGTCACCCCTTCCTTGCAATTTAATTAATCATATTATTTCATCGCACATTAAGAATTGTTGCTCTTTCCAAAGAGACTATTTTAGTTTGGTTTCATATATCACATAATTAAATTTTTAATTTTCTAAGGAGTAACCGAAAATTATCTTGATTGAAAACATGTATTTTATTTGGATCATGCTCATCTATTCATGTTTTATAAATTGCCCCTATATTTGGATCAAAAGGCTTACTAATACTTCCGCAGCAACGCGCGGGGTATCATCTAGTTTTCTAAAGGCGGGTGCTAGGCGCCGGCGCGCCAGCCCAAATTTGGGTCGGTCAGCCGGCAGCCGTCTGATTTGTTTGTTGGGAACCGTCTGATGCATCTCGTCTTCGTCAACGCAGCACCCATACAAGGAAAATCCATCTGCATCAATCTCATCGTCCCTTTCGTTCTCCCCGACCGCATGTGTTCTCCCGTTGCCGCCCTTCGCCTTGGTCCTCATCTCTGGTCGCTGCCCTCGCCGGCCATCCTAGTCGCCGGTCCCAGCCCCTCGCTGGTCGTCCTCGTCACCGGCTTCGCCCATGCAACAGCCGCACCCTCCTGTTGCAGCTCCTGTGGCGACCGTTGTAGCTCCGATGGCGATGACCGCAGCTCGCCAGCATACTCACCGCCGCTCATCTCTAACGCTTGCAATATCTCGCTTGCCTCCCGTTGAGAGATGCCCAGTACTGCAACCGACGACCAAAAAATCTACAAACGGTAACGAACAATGCTTCAACCGGCGATGAAAAAAGTTTCAACCCATATACGACGAAAGCTATGGACGACCACCAAAAGTTGTAACCGGTGATAAAAGAGCTTCATTTGGCGACAAGAAAAGCTTCATACATCGATGGAAAAAGTTTTAACCATAGAGATGAAAGCCATCGGCAACAATGAAAAGCTGCAACCGGTGGTTACAAAAGCTATAGCCGGCATAGAAAAAGCTTCAAACTTCGTGTCTTAGCTGTGACCCGCGAGGACGATGATGATGTTTTGCTGCAACCTTAGTCGACTTTTGCTACATTAGGCGATGGAATTTGCTACAAACCATTTTCATGGCTGCCATGGTGCTACAAATGCGCCGACAAGCCCGGTGAGGTTGATGGGGGTGGGATGTTGTGAATCACGGATGGCGAGTTCTGTTTGCAAGCAACGAGCGGCACGGTGTTGCAATCGGGACAGGGGAGAGTTGTGGCCAAATAGGTCAGGGTTACAATGGCGGTCGTGGTGAGCTACAACCTCGAGAAGGGGACAGGATGTTGCACGGCGAGGCGTGGCCATGTCGTGGTATTGGAACGGCAGGGCGCGACGTGGCATTTTTCGCGCGGGGATACGCGTGCCCGAGCCACTAACGGGCGCAGCCGGGCACAGCAGTTGGCGGCTCAAGGTCCTGGCGTGCTTCTTCTGTGTTTGGATGAATAAAGACAAGGAAGGAGACGAAGGAAGGGGATGAATCAGTGCGGGAGAAAAAAACAGTTCGAAAGGAGCGCTCTCGTCGCCACGATCGTGAGCGATCGCAAGGCCCGCGTTCGTCCGGCGTAACGTTTCGGTCGGCGCACCGGGTAGAAATGTTTCCCTATTTTAAATGGCGTGCCCGTTTCCTTTTTCTAGAAACACCTGTAATTTGATTGCATACTCGTAACAATTATAGGTACACTAATTCTGGATCTAAGGTCTAAGAAAATGAAATCTCTTGAAAACACCTTCGCGGTATCAATCTCTGATAGAAATACTCCAAAGACTTTAGTAAAGACGTTGCAATTGAACTTGATCAATGATGATGTTCTTCTTTCACCTGCACGAACATTATCAATAATGTTTTTTAAAAGTGCCTTGAGTCACCCATCCAAAAAGATGGGAAGCCTTGATCGATGAACATACTCTGGTCAGGATGACCCCCTATAAGCGCAGGTCATCGAATCACGATATCTTCACCATTATGTTGATGAAAGATTTCACCTTCACAAATAATCAAACCAACAAAAAAATTAACACACCAACATAAACTCATCAAATCTGAATAATCAAATCTGCAAGGACAGAAAACTATCTAACCTCATGGCACCACCAAAAGAACGAAAGTACTTTTATTCTCACAAAATACAAAGATCACTTGATATTGACAAAGAACACGGAAATCTTGAAGATGCGAGGCCCCCCCATCCACACAGGGTCGGCCCATCTTTCCGCAAAAACCTTTCATAAAATGTGCAATTTGGGTCGTTATCCGCGTGGCAACCGGGGGAAGAACAATGACAACGAGTGGGCTACACCGTGCCATGGACTGGGCCTGGAGAATCAAGCTTTGTGAAAATTTTGCAATAGGTCGATTATTTGTTCACTTACTCAAAAATAATGCCATTTCCTAAACGGCGCTTAAGGTGCCCGTTTCTATGATTCCTGCAAATGGGCGCATCCCCCCCTTCGCCCGCCCATCTTACCTTTTTTCCTTTTTTTTAGAAAACCCTTTCGAAAAAGGTGTGCCGCACGGATTCAAACCCGCACCGCACAGGCTCTGTACGACTGCGGTGACCACCTATGACAGCATTCCCTTCGTGCTAAATAGATTCTTTTATACTTCTTCAAATAATGAAGGTGAACCTTTTTTGGTTTTTGCCGATTTTCTTCTATTTTTTCTTTTTCTTTTTTCCCTTGTTTTCAATTTTTGAACTTTTCTCGAGTTCGCGAACATTTTTTGTGAACCTTTTTGAATGCGTGAACTTTTTACAAATTCCACGAACATTTTTCAAAACCAATGAACTTTATTCAAATCGCTGAATTTGTTTCAAATCCGATGAACTTTTTTCAAATTCCATGAAAAAAATCAATTTCGATGAACTTTTTTTCAAACTTGATGAACTTTTTTGCAAACTTGATGAACTTTTTTCAAAATTCATAAAAAAATCAAATCCCATGAACTTTTTAAAAACTTGATGAAACTTTTCCAAATGTGTGAACTTTTTCCAGAATTAATGAATTTCCTATGACACACTAATACAAGCTTCTAAACAAACGGTTTTTAACCCCTTTCCGGGACGGCATTTGGAATCGTCGTCAAGTGAGTGTAGGCGATAGGAGGGTCCTTCCCACATGACCCGGAAACCGTCGGTAATATGCCCTCCTGACACACACGTTTGGCAAAATGAGGGCGTGTGCGACCGACGAGTGCTCAAATACGGAAATACGTACAGTAGAGCAAAAAAAAAACAATTATACGGCGAAATTGTTTTCGGTCGCAAGTATATCCCACACAGCGAGTCCCCGCTAAACGTTTCCGTCCGTATATACATCCCACACAGTCGCTCGAAGGAAAACATTTCCGTTCATAGGTACATCACACACAATCTTTCCCGTTAAATTGCTTGCGTTATTGAATATATCACACGCGGTCCATGGAAGAAACAGTGTGGTAAAGGCTGTCCATCACACACAGTTTTCATGTGGTAAATGTTTGCGCAAGATGGCCTAACGCAAACAGTTTTCACGAGAAAGTCGTGTGTGATTATTCATTGATCCAACACGGTTTATTCCTAGAAACGGTGTGTGTTGCCTAAGGTCATCGCCCACGGTATTTTTTCAACAACCGTTTGCAATACAAAACCCAATTAGCAGGCTAATTTGCCAGTAGCAGGCTAATTATTCGATTATTCATAATCCATTTATTAATCTAATTGACAGTTCATATTAAGCACACAATATATTTCATTATCATAATTGAAATACATCAGAGTACAACATCATATAACTTCAGCACTCAGCTACCCCATTACACAACTACATCAGGACCAAGTTTCACATGCAACATCTATAACCTTTCAAAATTAGCATCATAGACGATACATAAACAGATGTATCTCATCTGGAAAACTGCTGAAGCAGAAGGCGAATATTGAGCCTTCATTGATGTTGAAGGTCTTTGTAACTTTAGGCCAGTGTCTGTGGATGATTGACCGTCCATCCTTCGTCCTCTTCAGGAACACTTCAATATTGAACCATAAGTGTTATATGAATACCTTCCTCGCTTCCTGACCATACAGATGGTTTGAGAGGTAATCATCAGTGAACTGCTTTGGAAAGGCCTGAAAATAAGAATGTGCATAAATATCTTCTCAATATTGAAAATGGGGCAAAGGAATTAAAAATGCAAGGTATAATAGTTAGTACCATCATGTAGTGAACTGATGTCTTTTTCATTGTGCAGACAAAGATCTTGTTGTTTTTTGTCGCTAATTTTCTTTATCCTAACAATCTTTCTGAGTTTCTTGACTTGACTGATATTCATGGACAACTCATTTCCCCATATGCAAAAAGGGTCAAACAGTGGGTCAAAACCTCTGACAGCAAGACCTACATGTGCAAGACCAAATTGTTAAAAACCTAAATATTAGAATGGTTTCTGCAATTGCACAATAATGTGCTATTAGACAACAAACCATGCATGTGCTAACCTCGATTGTAAACCTTAGTGCTTCCCATTGTTTCCCTGCAACACATATAAGGTAGTTAGTCACCAGGTTAAGTAAGGGTTCGCATGCTATCAGTGAAGGAAATATGCCCTAGAGGCAATAATAAATATGTTATTTGTATTTCCTTATATCATGATAAATGTCTTTTATTCATGCTAGAATTATATTAACCGGAAACCTAGTACATGTGTGGATACATAGACAAAACAGTATGTCCCTAGTATGCCTCTACTAGACTATCTCATTGATCAAAGATGGTTATGTTTCCTAGCCATAGGCATGAGTTGTCATTTGATCAACGGGATCACATCATTAGGAGAATGATGTGATGGACAAGACCCATCCGTTAGCATAGCACTATGATCGTTTAGTTTTACTGCTATTGCTTTCTTCATGACTTATACATGTTCCTATGACTATGAGATTATGCAACTCCCGAATACCGTAGGAACACCTTGTGTGCTATCAAACGTCACAACGTAACTAGGTGATCATAAGGATGCTCTACAGGTGTCTCCGAAAGTATTCGTGGTGTTGGCATAGATCAAGATTAGGATTTGTCACTCCGAGTGTCGGAGAGGTATCTCTGGGCCCTCTCGGTAACACACATCACAATAAGCCTTGCAAGCAAAAGACTAATGAGTTAGTCACGAGATGATGTGTTACGGTACGAGTAAAGAGACTTGCCGGTAACGAGATTGAACTAGGTATGGAGATACCGACGATCGAATCTCGGACAAGTAACATACCGATGACAAAAGGAACAACGTATGTTGTTATGCGGTTTTGACCGATAAAAGATCTTTGTAGAATATGTAGGAGCCAATACGAACATCCAGGTTCCGCTATTGGTTATTGACTGGAGATGAGTCTCGGTCATGTCTACATAGTTCTCGAACCCGTAGGGTCCGCACGCTTAACGTTTGATGACGATCGGTATTATGAGTTTATGAGTTTTGATGTACCGAAGGTAGTTCGGAGTCCCGGATGAGATCACAGACATGACAAGGAGTCTCGGAATGTCCGAGACATAAAGATTGATATATTGGACGACTATATTCGGACACCGGAAGTGTTCCGAAAAAGTTTCGGATTTAACGGGATTGCCGGAGGGGGTTACCGGAACCCCCTACGAGGGGGATGGTCCATAGTGGGCCTTATGGAAAAGAGAGAGGCAGCCCATAGGGGCTGGCCGGCGCCCCACCTAGGGTTCCTAGTTGGACTAGGATTGGGGGGCGCCACCTCTCCTTCTTTTCCTTTCCCTCTCTTCCTTCTTTGGTAGTTCCTACTAGGAATAGGATTGCAATCCTATTCCTAGTAGGATTGCACCCCTAGCCGCACCATAGGAGGGCCGGCCGCCCCCCCCCCCCTTGCTCCTTTATATACGGGGGCAGGGGGCACCCAAAGACACACAAGTTGAATTGTTTTAGCCGTGTGCGGTGCCCCCCTCCACAGAAACACACCTCGGTCATACCGTTGCAGTGCTTAGGCGAAGCCCTGCGCCGGTGAATACATCATATCCGTCACCACGCCGTCGTGCTGACGAAACTCTCCCGTGAAGCTCAATTGGATCAAGAGCTCGTGGGACGTCATCAAGTTGAACGTGTGCTGAACGCGGAGGTGCCGTACGTTCGGTGCTTGATCGGTTGGATCGTGAAGAAGTTCGACAACATCAACCGCGTCACTTGACGCTTCCGCTCCCGGTCTACGAGGGTACGTAGACACACTCTCCCCTCTCGTTGCTATGCATCTAGTAGATAGATCTTGCGTGATCGTAGGAAAATTTAAAAATACTACGTTCCCCAACAGTGGCATCATGAGCCAGGTCTATGCGTAGATGATATGCACGAGTAGAACACAATGAGTTGTGGGCGATACTAGTCATACTGCTTACCAGCATGTCATACTTTGCTTCGGCGGTATTGTGAGATGAAGCGGCCCGGACCGACATTACGCGTACGCTTACGCGAGACTGGTTTCACCATTACGAGCACTCGTTGCTTGAAGGTGACTGGCGGGTGTCTGTCTCTCTCACTTTAGCTGAATCAAGTGTGGCTACGCCCGGTCCTTGTGAAGGTTAAAACAGCACATACTTGACGAAACATCGTTGTGGTTTTGTATGCGTAGGTAAGAACGGTTCTTGCTAAGCCCGTAGCAGCCACGTGAAACTTGCAACAACAAAGTAGAGGACGTCTAACTTGTTTTTGCAGGGCATGTTGTGATGTGATATGGTCAAGACATGATGAGTTATACGGTTTTGTATGAGATGATCATGTTTTGTAATGTTATCGGCAACTGGCAGGAGCCATATGGTTGTCGATTTATTGTATGAAATGCAATCGCCATGTAATTGCTTTACTTTATCACTAAGCGGTAGCGATAGTCATAGAAGCAATAGTTGGCGAGACGACAACGATGCTACGATGGATATCAAGGTGTCGCGCCGGTGACGAAGGTGATCATGACGGTGCTTTGGAGATGGAGATCAAAAGCACAAGATGATGATGGCCATATCATGTCACATATTTTGATTGCATGTGATGTTTATCTTATTATGCTTCTTATTTTGCTTAGAACGGCGGTAGCATTATAAGATGATCCCTTACTAAAATTTCAAGGTATAAGTGTTCTCCCTGAGTATGCACCGTTGCGAAAGTTCGTCGTGCCGAGACACCACGTGATGATCGGGTGTGATAAGCTCTACGTTCAAATACAACGGGTGTAAGCCAGTTTTGCACACGCAGAATACTCGGGTTAAACTTGACGAGCCTAGCATATGCAGATATGGCCTCGGAACACCGGAGACCGAAAGGTCGAGCGTGAATCATATAGTAGATATGATCAACATAAGATGTTCACCATTGAAACTACTCCATCTCACGTGATGATCGGACATGGTTTAGTTGATTTGGATCACGTGATCATTTAGATGACCGGAGGGATGTCTATCTAAGTGGGAGTTCTTAAGTAATATGATTAATTGAACTTTAATTTGTCATGAACTTAGTCCTGGTAGTATTAGCATATCTATGTTGTAGATCAATAGCTCGCGATGTTGCTCCACGTTTATTTTTATATGTTCCTAGAGAAAACCAAGTTGAAAGATGTTAGTAGCAATGATGCAGAATTGTTCCGTGATCTAAGGATTATCCTCATTGCTGCACAGAAGAATTATGTCCTTGATGCACCGCTAGGTGACAGACCTATTGCAGGAGCAGATGTAGACGTTATGAACGTTTTGACAAAAGCTCGATATGATGACTACTTGATAGTTTAGTGCACCATGCTTTACGGCTTATAACCGGGACTTCAAAAATGTTTTGAAACGCCACGGAGCATATGAGATGTTCCAAGAGTTGAAATTAGTATTTCATACTCATGCCCGTGTCGAGAGGTATAAGACCTTTGACAGTACTTTGCCTACAAGATGGAGGAGAATAGCTCAACCAGTGAGCATGTGCTCAGATTGTCTGGGTAGTACAATTGCTTGAATCAATGGGAGTTAATCTTCCAGATAAGATAGTAATTGACAAAGTTCTCTATACACTATCACCAAGTTAGTAGAACTTCGTGATGAACTATAATATACAAGGGATGACGAAAGTAATTCCCGAGCTCTTCACGATGCTGAAATCGGTGAAGGTAGAAATCAAGAAAGAGCATCAAGTGTTGATGGTTAACCAGACCACTTGTTTCAAGTAAAGGGCAAAGGGATAGAAGGGGAACTTCAAGAAGAATGACAAGCAAGTTGTCACTCCCGTGAAGAAACCCAAAGCTAAACTCAAGCCTGAAACTAAGTGCTTCTACTGCAAAGGAAATGGTCACTAGAAGTGGAACTGCCCTAGATATTTGGCGGATAAGAAGGATGGCAAAGTGAACAAAGGTATATTTGATATACAGATTATTGATGTGTATTTTACTAGTGTTCACAGCAACCCCTCGGTAATTGATATTGGTTCAGTTGCTAAAGAGCGGTAACTCGAAATGGGAGTTGCATAATGAACAGAAACTAGTTAAAGGATGAAGTGACGATGTGTATTGGAAGTAGTTCCAAGATTGATATAATCATCATCGCACACTCCATATACTTTCGGGATTAGTGTTGAACCTAAATAAGTGTTATTTGGTGTTTGTGTTGAGCATGAATATGATTTGATCATGTTTATTGCAATACGGTTATTCATGTAAGTTAGAGAATAATTGTTGTTCTATTTACATGAATAAAACCTTCTATGGTCATACACCCAATGAAAATGGTTTGTTGGATCTCGATCGTGTGATACACATATTCATAATATTGAAGCCAAAAGATGCAAGGTTAATAATGATAGTGCAACTTATTTGTGGCACTGTCGTTTAGGTCATATTGGTGTAAAGCGCATGAAGAAACTCCATAGTGATGGACTTTTGGAATCACTTGATTATGAATCACTTGGTGCTTGCGAACCATGCCTCATGGGCAAGATGACTAAAACTCCGTTCTCCGGAACCGTGGAGCGAGCAACAGAGTTGTTGGAAATCATACATACTGATGTATGCGGACCAATGAGTGTTGAAGCTCGCGGCGGGTATCGTTATTTTCTGACCTTCACTAATGATTTGCGCAGATATGGGTATATCTACTTAATGAAGCACAAGTCTGAAACATTTGAAAAGTTCAAAGAATTTCAGAGTGAAGTGGAGAATCATCGTAACAAGAAAATAAGAGTTTCTACGATATGATCGTAGAGGTAAAATATTTGAGTTAGCGAGTTTGGACTTCAATAAAAACAATGTGAAATAGTTTCACTACTCACGCCACCTGGAACACCACAGTGTAATGGTGTGTCCGAACGTCATAACCGTACTTTATTAGATATGGTGCGATCGATGATGTATCTTACCGATCTACCACTATCGCTTTTTGGGTTATGCATTAGAGACAGCTACATTCACGTTAAATAGGGCACCATCTAAATCCGTGGAGATGACACCGTATGAACTGTGGTTTGACGAGAAACCTAAGCTGTCATTTCTTTAAGTTTGGGACTGTGATGCTTATGTGAAAAAGTTTCAACATGATAAGCTCGAACCCAAATCGGAGAAGTAAATCTTCATAGATACCCAAAAAGAAACTTTTGGGTACACCTTCTATCACAGATCCTAAGGCAAGGTCTTTGTTGCTAAGAGTGGATCCTTTCTAGAGAAGGAGTTTCTCTCGAAAGAAGTGAGTGGGAGGAAAGTAGAACTTGATGAGGTAATTGTACCTTCTCCCGAATTGGAAGGTAGTACATCACAGAAACTCGTTCCAGTGATTCCTACACCAATTAGTGAGGAAGCTAATGATGATGATCATGAAACTTCAGATCAAGTTTCTGCTGAACTTCGTAGATCAACCAGAGTTCGTTCCGCACCAGAGTGGTACGGCAACCCAGTTCTGGAAGTCATGTTACTAGACCATGATGAACCTACGAACTATGAGGAAGCGATGATGAGCCCAGATTCCGCAAAATGGCTTGAGACCATGAAATCTGAGATGGGATCCATGTATTAGAACAAAGTATGGACTTTGGTTGACTTGCCCGATGATCGACAAGCCATCGAAAATAAATGGATCTTCAAGAGGAAGACCGACGCAAACGGTAATGTTACTGTTTACAAAGCTCGACTTGTTGCGAAAGGGTTTCGACAAGTTCAAGGAGTTGACTACGATGAGACTTTCTCACCCGTAGCGATGCTTAAGTCTGTCCGAATCATGTTAGTAATTGCCGCATTTTATGAAATCTGGCAAATGGATAACAAAACTGCATTCTTTAATGGATTTATTAAAGAAGACTTGTATATGATGCAACCAGAAGGTTTTGTCAATCCTAAAGGTGCTAACAAAATGTGCAAGCTCCAGCGATCCATCTATGGACTGGTGCAAGCATCTCGGAGTTGGAATATACGCTTTGATAAGTTGATCAAAGCATATAGATTTATACAGACTTGCGGTGAAGCCTGTATTTACAAGAAGTGAGTGGGAGCACTACAACCTTTCTGATAAGTATATGTGAATGACATATTGTCGATCGGAAATGATGTAGAATTTTCTGGAAAGCATAAAGGAGTGTTTGAAAGGAGCTTTTCAAAGAAAGACCTTGGTGAAGCTGCTTACATATTGGGCATCAAGATCTATAGAGATAGATCAAGACGCTTGATAAGACTTTCGATGAGTACATACCTTGATAAGATTTTGAAGTAGTTCAAAATGGATCGGTCAAAGAAGGAGTTCTTGCCTGACTTGTAAGGTGTGAAGTTGAGTAAGACTCAAAGCCAGACCACGGCAGAAAAATATAGAGAGAATGAAAGTCATTCCCTATGCCTCAGCCATAGGTTCTATGAAGTATGCCATGCTGTGTACAAAACATGTTGTGTACCTTGCCATGAGTTTGACAGGGAGGTACAATAGTGATCCAGGAGTAGATCACTATACAGCGGTCAAAATTATCCTTAGTAATTGGATGACTAAGGAAATATTTCTCGATTATGGAGGTGATAAAGAGTTCGTCGTAAAGGTTTACGCCGATGCAAGCTTTGACACTAAATCCAGATGACTCTAAGTATCAATCTGGATGCGTATTGAAAGTGGGAGCAATTAGCTAGAGTAGCTCCATGCAGAGCATTGTAGACATAGAAATTTGCGAAATACATACGGATCTGAATGTGACAGACCTGTTGACTAAACTTCTCTCACAAGCAAAACATGATCACACCTTATTACTCTTGGGTATTAGTCACATAGCGATGTGAACTAGATTATTGACTCTAGTAAACCCTTTGGGTGTTGGTCACATGGTGATGTGAACTATGGGTGTTATTCACATAACGATGTGAACTATCGATATTAAATCACATGGCGATGTGAGCTAGATTATTGACTCTAGTTCAAGTGGGAGACTGAAGGAAATATGCCCTAGAGGCAATAATAAATATGTTATTTGTATTTCCTTATATCATGATAAATGTCTTTTATTCATGCTAGAATTGTATTAACCGGAAACTTAGTACATGTGTGGATACATAGACAAAACAGTATGTCCCTAGTATGCCTCTACTAGACTAGCTCATTGATCAAAGATGGTTATGTTTCCTAGCCATAGACATGAGTTGTCATTTGATCAACGGGATCACATAATTAGGAGAATGATGTGATGGACAAGACCCATCCGTTAGCATAGCACTATGATCGTTTAGTTTTACTGCTATTGCTTTCTTCATGACTTATACATGTTCCTATGACTATGAGATTATGCAACTCCCGAATACCGTAGGAACACCTTGTGTGCTATCAAACGTCACAACATCACTGGGTGATCATAAGGATGCTCTACAGGTGTCTCCGAAAGTATTCGTGGTGTTGGCATAGATCAAGATTAGGATTTGTCACTCCGAGTGTCGGAGAGGTATCTCTGGGCCCTCTCGGTAACACACATCACAATAAGCCTTGCAAGCAAAAGACTAATGAGTTAGTCACGAGATGATGTGTTACGGTACGAGTAAAGAGACTTGCCGGTAACGAGATTGAACTAGGTATGGAGATACCGACGATCGAATCTCGGACAAGTAACATACCGATGACAAAAGGAACAACGTATGTTGTTATGCGGTTTTGACCGATAAAAGATCTTCGTAGAATATGTAGGAGCCAATACGAACATCCAGGTTCCGCTATTGGTTATTGACCGGAGATGAGTCTCGGTCATGTCTACATAGTTCTCGAACCCGTAGGGTCCGCACGCTTAACGTTTGATGACGATCGGTATTATGAGTTTATGAGTTTTGATGTACCGAAGGTAGTTCGGAGTCCCGGATGAGATCACGGACATGACGAGGAGTCTCGGAATGTCCGAGACATAAAGATTGATATATTGGACGACTATATTCGGACACCGGAAGTGTTCCGGAAAAGTTTCGGATTTAACGGGATTGCCGGAGGGGGTTACCGGAACCCCCTACGAGGGGGGATGGTCCATAGTGGGCCTTATGGAAAAGAGAGAGGCAGCCCATAGGGGCTGGCCGGCGCCCCACCTAGGGTTCCTAGTTGGACTAGGATTGGGGGGCGCCACCTCTCCTTCTTTTCCTTTCCCTCTCTTCCTTCTTTGGTAGTTCCTACTAGGAATAGGATTGCAATCCTATTCCTAGTAGGATTGCACCCCTAGCCGCACCATAGGAGGGCCGGCCGGCCTCCCCCCTTGCTCCTTTATATACGGGGGCAGGGGGGCACCCAAAGACACACAAGTTGAATTGTTTTAGCCATGTGCGGTGCCCCCCTCCACAGAAACATACCTCGGTCATACCGTTGTAGTGCTTAGGCGAAGCCCTGCGCCGGTGAATACATCATATCCGTCACCACGCCGTCGTGCTGACGAAACTCTCCTGTGAAGCTCAACTGGATCAAGAGCTCGTGGGACGTCATCAAGTTGAACGTGTGCTGAACGCGGAGGTGCCGTACGTTCGGTGCTTGATCGGTTGGATCGTGAAGAAGTTCGACAACATCAACCGCGTCACTTGACGCTTCCGCTCCCGGTCTACGAGGGTACGTAGACACACTCTCCCCTCTCGTTGCTATGCATCTAGTAGATAGATCTTGCGTGATCGTAGGAAAATTTTAAAATACTACGTTCCCCAACAATCAGTAAAATATGTTGATGAAAAATAATCACATGCAGATTCATCAGATTAATTCAAGCCACAGGGAAAACACATTTATCCAAACCAAGCATGATTAAGAACTAGGAAATATAGTACTTGTATATGTTTCTCATGTATTAAGTGCAGTCAAATTCGATTTATTCCTCACATGTACAACAATACAAAATTCTACCCACGACAATTGGACATCGCATTGTAGAATTGAACCAAGCAGTTAACTAAACAGAACAACAAATGAACCAAATATTAACTGAGCACCACATTGCACAATATAACATACTCCTAATAGAAGATCAAACAGTTAACGAAACAGTTAACTACAGCCAATTGTAGCAATTGTATTTGTTTCGCATGTATTTACTACAGCCAAATTCAATTTATTCCTCACATGATATACAATAACAGAATGCAGCCACAATTTTGTAAAGATAAATTTGATTTATTTCTCACATGGAAGACAATACAAAATTGCAGCCTGAAGAATTGAACATCATATTTGCAGAATTGAACCAAACAATTAACTAAGGACGACAACTACTTAAAAAATAGTTAATAAGTGAGCACAACACTACACGACATATAGAACATATACACTAGAGCAATAGATTGCATGGTAAAATTAGATAGCACAATTCACTAGAATTTCTGAAGGAAAGGCAGGAGCAGCACACGCAACGGGTAAACCGAGCATGCTTAACCGACGTAGCTAGCAAATGGCAAGGTGCTCCTTCAAGATCTGGGGGTCGGCGCGAATGGCAGCCATCGCGACCTCGTCCGCGCGTGCGGCCGCGATTTGCTTCTCCGTTGCAAAATGCTCCTTGAGGTCCTGGCTATACTGCGTGCACCATGGCTTAGGTCGGCGCTTATTTGGTGGAGGGGTCGGTGATTTGGGTGGAAGGTGTCACGCTCGCGCCGACGGTTGGGGCATGTGGGATGTGGAAGGAGGAGGAGGATGGGGGTCGGGTGTGGATTACCTACCTGGATAGGCGAGACCGAGCAGCGTGAAGGAGGGTCGCCGAAGAGGAGGCGGCGGCGCTACAAGCAAGGAGTGAAGGTTTCAACTTGAAAAGGAAGGCGGAAAGAGGGGAAATGTGGCTTTTGGTAAGGGGGGCGGGGAGGTAGATATTTCCGCGGAAGCCGAAAATTTGGAATCGCTTCAGCCAAAAAACTGGGGCACAAAGTGTCATCAGACATGGTCCCTTATTCAGACATGGTCCGAAGATATTTTGTGTTGCATCTCACACGGTTGGTTATAATAAATTGTGTGCGATCTACTTGATTTATCGTCTTGATCATTTGAATTACGTAATGGGGTCACATCTACAAAGGATGGTGTTTGAATTGTTAAAACTTTTATCTGCAGTGAACATGCAACTATAGGTGTGTTGTTAAAAGAATTGGAATTATTCAGGGTTCGTTTGTACATTTTTATACATTAACTGGGTTTTCCAGGCATTTTATGCGCATAATTCAAATTTGAACTATATGCGCATGCTCCAGTGCATATAAACTTATTGAAAAACCAAATATGTGTCCTTGGTTGCATTCTTAGGTCCCATGCAAGAAATGGGAATAAATTTCAAACACCCTGCAACCGTCACTCGGCCGCAAACATTGAGATACCTCGTTTTTAAATTCTAGTAAATCCAAAACTCGTCTGAAATTCATGAAACTTGGCATTCTATCATGGAGCAGCATCAACATGTCGTGGTACAAATTTTGTCCAATTTGGGCAGGTTTGGGTATATGCTTCTCATAAATCGGAGCTTCTCACAACAAGCATGATGGTTTCGATACGAAACGATATCCATTGCCTCTTAATGCTTTCAAATTTTTTTTCTCGTGTCAACATACAACAACAGGAGTGTTGTGTGAATTTTTGTGATTTTTCGGGGTTCACTTGGACATATTTATGCATTAACTGAGTTTTCAATGCATTTATGTGCATAATTCAAATTTGAACTATATGCACATGCTCCATTGCATATAAATTGGTTGAAAATTAAATATGTGTCCTTGGGTGCATGCTTAGGTCACATGCAAGAAATGGGAATGAATTTCAAACACCAGGGCACCGTCGATTGCCGGCAAAACATTGAGATGCCTGGTTTTTAAATTCTAGTAAATCCCAAACTCGTCTGAAATTCATGAAACTTGGCATGCTATCATGGAGCGGCATCAACATGCCGTGGTACAAATTTTGTCCCATTCGGGGCAGATTTGAGTATATGCTTCTCACAAACCGGAGCTTCTCACAACAATCATGATGGTTTTCGGTAGGGAACGTCCCACCTTTGGGGACGAAACGATATCCATTGCCTCTTATTGCTTTTAAATTTTTTTCTCGTGTCAACATAGAGTAACATGAGTGTTGTGTGAATTTTTGTGATTTTTCGAGGTTCGTTTGGACATTTTTATGCATTAACTGAGTTTTCAATGCATTTATGTGCATAATTCAAATTTGAACTACATGCACATGCTCCAGTGCATATAAATTGGTTGAAAAATCAAATTTGTGTCCTTGGGTGCATGCTTAGGTCCCATGCAAGAAATTGGAATGAATTTCAAACACTAGGGCACTGTTGATTGCTGGCAAAACATTGAGATGCCTGGTTCTTAAATTCTAGTAAATCCAAAACTCGTCTGAAATTCATGAAACTAGGCATGCTATCATGGAGCGGCATCAACATGTCGTGGTACAAATTTTGTCCCATTTGGGGCAGGTTTGGGTATATGCTTCTCACAAACCGGAGCCTCTCACAACAGGCATGATGGTTTTCGGTAGGGAACGTCCCACCTTTGGGGCGAAACGATATCCATTGCCACTTATTGCTTTCAATTTTTTTCTCGTGTTAACATAGAACAACATGACTGTTGTGTGAATTTTTGTGATTTTTCGGGGTTCGTTTGGGCATTTTTATGCATTAAATAAGTTTCAATGCATGCATAATTCAAATTTGAACTACATGCACATGCTCCATTGCATATAAATTGGTTGAAAAATCAAATCTGTGTCCTTGGGTGCATGCTTAGGTCCCATGCAAGAAATGTGAATGAATTTCGAACACCAGGGCACCGTTGATTGCCGGCAAAACATCTAGATGCCTGGACATGTCGTGGTACAATTT
The DNA here is from genome assembly GCA_902687465.1 of Secale cereale. Lineage (NCBI taxonomy): Eukaryota > Viridiplantae > Streptophyta > Magnoliopsida > Poales > Poaceae > Secale > Secale cereale. Next base: position 735,322,473 of record LR738715.1, read on the forward strand.
TTTTCCCATTTGGGGCAGGTTTGGGTATATGCTTCTCACAAACCGGAGCTTCTCACAACAAGCAAGATGGTTTTCGGTAGGGAACGTCCCACCTTTGGGGACGAAACGATATCCATTGCCTCTTATTGCTTTCAAATTTTTTTCTCGTGTCAACATAGAACAACAGGAGTGTTGCGTGAATTTTTGTGATTTTTCGGGGTTTATTTGGACATTTTTATGCATTAAGTGAGTTTTCAATCCATTTATGTGCATAATTCAAATTTGAACTACATGCACATGCTCCAGTGCATATAAATTGGTTGAAAAATCAAATTTGTGTCCTTGAGTGCATGCTTAGGTCCCATGCGAGAAATGGGAATGAATTTCAAACACCAGGGCACCGTTGATTGCCGGCAAAACATTGAGATGCGTGGTTTTTAAATTCTAGTAAATCCAAAACTCGTCTGAAATTCATGAAACTTGGCATGCTATCATGGAGCAGCATCAACATGCAGTGGTACAAATTTTTTCCCATTCGGGGCAAGTTTGGGTATATGATTCTCACAAACCGGAGCTTCTCACAACAAGCATGATGGTTTTCGGTAGGGAACGTCCCACCTTTGCGGACGAAATGATATCCATTGCCTCTTATTGCTTTCAATTTTTTTCTCGTGTCAACATAGAACAAGAGGAGTGTTGTGTGAATTTTTGTGATTTTTCGGGGTTCGTTTGGACATTTTTATGCATTAAGTGAGTTTTCAATGCATTTATGTGTATAATTCAAATTTGAACTACATGCACATGCTCTAGTGCATATAAATTGGTTGAAAAAACATATATGTGTCCTTGGGTGTATGCTTAGGTCCCATGCAAGAAATGGGAATGAATTTCAAACACCAGAGCACCGTTGATTGCCGGAAAACATTGAGATGCCTATTTTTAAATTCTAGTAAATCCAAAACTCGTCTGAAATTCATGAAACTTGGCATGCTATCATGGAGCGGCATCAAAATGCCGTTGTACAAATTTTGTCCCATATGGGGCAGGTTTGGGTATATGCTTCTCACAAACCGGAGCTTCTCACAACAAGCATGATGGTTTTCGGTAGGGAACGCCCCTCCTTTGGGGACGAAACGATATCCATTGCCTATTATTGCTTTCAATTTTTTTCTCGTGTCAACATAGAACAATAGGAGTGTTGTGTGAATTTTTGTGATTTTTCGGGGTTTGTTTGGACATTTTTATGCATTAACTAAGTTTTCAATGCATTTATGTGCATAATTCAAATTTGAACTACATGCACATGCTCCAGTGCATATAAATTGGTTAAAAAATCAGATATGTGTCCTTGGGTGCATGCTTAGGTCCCATGCAAGAAATGGGAATGAATTTCGAACACCAGGGCACCGTTGATTGCGAGCAAAACATTGAGATGCCTAGTTTTTAAATTCTAGTAAATCCAAAACTCGTCTGAAATTCATGAAACTTATCATGCTATCATGGAGCGGCATCAACATTCCGTGGTAAAAATTTTGTCCCATTTGGGGCAGGTTTGGGTATATGCTTCTCACAAACGAGAGCTTCTCACAACAAGCATGATGATTTTCGGTAGGGAACGTCCCACCTTTGGGGACGAAACGATATCCATTGCCTCTTATTGCTTTCAAATTTTTTTCTCGTGTCAACATAGAACAACAGGAGTGTTGTGTGAATTTTTGTGATTTTTCGGGGTTTGTTTGGACATTGTTATGCATTAAATGAGTTTTTAATGCATTTATGTGCATAATTCAAATTTGAACTACATGCACATGCTTCAGTGCATATAAATTGGTTGAAAAATCAAATATGTGTCCTTGGATGCATGCTTAGGTCCCATGCAAGAAATGGGCATGAATTTCGAACACCAGGGCACCGTTGATTGCCGGCAAAACATTGAGATGCCTGGTTTTTAAATTCTAGTAAATCCACAATCATGTTAACCATTCACGTGACGCCACGTGTCTTGGTTTTAATGGCTGTAGGAGGTGCCGTGCGGACAACTGCTTGACCTTGACTGAATGGGAGGCGTGCGAGCGCCGTCCGGTGCACTGGCTGACTAAGAGGCATGCAAGTTGTCCTCGAGTGCACAGGCTCACCGGGAAGCGTGCGAGCTATACCCTGCGCAGGCTCACTGGGAAGCGAGCCCTTTGATATCCATGGGCGCCCGCCTTGCTCGTGTCCTCTCCATTAACGGTGCCCAAGCCGCAGTTTAATTCTCTTTTTAAATATAAAACACTCATCACAAACGTTTTAGTTAGAAAACGCGTATGCAAACACACAGCTTCCCTATGAAGCCAAGAGAAAATGTGCCGAGTAGGATTTCTGTAGTTCTTGATTGCAAACAATTTAGATAGAACACATGTATGCAAAGTGAGAGTAGTGCATGATTTGTGCATCCCTTCAACGCAAATGGTTGTTCTGGATGACCCATGTGCAACCACGTACAAACAATTTGGTAAGATTTGCATCTGTCATATTGGGTATGTTGCCATTTGTTAAACTGGAAAGATTTACATTTGTTGATCTAGTAACGTTGCCATTTGTTAATCCTTGTAACACTGCGATTTGTCAAAATATGCAGCTAGAAATCATTAGCACTATGTAATTTTTGCAACTAAAATTCAGTAATTAAGCATAGATTTCATTCATAGATTAAGCAGTCGTTCTTAATTTATACAAACAATTCAACTCGACAGGTGAACCGACCAAACTTCTCCCCAATTGTTGCCAACCACGTACTAAAATAGCTAGTTCAACTATATATACTAGCTAATTTTAAGTATGTTGTACAGTTCCACCACACATCTATAGTCAGATGAACTGAACAAAATAGCCCCTAAATACTACTACTACCACGGAGGGGCTTTGTGCTACTTCCGGCAGCCTCTCCTCTGCCGAACGTGCTCAGTAAGAGGCAGAGGAGCAGGATGAGCCTACCGACGAGCTGGACAAATGCAATACGGTGCCTGCCGCTGTTGCACGTTCAACGACGCTCGCCAGCTCGAACACCCACTACTGCCCCAGATGATCCTTCTCGAAGCGGTCAGACTGTTCGTATATCTCCTGATTCCTTGCCTCTGCGTCGGCGTGTTGCTACTTCTCGAGCTTGCGTTGTATTCCCTCGAAGAGGAAAGGGTGATGCAGCACAGTAGCGTAAGTATTTTCCTTAGTTTTTGAGAACAAAGGTATCAATCCAGTAGGAGACCACACGCGAGTCCCTCACACATGCACAAACAAATAAGAACTTCGCAGCCAACGCGATAAGGGGTTGTCAATCCCTTTACGGTCACTTACGAAAGTGAGATCTGATAAAGATGATAGTTTGATATTTTTGGTATTTTTGGATATAAGAACAGAAAGTAAAAGCGGAAAAGTAAAGTAGATTGTAGATTGATATGTTGAGAATAGACCCAGGGGCCATAGTGTTCTCTAGTGGCTTCTCTCATGATAGCGATATTCTATGGTGGGTAAACAAATTACTGTCGAGTAATTGATAGAAAAGCGAATAATTATGAGACTATCTAGGCATGATCATTATATATAGGCATCACGTTCGAAGCAAGTAGACCGAAACGATTCTGCATCTACTACTATTACTCCACACATTGACCGCTATCCAGCATGCATCTAGAGTATTAAGTTCATAAGAACAGAGTAACGCCTTAATCGAGATGACATGATGTAGAGTGATAAACTCAAACATAGTGATATAAACCCCATCTTTTTATCCTCGATGGCAAAAATACAATACGTTCTTTGCTGCCCCTACTATCACTGGGAAAGGGCACCGCAATATTGAACCCAAAGCCAAGCACTTCTCCCATTGCAAGAACTATAGATCTAGTAGGCCAAACCAAACCAATAATTCGAAGAGACTTGCAAGGATATTATAATCATACATATAGAGTTCAGAGAAGAACCAAATATTTCTCATAGATAATCTTGATCATAAACCCACAATTCATCGGATCTCAACAAACACACCGCAAAATGAGATTACATCGAATAGATCTCCTCGAAGACCGAGGAGAACTTGGTATTGAGATCCAAAGAGAGAGAAGAAGCCATCTAGATACTAGCTATGGACCCGAAGGTCTGTGGTAAACTACTCACAACTCATGGTGAGGCAATGATGATGATGTAGAAGCACTCCGTGGTAGATCCCCCCTCCGGCGGAGCTCCGTAATAGGCCCCAAGATGGGATCTCACGGGAACAGAAGGTTGCGGCGGTGGAACTAGGGTTTTCTCTGTTGTTCTGATGGTTTGAGGGTACGTAGATATATATAGGAAAAAGGAGGGCACCGGGGGCCAAACGTGGGGCCCACGAGGCAGGGGGGCGCGCCCTGTAGGGAAGGGGCGCCCCCACCCTCGTGGACGCCACGTGTGCCCTATTCCGTGGTTCTCAAGTCTCCCGTGCATATTTTGCTCCAAAAATATCTCTCCCGAAGTTTCATTCCATTTGGACTCCATTTGATATTCCTTTTCTTTAAAACCCTGAAATAGGCAAAAAAAACAGCAATCTGGACTGGGCCTTTGGGTTAATAGGTTAGTCCCAAAAATAATATAAAAGTGTATAACAAAGCCCATTAAACATCCAAAACATCATAAATAATAGCATGGAACAATAAAAAATTATAGATACATTGGAGACGTATCAAGCATCCCCAAGCTTAATTCATGCTCGTCCTCGAGTAGGTAAATGATAAAAACAAAATTTTTGACGTGGAATGCTAACCAAAATAGTTTTCAATGTAATTCTCTTAATTATGGCATGAATGTTCAGATCTGAAAGATTCAAGAAAAAAGTCTATATTGACATAAGAAATAATAATACTTCAAGCATACTAACAAAGCAATCATGTCTTCTCAAAATACTATGGCTAATGAAAGTTATCCCTACAAAATCATATAGTCTGGCTATGCTCCCTCTTCATCACACAAAATATTCATATCATGCACAACCCCGGTTTCAGCCAAGCACTTGTTTTCATACTCTATTCTTTCAAACCTTTCAACTTTCACGCAATACATGAGCGTGAGCCATGGACATAGCACTATGTGGAATAGAGAGGTGGTTGTTGAGAAGACAAAAAGGAGGGAGATAGTCTCACATCGACTAGGCGTATCAACGGTGTTGGGGTATTTGGATCGACACCTATGGGATCACAAGAATCCCTACTACGGTTGGGGCGCGGGGTTGAGAGAAGAGCGGATCTAACGGTCAGGACACGGTTCCTTTACCTAGGTTCGGGCCGCAAAGATGCATAAAACCCTACTCCTGCTTTGGTGGATTATATGTTGGTGTTCTTCAGCTAACGAGGAGCTCCAAGAGAGTTGTGAGGAGTTCTAAAAAGCCGAATCCTCTTCCTGGTCGCCTCGAGCCTCCTTTTATAGGAAAAAGGGGCTGCCACAGTGGCACACAGGAGGTGGAAAGGGTACAGTGACGCGAGGTTATCCCTCGCATTACAGGACAAGGTGCATTTAATGCGCCAGCTTAGGTGTCCTTGCTTTATCGGGGACGGGGGGGG
>LR738715.1:735328105-735362887 GCA_902687465.1 Secale cereale
GGGGGGGGGGGGGGGGAGACGTCCGTCTTGTCCATCGCCGCCCCTCCTCGTGTTGAGACGCGCCCTGGCCAGCGGTGCCTGAGGTGCCATGTAGGCAGACAGGCAGCTGAGGTGGCGCAACGGCGGGTCTCCACGAAGATATGTGGGTTGCCACGCAGGAGCCTGTCCAGCTGGTTGGGTCGGCAGCTGCGTGGGTCGGTGGAAACACAGTTGGTGCGGGCCTGACGGTGGTCCCGCGGGTGTCCTTGGCAAGGGCCTTGCCGGGGCTCCGGCAAGGGTCGTGCCGTGGCGCCTGCTGTCATCCCCGGCAAGGTGCTTGCCGAGGGCCTTGTGGTTCTCCTTGGCTGGAATCCCGCCAAGGGTCATCGTCTTCTTAACTTGCATCTGATCTTGAATGTCTTCACAAAGATCTGCACGCCACCACGAGGATATCTCCCGAATCCTCGCCCCATGGGGGCGGTGGACTCAAGGGTGATTGGCTCCGTAGGCGCGGGGCGAGCTGCCGCGGCGAGGGCCTTGCCGGGGCTACCAGGGCTGGCCCCGCAAGGATCTTGCCGGGGAGAGCCGCTTCGTCCCTTTGCTCTTTGTGGTCTTGTTCTTGGTGTCGCTCCAGTCTCCATCAAGCTTCAGTCTTGCCCCGGCTCGCCTCCCTCGCCATGCTTGGTGTGGGGGCGCCGTGGCTCAGACTGCCCGTGCACAGTCATAGGGGTACAAAAAGTGCACCCCTCTTTTTGTACACCGACAGGAGCCCCCGGGCCTGGGCCACACATAAGCGCGACACGTTGTTGGGCTAGGTCCAGAACGGTGCGCGGGCAGGCGGGGTGGTTTTCACTGTGGTAAGATTTCCGCGCGCTGCACCTCTCACGACCCGCGCGCGCGGCGCGGGGTGGAGGGGCGTGCATGACGTGGGCGGCATGCGTGGGGCGGTTTCCGCAGGCATGCGTCATGTCGCATTAAATGCGAAAGGAGGCAGCCCGTGTCTTCCCCATAAAAAGGGAATAACCGCGAGCGCGCTGCTCACTTCCCCCATTTTCTTCGCGCCTCTTCCAATCCCAGAGCCGCTGTTCCCTCTCTTCCTTCCTTCTGAATCCTTCGCCGTCGCCTGTCGCCGTTGCTTCGCCATCTCCTTCCTTCAGCCCTCCCACTCTGCCGCTATGGCGTCCAAACCCGCCAAGGGAAAAGGGGCGGCCAAGGGCGCCGGGCCTGTGGCGCCGCCGAAGGGCGCGTTTACGGGGGATCGGACGAAGGCTGCTTTCTTCATCCCGTCGTCGGTTGATGTCTTCGAGCTCTGGGACGCCTTCAGACCCCTTTGGGGGGCGGAGACGGAGGATCGGACGAAGAACTTGGGCCATCTGGCGACACGCGTCGTTCCGGCTGATTGCGCCCCGCCCGGCTCAAATCGATACCCTTCTTTGCCTTCCCCGGCAGACGTCGATTCGGAGGGCGACGCGGAGTTCCCCTTCGACCTCGGGCCCCTCAGCCCGAAGAGGAAGAGGAAAATGGCGGAGGAGGAGGAAATGGACGACGAGTAAGTATTCCATCCCTTATCATCATTCCCATCTTCCTAGACCATGCCACTCATCTTGATTTGTTTTTTCTTCTTCAGGGACGCAGAGACGTTGGCCCAGAGGGTGAAGAGGGCCAAATCTTTGGCGAGCAGCCAGCCCCCGGCTGGGGCTTCGGAGGCACCACTGGTGGTGTTGAGCAGCTCCGACGGCAGCCCCCGGCACAGCCCCCAGCGTAAGTTCGCCAACCTCTTCTCGCTCGACATGCAGTAGGCGTTGGATGCTGAAGGTGCTGACCTTGCCGGTTCTGTAGGACGGGAGCAGCAGTAGGAGGAGCCGCAGGGGCCACTCCCAACACACCACCCCATCGACCACGCCGCCACGAGGGGCGTCCCCGGCAAGGTCACCAAGCATGGAGTGTTGGGGAACGTTGCATGGAAAACAAAAATTTTTCTCTACGTTCACCAAGATCAATCTAGGAGATGCAACTACGAGGGGAGAGTAGGATCCACATACCCTTGTAGATCGCTAAGCGGAAGCGTTAAGAACGCGGTTGATGGAGTCGTACTCGCCGCGATTCAGATCGCCGAAGATCCTAGCACCGAAGCAACGGTGCCTCCGCGTTCTTCACACGTACGGCTCGGGGACGTCTCCTCCTTCTTGATCCAGCAAGGGGTGGAGGAGAGGTTGATGGAGAGACCGGCAGCACGACGGCGTGGCGGTGATGGTGGAGGAGGATTCCAGCAGGGCTTCGCCAAGCACCGCGGGAAGAAGAAGATGTTATGGGAGAGGGAGGGCAGCACCGAGGCACGAACGTGTGTTGGCTGCCCTCCCTCTGCCCCTCTATATATAGGGGGAATAGATGGAGGGGGGCGCCCTAGGGTTTCCCCTAGGGGGCCGGCGGCCAGGGCAGTGGGGGGGGGGCGGCGGCCAAGGGCTGCGCAGGCCCTAGGGTTTCCCCCCCTAGGTGCCTTGCCCCCCACTCCAAGGGGTGCGGCTGCCCTAGGAGGGGCCAGCCCCCCATGCGCCATAGGAGAGGGCCCAGGGGGGGCGCACAGCCCTATCAGGGCTGTGGTGTTCCCCCTTTGTGGCCCATTAGGTCCAGAACCACTTCCGGGACCCCCGAAACCCTTTTCGGTAATCCGCCGATTTCCCGATGCTCCCCGGAACACTTCCGGACTCCGAAACCTTTCATCCTATATATCAATCTTCGTCTCCGGACCATTCCGGAGACCCTCGTCATGTCCGGGATCTCATCTGGGACTCCGAACAACCTTCGGTAACCATGCACTGTTCTCACTAACAACCCTAGCGTCACCGAACCTTAAGTGTGTAGACCCTGCGGGTTCGGAAACCATGTAGACATGACCGAGACACTCCCAGGTCAATAACCAATAGCGGGAGCTGGATACCCATATTGGTTCCCACATGTTTCTCGATGATCTCATCGGATGAACCACGATGTCAAGGATTCAGGCAATCCCGTATACAGTTCCCTTTGTCTCGTCGGTATGTTACTTGCCCGAGATTCGATCGTCGGTATCTCTATACCTAGTTCAATCTCGTTACCGGCAAGTCTCTTTACTCGTTACCGTAATACATAATCCCGTGACCAACTACTTAGTCACTTTGAGCTCATTGAGATGACGTATTACCGAGTGGGCCCGGAGATACCTCTCCGTCACACGGAGTGACAAATCCCAGTCTCGATCCATGTCAACTCAACAGACACCCTCGGAGATACCTGTAGAGTACCTTTATAGTCACCCAGTTACGTTGTGACGTTTGGCACACACAAAGCACTCCTACGGTGTCAGTGAGTTACATGATCTCATGGTCATAGGAACTTATACTTGACATGCAGCAAACTATAGCGATAACTGACACGATCAAAAGCTATGTTTAACGTTTGGGTCTCGTCCATCACATCATTCTCCTAATGATGTGATCCCGTTATCAAATGACAACTCATGTCTATGACCTGGAAACCGCGGTCATCTTTGATCAACGAGCTAGTCCTGTAGAGGCTCACTAGGGACACAAAGTCTGTCTATTCATCCACACATGTATTTGAGTTTCCAATCAATACAATTATAGCATGGATAATAAACGATTATCATGAACAAGGAAATATAATAATAACTCTTTTATTATTGCCTCTAGGGCATATTTCCAACAGTCTCCCACTTGCACTAGAGTCAATAATCTAGCATTACAAGGTAATGAATCTAACACCCATAGAGTCTTGGTGTTGATCGTGCTTAGCCCGTGGAAGAGGCTTAGTCAACGGATCTGCAACATTCAAATCCGTGTGTACTTTGCAAATGTTTATATCCTCCTCCTTGACCGAATCACGGATGGAATTGAAGCGTCGCTTTATGTGTCTGGTCCTCTTGTGAAACCTTGGTTCCTTGGCTAGAGCAATGGCACCAGTGTTGTCACAGAACAGAGTCATTGGGTTCAGTGCACTAGGCACAACTCCAAGATCTGTCATGAACTCCTTCATCCAGACACCTTCCTTTGCCGCCTCCGAGGCAGCTATATACTCCGCTTCACATGTAGAATCAGCTACCACGCTCTGCTTGGAACTGCACCAGCTTACCGCTCCCCCGTTGAGAATATATACGTATCCGGTTTGAGACTTAGAGTCATCCGGATCAGTGTCAAAGCTTGCATCGACGTAACCCTTTACGACGAGCTCTTGATCACCTCCATAAACGAGAAACATATCCTTAGTCCTTTTCAGGTACTTTAGGATATTTTTGACCGCTGTCCAGTGATCCATACCAGGATTACTTTGAAACCTTCCGGCCATACTTATGGCAAGGCTGACATCTGGTCTTGTGCACAGCATTGCATACATGATAGAGCCTATGGCTGAAGCATAGGGGACGACACTCATCTTTTCTCTATCTTCCGCAGTCACTGGGCATTGAGTCTTACTCAACTTCGTACCTTGCAATACCGGCAAGAACCCCTTCTTGGATTGATCCATTTTGAACTTCTTCAAAACTTTATCAAGGTATGTGCTTTGTGAAAGTCCTATCAAGCGTCTTGATCTATCTCTATAGATCTTGATGCCCAATATGAAAGCAGCTTCACCGAGATCTTTCAAATACCCCTTCACGCTATCCAAAAATTCTATATTGTTTCCAATCAGCAATATGTCATCCACATACAATATTAGAAACGCTATAGAGCTCCCACTCACTTTCTTGTAAATACAAGCTTCATTGTAAACTTGTATAAATCCAAACGCTTTGATCACCTCATCAAAGCGAAGATTCCAACTCCGAGATGCTTGCACCAGTCCATAAATGGAACGCTGGAGCTTGCATACTTTGTCAGCATTCTCTGGATCGACAAAACCTTCCGGTTGCATCATATACAACTCTTCCTTAAGAAAACCGTTAAGGAACGCCGTTTTGACATCCATCTGCCAAATTTCATAATCGAAATATGCAGCTATTGCTAACATGATTCGGACGGATTTAAGCATCGCTACGGGTGAGAAAGTCTCATCGTAGTCAATCCCTTGAACTTGTGAAAAACCCTTTGCCACAAGTCGAGCTTTATACACGGTGACATTACCGTCAGCGTCCGTCTTCCTCTTAAAAATCCATTTATTCTGAATGGCCTTCCGCCCTTCAGGTAATACTTCCAAAGTCCATACTTTGTTTTCATACATGGATCCCATCTCGGATTTCATGGCCTCTAACCATTTGTCGGAATCCGGGCCCACCATCGCTTCTCCATAGCTCGTAGGTTCACCGTTGTCTAACAACATGACCTCCAAGACAGGGTTACCATACCACTCAGGTGCAGTGCGTACCCTTGTCGACCTACGAGGTTCGGTAGTAACTTGATTAGAAGCTTCTTGATCATCATCATTGGCTTCCTCTTCAACCTCTGCAGGCTCCACAAAAACATCTTTCTGTGCTGTGCTACTCTCTGGTTGGAGCAGAGGTTCAATAACCTCATCAAGTTCTACCTTCCTCCCACTCAATTCTTTCGAGAGAAACTCTTTCTCGAGAAAGGACCCGTTCTTAGCGACAAACACTTTGCCTTCGGATCTGAGATAGAAGGTGTACCCAACAGTTTCTTTTGGGTATCCTATGAAGACACATTTGTCCGCTTTGGGTTCGAGCTTTTCTGGCTGAAGCCTTTTGACATAAGCATCGCAACCCCAAACCTTGAGAAAAGACAACTTCGGTTTCTTACCAAACCATAGTTCATACGGTGTTGTCTCAACGGACTTAGATGGAGCCCTATTTAAAGTGAATGCAGCTGTCTCTAACGCATATCCCCAAAACGATAGTGGCAAATCGGCAAGAGACATCATAGAACGTACCATATCTAATAGGGTTCGATTACGACATTCAGACACACCATTACGCTGTGGTGTTCCGGGTGGCGTCAACTGTGAAACAATTCCACATTTTCTTAAGTGATCACCAAACTCATAACTCAGATATTCTCCCCCTCGATCAGATCGTAGGAACTTGATCTTCTTGTTACGATGATTTTCAACTTCACTCTGAAATTGCTTGAACTTTTCAAAAGTTTCAGACTTATGCTTCATTAAGTAAATATACCCATATCTACTTAAGTCGTCAGTGAAGGTGAGAAAATAACGATATCCACCGCGCGCCGTTACACTCATCGGACCGCACACATCAGTATGTATGATTTCCAATAAGTCACTTGCCCGTTCCATTGTCCCTGAAAACGGGGTCCTTGTCATCTTGCCCATGAGGCACGGCTCGCACGTGTCAAGTGATTCAAAATCAAGAGACTCCAAAAGTCCATCAGCATGGAGCTTCCTCATGCGTTTTACGCCGATATGACCCAGACGGCAGTGCCACAAGAAAGTGGTATTATCATTATCTACTCTACATCTTTTGGCATCAATGTTATGAACATGTGTATCATTACTATCGAGATTCAATAAGAATAAACCCCTAACTTCGGGTGCATGACCATAAAAGATATTACCCATATAAATAGAACAACCTTTATTCTCCGATTTAAATGAGTAACCGTCTCGCAATAAACAAGATCCAGATATAATGTTCATGCTTAACGCAGGCACTAAATAACAATTATTCAGGTTCATAACTAATCCCGATGGTAATCGAAGAGCGAGCGTGCCGACGGCGATCACATCAACCTTGGAACCATTTCCCACGCGCATCGTCACTTCGTCCTTCGCCAGCCTCCGTTTATTCCGCAGTTCCTGTTTAGAGTTGCAAATGTGAGCAACCGAACCGGTATCAAATACCCAGGCACTACAACGAGAGTTGGTAAGGTACACATCAATAACATGTATATCACATATACCTTGCTTGTTGTTGTTGGCCCCCTTCTTGTCTGCCAGATACTTGGGGCAGTTCCGCTTCCAGTGGCCGTTCTCCTTGCAATAGAAACACTCAGTCTCTGGCTTGGGCCCAGCCTTGGGTTTCTTCACCGGATGAGCAACTGCCTTGCCACCCTTCTTAGAGTTACCCTTCTTGCCCTTGCCATTCTTCTTGAAACTGGTGGTTTTATTGACCATCAACACTTGATACTCCTTCTGGATGTCTGCCTCAGCGACTTTCAGCATCGAAAACAGCTCGGCGATGGTCTTGTTCATCCCTTGCATGTTATACTGCTGCACGAAGCTCTTGTAGCTTGGAGGGAGTGACTGGAGAATTCTGTCAATGATAGCCTCATCCGGGAACACAAGTCCCAGATCAGCTATGCGGGTATAGTACCCAGACATCTTCAGTAAGTGCTCACTGACAGACGAATTCTCCTCCATCTTGCAAGCAAAGAATTTATCGGTGGTCTCATACCTCTCGATCTTAGCATTCTTTTCAAAGATGAACTTCAACTCCTGGTACATCTCATATGCACCATGACATTCAAAACGCCTTTGAAGTCCTCCTTCCAAGCCGTACAACATGGCACACTGCACTATTGAGTAGTCATCCGAACGTGTCTGCCAGACGTTCAAAACGTCTGCAGGGGCTGTAGGAGCGGGGGGGTCACCTAGCGGTGCATTTAGGACATAAACCTTTTGGGCAGCTGTGAGGATGATCCTCAGATTGCGGAGCCAGTCCACAAAGTTGCTCCCATCATCTTTCAGTTTAGCTTTCTCTAGGAACGCATTAAAATTCAGGGGAGCTACTGCGCGAGCCATCTACAACAAAAAATTGCAAAGACATTTTAGACTATTGTTCATGATAAGTGAGTTATTACCTAATCAAATTATTTATAACTCCCACTCAAATTGACATCCCTCCGGTCATTCGAGCGTGACATGATCCAAATCCACCAACCCAAGTCCGATCATCACGTGAGATGAGGTGGTGTCAATGGTGAACATCAACATGTTGATCATATCTACTATATGACTCATGTTCGACCTTTCGGTCTTCCGTGTTCCGAGGCCATGTCTGTACATGCTAGGCTCGTCAAGTCTAACCCGAGTGTTCTGCATGTGCAAAACTGGCTTGCACCCGTTGTATGCGAACGTAGAGTCTATCACACCCGATCATCACGTGGTGCTTCGAAACGACGAACCTTCGCAACGGCGCACACTCGGGGGGAACACAAATTTATCTTGAAATTTTAGTGAAGGATCATCTTATAATGCTACCGTCGTCCTAAGCAAAATAAGATGCATAAAAGGATTAACATCACATGCAAATCATAAGTGACATGATATGGCCATCAACTCGTGCTTTTGATCTCCATCTCCAAAGCACCGGCATGATCTCCATCGTCACCGGCGCCACACCATGATCTCCATCATCATGATCTCCATCATCGTGTTGCCATCGGGGTTGTCGGCGCCCCACCATGCTATTACTACTATTGCTACCGTTTAGCGATAAAGTAAAGCATTACAAAAGCGCTTAATGATTGACACGCAGGTCATACAAAAAATAAAGACAACCCTATGGCTCCTGCCGGTTGCCGTATGCATCGACATGCAAGTCGATGTTAACTATTACAACATGATCATCTCATACATCAAAATATATTTCATCATGTCATTGGCCATATCATATCACATACATACCCTGCAAAAACAAGTTAGACGTCCTCTAATTTGTTGTTGCATGTTTTACGTGGCTGCTATGGGTATCTAGCAAGAACGCTTCTTACCTACGCAAAGCCACAACGGTGATATTCAAGTTGCTATTTAACCTTCTACAAGGACCGCCTTGTTCTATTCCGATTCAACTAAGATAGGAGAGACAGACACCCGCCAGCCATCTTATGCAACAAAAGTCACATGTCTGTCGATGGAACCGGTCTCATGTACGTGGACATGTAAAGTTGGTCCGGGCCGCTTCATCCCATAATACCGCTGAATCAAGAAAGACTAAGGAGGGCAGCAATTTAAACATCAACGCCCACAAAACCTTTTGTGTTCTACTCGAGAAAGCATCTACGCAAGATCCTAGCTCATGATGCCACTGTTGGGGAACGTTGCATGGAAAACAAAATTTTTTCTCTACGTTCACCAAGATCAATCTAGGAGATGCAACTACGAGGGGAGAGTAGGATCCACATACCCTTGTAGATCGCTAAGCGGAAGCGTTAAGAACGCGGTTGATGGAGTCGTACTCGCCGCGATTCAGATCGCCGAAGATCCTAGCACCGAAGCAACGGTGCCTCCGCGTTCTTCACACGTACGGCTCGGGGACGTCTCCTCCTTCTTGATCCAGCAAGGGGTGGAGGAGAGGTTGATGGAGAGACCGGCAGCACGACGGCGTGGTGGTGATGGTGGAGGAGGATTCCAGCAGGGCTTCGCCAAGCACCGCGGGAAGAAGATGTTATGGGAGAGGGAGGGCAGCACCGAGGCACGAACGTGTGTTGGCTGCCCTCCCTCTGCCCCTCTATATATAGGGGGAATAGATGGAGGGGGGCGCCCTAGGGTTTCCCCTAGGGGGCCGGCGGCCAGGGCAGTGGGGGGGGGGGGGGGGGGGGGGGGGGGGGGGGGGGGGGGCGGCGGCCAAGGGCTGCGCAGGCCCTAGGGTTTCCCCCCCTAGGTGCCTTGCCCCCCACTCCAAGGGGTGCGGCTGCCCTAGGAGGGGCCAGCCCCCCATGCGCCATAGGAGAGGGCCCAGGGGGGGCGCACAGCCCTATCAGGGCTGTGGTGTTCCCCCTTTGTGGCCCATTAGGCCCAGAACCACTTCCGGGACCCCCGAAACCCTTTTCGGTAATCCGCCGATTTCCCGATGCTCCCCGGAACACTTCCGGACTCCGAAACCTTTCATCCTATATATCAATCTTCGTCTCCGGACCATTCCGGAGACCCTCGTCATGTCCGGGATATCATCCGGGACTCCGAACAACCTTCGGTAACCATGCACTGTTCTCACTAACAACCCTAGCGTCACCGAACCTTAAGTGTGTAGACCCTGCGGGTTCGGAAACCATGTAGACATGACCGAGACACTCCCAGGTCAATAACCAATAGCGGGATCTGGATACCCATATTGGTTCCCACATGTTTCTCGATGATCTCATCGGATGAACCACGATGTCAAGGATTCAGGCAATCCCGTATACAGTTCCCTTTGTCTCGTCGGTATGTTACTTGCCCGAGATTCGATCGTCGGTATCTCTATACCTAGTTCAATCTCGTTACCGGCAAGTCTCTTTACTCGTTACCGTAATACATAATCCCGTGACCAACTACTTAGTCACTTTGAGCTCATTGAGATGACGTATTACCGAGTGGGCCCGGAGATACCTCTCCGTCACACGGAGTGACAAATCCTAGTCTCGATCCATGTCAACTCAACAGACACCCTCGGAGATACCTGTAGAGTACCTTTATAGTCACCCAGTTACGTTGTGACGTTTGGCACACACAAAGCACTCCTACGGTGTCAGTGAGTTACATGATCTCATGGTCATAGGAACTTATACTTGACATGCAGAAAACTATAGCGATAACTGACACGATCAAAAGCTATGTTTACGTTTGGGTCTCGTCCATCACATCATTCTCCTAATGATGTGATCCCGTTATCAAATGACAACTCATGTCTATGACCTGGAAACCGCGGTCATCTTCGATCAACGAGCTAGTCCTGTAGAGGCTCACTAGGGACACAAAGTCTGTCTATTCATCCACACGTGTATTTGAGTTTCCAATCAATACAGTTATAGCATGGATAATAAACGATTATCATGAACAAGGAAATATAATAATAACTCTTTTATTATTGCCTCTAGGGCATATTTCCAACACTCAATTCCCCAATAGCTTTCCAACGCCTATGAAAACGACGAAATCGGTGCTTGTTCTCACTTGCTTTGAGAGTCTCGATCAATTCGGACTCTAGGTTGATTTTTGTATTTTCTTTGATCACCGTTTCTTCGCGAGAGTTGGCCTAACACCCTATTGTATCCATACATGGGTGGGGCGCCAAGGACCTGAACACCAAAGTGATATGCCGGCTCATCAAAATTTGAGCTGTAATTGCGATAACTTTCATTTTTTCCAATCCTGCAGGCAATTTTTAAGGGCCAAGACGACCCTTTTTGGGCTCAAAATTTTCCGCGCACGTGATCCTGTGTGTGCACGTATGTAAAATCCTCCAGATCGAAAAACTAGAAGTCCTATCACCTCAATTCCCCAATAGCTTTCCAACGCCTATGAAAATGACGAAATCGGAGCTTGTTCTCACTTGCTTTGAGAGTCTCGATCAATTCGGACTCTAGGTTGATTTTTGTATTTTCTTTGATCACCGTTTCTTCGCGAGAGTTGGCCTAACACCCTATTGTATCCATACATGGGTGGGGCGCCCAGGACCTGAACACCAAAGTGATATGCCGGCTCATCAAAATTTGAGCTGTAATTGCGATAACTTTCATTTTTTCCAATCCTGCAGGCCATTTTTGAGGGCCAAGACGACCCTTTTTGGGCTCAGAATTTTCCACGCACGTGATCCTGTGTGTGCACGTATGTAAAATCTGTTGGGGAACGTTGCATGGGAAACAAAAATTTTCCTACCGTTCACCAAGATCAATCTAGTAGATGCAACTACGAGGGGGGAGTGTGATCTACGTACCCTTGTAGATCGCTAAGCGGAAGCGTTATGAACGCGGATGATGAAGTCGTACTCGTCGCGATTCAGATCGCCGAAGACCTAGCACCGAAGCAACGGTGCCTCCGCGTTCTTCACACGTACGGCTCGGGGACGTCTCCTCCTTCTTGATCCAGCAAGGGGTGGAGGAGAGGTTGATGGAGAACCGGCAGCACGACGGCGTGGTGGTGATGGTGGGGAAGAACTCCAGCAGGGCTTCGCCTAAGCACCGCGGGAGAAGAAGATGTAACGGGAGAGGGAGGGCAGCACCGAGGCACAAACTATATTGGCTGCCCTCCCTTTGCCCCACTATATATAGGGGGGGTGGAGAGGTGAGGGCGCCCTAGGGTTTCCCCCTAGGGGCCGGCGGCCAGGGCAAGGGGAGGGGGCGGCAGCCAGGGCAAGGGGGGCGCGGCCAGGCCCTAGGGTTTCCCCCCCTAGGTGCCTTGCCCCCCAAGGCCAAGGGGTGCGGCCAGCCCTAGGGGGTCCCACCCCCTTAGCCGCATGAGGAGAGGGCCCAGGGGGGGGCGCACAGCCCCCTGAGGGCTGTGGTGTTCCCCCTTGTGGCCCACTAGGCCCAGAACCACTTCCGGACCCTCCGAAACCCCTTCCGGTACTCCGCCGATTTCCCGATGCTCCCCGGAACACTTCCGGTACTCCGAAACCTTTCATCCTATATATCAATCTTCGTCTCCGGACCATTCTGGAGACCCTCGTCATGTCCGGGATCTCATCCGGGACTCCGAACAACCTTCGGTAACCATACACTTTTCTCACTAACAACCCTAGCGTCACCGAACGTTAAGTGTGTAGACCCTGCGGGTTCGGAAACCATGTAGACATGACCGAGACACTCCCAGGTCAATAACCAATAGCGGGATCTGGATACCCATATTGGTTCCTACATGTTTCTCGATGATCTCATCGGATGAACCACGATGTCAAGGATTCAGGCAATCCCGTATACAGTTCCCTTTGTCTCGTCGGTATGTTACTTGCCCGAGATTCGATCGTCGTTATCTCTATACCTAGTTCAATCTCGTTACCGGCAAGTCTCTTTACTCGTTACCGTAATACATAATCCCGTGACCAACTACTTAGTCACTTTGAGCTCATTGAGATGACGTATTACCGAGTGGGCCCGGAGATACCTCTCCGTCACACGGAGTGACAAATCCCAGTCTCGATCCATGTCAACTCAACAGACACCCTCAGAGATACCTGTAGAGTACCTTTATAGTCACCCAGTTACGTTGTGACGTTTGGCACACACAAAGCACTCCTACGGTGTCAGTGAGTTACATGATCTCATGGTCATAGGAACTTATACTTGACATGCAGAAAACTATAGCGATAACTGACACGATCAAAAGCTATGTTTAACGTTTGGGTCTCGTCCATCACATCATTCTCCTAATGATGTGATCCCGTTATCAAATGACAACTCATGTCTATGACCTGGAAACCGCGGTCATCTTTGATCAACGAGCTAGTCCTGTAGAGGCTCACTAGGGACACAAAGTCTGTCTATTCATCCACACATGTATTTGAGTTTCCAATCAATACAATTATAGCATGGATAATAAACGATTATCATGAACAAGGAAATATAATAATAACTCTTTTATTATTGCCTCTAGGGCATATTTCCAACATGGAGCCCACGCGCATGGAGGAGGAGGAGGACTTGGGCGCTGGCAGCCCGCCCCCGGCGTCCGACGCCGGTGGGGAGGGAACTTCCACTTCACATCCCGGTGCTGGTGAGTCGCCTGTCTTTCGTCTTTGCTTTTCCCTTGCGCTTTTTCTTGACTTCATTGTCCCCGTCACGGCCCAGGCCTCCCTTCGGTGGATTCGGAGGACGTGGACGCCATCATCAAGGAGGTTGCTGAGGAGGCCGCGGCGGAGGTCGACAAGGTCGCTGCTGAGGAGGCCGCCAAGGACGTCGCCAGGGCCGCCGCGGACAAGGCTGCTGAGGATGCCGCCAAGGGTGCCGCCGAGGGCGCCAGCGGTGGGCCCGTCGGGGAGGCCGGCAAGGCCACAACCGAGGAAGAGGCGATCGATGATCAGCCTTCTTCCTCCGTGGCCTCGGGCCCCGGCAGGTACCTGAAGGTGGGCGACAACCTCTTCGTCCATCTTGCCGGGGCGTCAAGCTCCCGGGCGCATGCCGGAGGGGAAATCCTTGATGGCGAAGTGCTTGCTGCTGCCGGGCTCGAGGTCGTTGACGAACCGGGTGCCAGCGGCGATGGCTCTCCAGAGGGGCAGCTCTTCCGGGCCATGGGGGCCAACTTCCGGAAGCTTTAGGCGCTCTACTATGCCCGTTTGGACAAGGTTAAGTCTAGGGCGGCATCAGTGGACGACGCGGAGGCGGACTTCCAGGTGCACGTCGCTGAGGCGCAAGCCTGGTTCCACCAGTCCCGCGAGGAGCAGAGGGCCTTCCGGGAAAAACTGGCCAAGCGTAACGCAGAGCTCATCATGAAGATGGCCGACATCGAGAAGGCCCAGGAAGAGGCAGCGAACTTGGCTGCGGCGGCGGAGGCCGCCCGGAACCAGCACCAAGCCGTCCTCGATTCCGAGAAGGAAGACCTCTCCGCGCGTGAGGCGAAGCTTGCCGCAACACTCCGCGACAAGAATGAGGAGCTTGAGGCTCTCGTCGAGCGGCGGACTCGCGAGCTGGGGCAGAGGCACAAGGAGGCGCTCGATGCCCAGGCTCTGGCCCATGCCGACAAGATACAAGAGCTGAAGGTGGAACGGGACGGGCTGAAGGAGCAGGCCCTCAGGTTGTCTGACGAGAAGACCAGGCTCAACTGCGCCTTGATAGAGGCGCAAGGAGTGGTCATTAGCAAGACTGGGGAGCTCTCTGAGGCGCAAAGATCCATCAGAGATCTCAGGCTGAGGCTGGAGAATCTCGAGAAGATGTTGGCGGAGAGCTCTGCTCGGGAGGAGGCCTTGGCCAAGAGCATGGAGGAGGAGAAGCAGCTGCGGGCGGACGAGGGCGCCTCTCACCAAGAATACGTGGTGGAGGAGAACAGGTGGATCAGCCGGCTGGAGGACATCGCCGACAGGGTTACCTCACAGCTGGCCCTCATGGGGATGCCAAACGTGAGGTATGCCCCTGAATGGAGCGGGTCCATCAACGCCAAGCTGACCCTGTTCTTCGAGGGCGTCCTCAGCGTCTTGGCTGATCTTCACTCCAACAGAACAACCACGCTCGCCGGGGAGGCCCGGCGGCTCTGCCGGGGAGTCATGACCAAGGTCCTCACCAAGGTGGCGTTCTGGAACCCCGCCCTCGACTTCGAAGCCGCGATGGATAGCTTGCTGGAGGATGCCAACCTCACGGCGCTCAAGGAGCGCATCAAGCCTGTCATCAGCCGCATCGACGAAATCAAAAGGGTGGAGTGCCAGTGCCGGGATTAAGCATCCCGTTCTTCCTTGCCGCTGCGGGTTCATGCCCAAGACAAATTGAGAAACAGTATAACGAGACTAGCTATGAGCCTCCACAGTGATTGGACGTTCTCAACCGTAGATTGCATTACTGGACGCTCCAGATCTACACATCCAGCCACACAACTTGCGTCCGGTCGTTTTTCAGTTCCTCACCCACTCGGCACACTGGGCCGCTGCTGCGCGGAGCGACCTGTGGCTTCTCTCCTTAACCAGGCCGGCTAACCACGGTAGTTGTACAAAGGCCCAAAAAGATGGTCTAGACCTGTAGGCTGCTTTACCTGCCTCTTCGTCGTTGTCTCGAAAAAAATACATGCATCTTCATCTCTCCCGATGCTGTGTCCGCCGCGGCGGCGTGTGACGTTGCCCTCACACCTGCCGCTTTGGCACTTCTCCTCCAACCAGGCTAGCGTCTAGGCGTCGCCTCTCTTCTTCCCGTTGCTATCGCGGTACCGCCCTCCTCCTACCAACCTGTGTGGCTGTGTCTACTCGGCGGGATCCTACTCGTTTTCTTCAGGACCATTGCGGGTCGAGGGAGCAGGTACAAACTCGCCATCTCATTCTCATGCCTTCCTCGCTTTCTTTCTTTCGATCCTCTCACTATTCCTTCACTCGAACCGTCCACGATCCATGGTGTCTGTTGCTGCATGTCTAGGTACGTTACGTCCGCACGATCCCAACCCATCCGTTTCTTGCGCTGAACAATGGGGATTGACTGATGGCTTTCCATGGTGGGCGAATTCGTGTGTCAGTGTGTTATTTGGTTGCCTATAGATTGATTCGAGCAGGCATCAGCCAGAAGGTCTAGGTGCTCGAGAGCTGTGATTGTGGCTTCGTGCTATCGATGTTCTCTGCACCCCGATGTAGACATACCTCTCGATTAAAAAAAGGTACATGTTCTGCCATTGAGCCTCTTAGTATTATGGAATTTTGTAGTTATGAAGATTTACACTACTGAAGAAAATTACATTATAATAACTAAGCTATATTTTATTATTTGACTACCTTATATAGCCTCTGATGCAATGATATGCTTTCTTTTCCGTGAAAAAATTCCATCGAGAACTATTAGCTATTGCTATACATAACTACGATTAAGAAAACACAAACATGCATAACCATACAACTCATTCGTTTTTGTCGTATTTATATCTTGTACAGTATCATGTCGCTTAACTTCTGTTCAAACAACCGAATGCCAATTTTTCTTTTGGACAAAGTTAATTCTCCACAAGGCTCCTATCATAAGTTGTCATGTGGTTCTTTGGTAAAGCGTGTGCTATGTCCTATGAATCTTGGATTATTTCTTCTATTAATAAGCTTATGCTGATGTATGCAAGCATATAGCTAAGACTTTGAACAAACCTGGAACTTCGATCATTCATACTGAGGCATTGTAAGTCAAATTCCATATTCTTTTATTCTTCAGTTTTTTGTCAAATATTTATATCATAATTTTATCAAGATGGATGGGCGCGGCAACGCGCGCCTTTATGATCTAGTTTTATCTTTAGTTAGAACCGCAGCGATGGCATAATGTAATATAACTTTGAAATATCTTCAGAATCATGCATGTTATTTTCCTGTTTGCTGCCCCCTTGTGTTTCCACCCTACGTTAACAGGGTAGGCTTGCCAGCGCGAAATACCCGAGGCAGCATCTTGGGGATGGGTCCCCATTGGCCTGCCGGGTGAGCGTGCTGCCGGGTCTGCCACCTTGCCGCTCTCAACGCAGCCGCTCGAACTGTCGAGTTTGACTCGAGTCAGAGTCGAGAGCTTTGTCAATTGCGAAAGGGTCTGCCACCTTGCCGCTCTCAACGCAGCCGCTCGAACTGTTGAGTTTGACTCGAGTCAGAGTCGAGAGCTTTGTCGATTGCGGAAGGCTACCCTACCGTTTCAAACGCAGCCGTCTGAACTGTTGAGCTGACTCGAAACAGAACAAAGGCGTTGCCGATCGGGAAGGGCCCCATCCGCGTGCAGGTTTCTTTTTGCACAAAGAATGACAGCTCCAAGGATAATAACTTTAAATAATAGGGTAGAAATATCCAAAGTTCGATGTGACTTAGCTTTTATTTGTAGTCGCTCGAGCGCAGGTCTTCTGGCCTCCTCAAAGGGCCACAGAGACGAGAGAGCGTCGGGCCGACCACTAGAGCCGGTTCTCACAATTGCGCCCCCTACCTGGCAAAAGATGTCGGGGTATTTGGATCGACACCTATGGGATCACAAGAATCCCTACAACGGTTGTGGGGCGCGGGGTTGAGAGAAGAGCGGATCTAACGGTCAGGACACGGTTCCTTTACCCAGGTTCAGGCCGCAAAGATGCGTAAAACCCTACTCCTGCTTTGGTGGATTATATGTTGGTGTTCTTCAGCTAACGAGGAGCTCCAAGAGAGTCGTGAGGAGTTCTAAAAAGCCGAATCCTCCTCTTGGTCGCCTCGGGCCTCCTTTTATAGGAAAAAGGGGCTGCCAAAGTGG
This sequence comes from Secale cereale, assembly GCA_902687465.1. Taxonomy (NCBI): domain Eukaryota; kingdom Viridiplantae; phylum Streptophyta; class Magnoliopsida; order Poales; family Poaceae; genus Secale; species Secale cereale. The sequence continues at coordinate 735,345,616 of LR738715.1, forward strand.
CACACAGGAGGTGGAAAGGGTACAGTGACGCGAGGTTATCCCTCGCATTACAGGACAAGGTGCATTTAATGCACCAGCTTAGGTGTCCTTGCTTTATCGGGGACGGGGGGAGACGTCCGTCTTGTCCGTCGCCGCCCCTCCTCGTGTTGACACACGCCCTGGCCAGCGGTGCCTGAGGTGCCATGTAGGCAGACAGGCAGCTGAGGTGGCGCAACGGCGGGTCTCCACGAAGATCTGTGGGTTGCCACGCAGGAGCCTGTCCAGCTGGTTGGGTCGGCAGCTGCGTGGGTCGGTGGAAACCCAGTTGGTGCGGGCCTGACGGTGGTCCCGCGGGTGTCCTTGGCAAGGGCCTTGCCGGGGCTCCGGCAAGGGTCCTGCGGTGGCGCCTGGTGTCATCCCCGGCAAGGTGCTTGCCGGGGGCCTTGTGGTTCTCCTTGGTTGGAATCCCGCCAAGGGTCGTCGTCTTCTTAACTTGCATCTGATCTTGAATGTCTTCACAAAGATCTGCATGCCACCACGGGGATATCTCCCGAATCCTCGCCCCATGGGGGCGGTGGACTCAATGGTGATTCGCTCCGTAGGCGCGGGGCGAGCTGCCGCGGCAAGGGCCTTGCCGGGGCTGGCCCCGGCAAGGATCTTGCCGGGGAGAGCCGCTTCGTCCCTTTTCTCTTTGTGGTCGTGTTCTTGGTGTCGCTCCAGTCTCCATCAAGCTTCGGTCTTGCCCCGGCTCGCCTCCCTCGCCATGCTTGGTGTGGGGGCGCCGTGGCTTAGACTGCCCGTGCACAGTCATAGGGGTACAAAAAGTGTACCCCTCTTTTTGTACACCGACAAACGGGCTATGGAGATGCCCATCAATAGATATCAATGTGAGTGAGTAGGGATTGCCATGCAACGGATGCACTAGAGCTAAAAATGTATGAAAGCTCAACAAAAGAAACTAAGTGGGTGTGCATCCAACTTGCTTGCTCACGAAGACCTGGGGCATTTGAGGAAACCCATCGTTGGAATATACAAGCCAAGTTCTATAATGTAAATTCCCACTAGTATATGAAAGTGACTAAACATGAGACTCTCTATCATGAAGAACATGGTAATACTTTGAAGCACATGTGTGGAAAAAGATCGTAGCAATTGTCCCTTTTTTGGGGGCCTTTCTTTTTTCTTTGGCCTTTCCTTTTTTTCTTTTTTTTGGAGGGGCTTTCTTTATTTAGCATTTCCTCACATGGGACAATGCTCTAATAATGATGATCATCATACTTTCATTGAATTACAACTCGATATTACAACTCGATACTAGACCAAAGTATGACCTATATGAATGCCTCCGGCGGTGTACCGGGATGTGCAATTAATCAAGAGTGACATGTATGAAAAATTATGCATGGTGGCCTAGCCACAAATATGATGTCAACTACATGATCATGCATGGCAATATGACAATATAAAGCGTGTCATATGAATGGAACGGTGGAAAGTTGCATGGCAATATATCTCGGAATGGCTATGAAAATGCCATGATAGGTAGGTATGGTGGCTGTTTTGAGGAAGATATATGGTGGCTGTTTTGAGGAAGGATATATAGTGGGTGTATGGTACCGGCGAAAGTTGCGCGGTACGAGAGAGGCTAGCAATGGTGGAAGGGTGAGAGTTCGTAATATCCATGGACTCAACATTAGTCATAAGAACTCATATACTTATTGCAAAAATTTACGAGTCATCAAAAACAAAGCAATCAACGCATGCTCCTAGGGGGGAGGTTGGTAGGAGTTAACTATCGCGCGCCCCGACCTCCACACAAAGGATGACACTCTACAAATACCTCATGCTCTAACTTCGTCACATAGCGGTTCACCATACGTGCATGCTACGGGAATCACTAACTTTAACACAAGCATTTTTTAATTTCATAATAACTCCACTAGCATGACTCTAATATTATTATCCTCACATCTCAAAACAATTATCAAGCATCCAACTTCTCATTATATTCAATGCACTTAGTGTGAAAGTTTTTACTACATTGATCTTGGATGCCTATCATGTTAAGGCTAGTTTTATAGCCAAAGCACATTACCATGGTTTTAATAGACTCTCAAAAGGATATAAGTGAAGCATGAGAGATCAACAATTTCTACAAAATATAATCACCACCGTGCTCTAAAAGATATAAGTGAAGCACTAGAGCAAAAACTATTCAACTCAAAAGATATAAGTGAAGCACATAGAGTGTTCTATCAATTCCTAGGCCATATTTATCTCTCTCAAAAAGGTGTGTCCAGCAAGGATAATTGTGGAAAACTAACAAGCAAAGACTCAAATTATACATGACGCTCCAAGTAAAACACATATCATGTGGTGAATAAAATATAGCTCCGAGTATAGTTACCGATAGATGAAGACGAAAGAGGGGATGCCTTCCCGGGGCATCCCCGAGCTTAGGCTCTTGGTTGTCCTTGAATTTTACCTTGGGGTGCCTTGGGCATCCCCAAGCTTAGGCTCTTGCCACTCTTTGTTCCATAGTCCATCAAAGCAATACTCAAAACTTGAAAACTTCACAACACAAAACTTAGACAAAAATCTCGTGAGCTCCGTTAGTATAAGAAAACAAACCACTACTCAAAGGTACTACAATGAATTCATTCTTTGTTTATATTGGTGTTAAACCTACTGTATTCCAACTTCTCTATGATTCGTACTTCCCAATACTACTCATAGATGCATTGAAATAAGCAAACAACACACGAAAAACAGAATCTGTCAAAAACGGAACAGCCTGTAGTAATCTGTAACTTTCGCATACTTCTGTAACTCCCAAAAATTGAAATAAATTGGTAAACGTGAGGAATTTGTCTATTAATCATCTGCAAAAAGAATCAACCAAATAGCACACTCCAGTAAAATCTGGTGACCATTCTAGCGAGCGCTAACAATTCTGTTTTTCACAGCAAGATCATATAAACTTCACACAAGTCTTCCCAAAGGTTCTACTTGGCACAAACACTAACTAAAACACAAAACCACATATAAATAGAAGCTAGATGCAATATTTATTCCTAAATAGAAGCAAAAACAAAAAATATAAAATTGGGTTGCCTCCCAACAAGCGCTATCGTTTTACGCCCCTAGCTAGGCACGATACATGGATAGATCTAGGTATTGCCATCTTTGGAAGGCAATCCATAAGTGGCTCTCATAATAGATTCATATGGTAATTTGTTTTTCTTCCTAGGAAAGTGTTCCATGCCTTTCCTTAACAGAAATTGGAATCTAATATTTCCTTCCTTCATATCAATAATTGCACCAATCGTTCTAAGGAAAGGTCTACCAAGAATAATAAGACATGAAGGATTGCAATCAATATCAAGAACAATGAAATCTACGGGCACATAATTCCTATTGGCAACAATAAGAACATCATTAATACTTCCCATAGGTTTCTTAATGGTGGAATTCGCAAGATGCAAATTTAAAGAACAATCATCAAGCTCATGGAACCCTAGCAAATCACACAAAGTTTTGGGGATAGTGGAAACACTTGCACCCAAATCACACAAAGCAAAGCATTCATGATCTTTAATTTTTATTTTAATAGTAGGTTTACACTCATCATAAAGCTTTCTAGGGATAGAAACTTCTAATTCAAGTTTTTCTTCATAAGATTGCATCAAAGCATCAACTATGTGTTTGGTGAAAGCTTTATTTTGACTATAAGCATGCGGAGAGTTTAGTACAGATTGCAACAAGGAAATACAATCAATCAAAGAGCAATTATCATAATTGAATCCCTTGAAATCCAAAGTAGTGGGTTCATCATTATGCAAAGTTTTAATCTCTTCAATCCCACTTTTAACAATTTTAGCATCAAGATCTAAAAACTCTGAATCATTGGGACACCTTAAAGTAGACTCATCTCCAATCCTATCTTTATCAAGATTCTTACTAGAAAACAAGGATTTAATAGGAGACACATCAATAACTTTCAGATCTTCATCTTTATTTTCATGATAATTAGAAGAACACGCTTTTATATAATTCTCTCTTTTAGCACGCATCCTAGCGGTTCTTTCTTTGCATTCATCAATGGAAATTCTCATGGCTTTGAGAGACTCATTGATATCATGCTTAGGTGGGATAGATCTAAGTTTCAAAGAATCAACATCAAGAGTAATTCTATCCACACTTCTAGCCAATTCATCAATCTTAAGCAATTTTTCTTCAAGCATAGCATTGAAATTCTTTTGCGAATTCATAAACTCCTTAACACTAGTTTCAAATTCAGATGGCATCTTTCCATAAGAGTTATTTTAGGAATTTCCATAATTGTTAGAGCAATTACTAGGAAAAGGCCTAGGATTAAGGTTTCCTCTATAAGCATTATTACCAAAATTATTCCTACCAACAAAATTCACATCCAATGATTCAGTATTATTTTCAATCAAAGTGGACAAAGGCATATCATTAGGATCAGAAGAAGCACTCTTAGCAGCAAATAGTTTCATAAATTCATCCATCTTTCCACTCAAAACACTAAACTCTTCAATAGCATGCACTTTTTTACTAGTAGATCTTTCGGTGTGCCATTTAGAATAATTAACCATAATATTATCTAGGAGTTTGGTAGCTTCTCCTAAGGTAGTTTCCATGAAAGTGCCTCCTGCGGCCGAATCTAAAAGATTTCTAGAAGCAAAATTCAAGCCAGCATAAAAGTTTTGAATAATCATCCATAAGTTCAAACCATGTGTAGGGCAATTACGTATCATTAATTTTGTTCTCTCCCAAGCTTGTGCAACATGCTAATGATCTAGTTGCTTAAAATTCATAATATCATTTCTAAGAGAGATGATCTTAGCAGGAGGGAAATACTTAGAGATAAAAGCATCTTTGCACTTATTCCATGAATCAATACTATTTCTAGGCAAAGAGGAAAACCAAGTCTTAGCACGATCTCTAAGTGAAAACGGAAATAACTTCAATTTAACAATATCGTTATCCGTATCCCTTTTCTTTTGCATATCACACAAATCAACAAAGTTGTTTAGATGGGTAGCGGCATCTTCACTAGGAAGGCTGGAAAATTGATCTTTCATAACAAGATTCAACAGAGCAGCATTGATCTCACAAGATTCAGCATCGGTAATAGGAGCAATCAGAGTGCTAATAAAATCATTTGTTGGTATTGGAGAAGTCACACAATTTGATATTGTTTTGAGCCATAGTGACAAGCAAGCAATCCAACACACAAGCAAACAAGAAGCAAGCGAACGATAAACACACGACAGAAGAAGGGCAAATAAAATGGCAAGGGTGAAGTGGGGGAGAGGAAAACGAGAGGCAAATAAATGTAATGCGAAGGATAAGGGTTTGTGATAGGTACTTGGTATATGACTTTTGCGTAAGCCTCCCCGGCAACGGCGCCAGAAATTCTTCTTGCTACTTCTCGAGCTTGTGTTGTATTCCCTCGAAGAGGAAAGGGTGATGCAGCACAATAACGTAAGTATTTCCCTCAGTTTTTAAGAACCAAGGTATCAATCCAGTAGGATACCACGCACGAGTCCCTCGCACCTGCACAAACAAATAAGAACTTCGCAGCCAACGCGATAAGGGGTTGTCAATCCCTTTACGGTCACTTACGAAAGTGAGATCTGATAGAGATGATAGTTTGATATTTTTTTGGTATTTTTGGATATAAGAACAGAAAGTAAAAGCGGAAAAGTAAAGTAGATTGTAGATTGATATGTTGAGAATAGAACCGGGGCCATAGTGTTCTCTAGTGGCTTCTCTCATGATAGCGATATTGTATGGCGGGTAAACAAATTACTGTCGAGCAATTGATAGAAAAGTGAATAATTATGAGACTATCTATCCATGATCATTATATATAGGCATCACGTCTGTAGACCGAAACGATTCTGCATCTACTACTATTACTCCACACATCGACCGCTATCCAGCATGCATCTAGAGTATTAAGTTCATAAGAACAGAGTAACGCCTTAAGCAAGATGACATGATGTAGAGGGATAAACACAAACATAGTGATATAAACCCCATCTTTTTATCCTCGTTGGAAACAATACAATACGTGCCTTGCTGCCCCTACTGTCACTGGGAAAGGACACCGCAAGATTGAACCCAAAGCCAAGCACTTCTTCCATTGGAAGAACTATAGATCTAATAGGCCAAACCAAACCAATAATTCGAAGAGACTTGCAAGTATATTATAATCATACATAAAGAGTTCAGAGAAGAACCAAATATTTCTCATAGATAATCTTGATCATAAACCCACAATTCATCGGATCTCGACAAACACACCGCAAAAAGAGATTACATCGAATAGATCTCCTCGAAGACTGAGGAGAACTTGGTATTGAGATCCAAAGAGAGAGAAGAAGCCATCTAGATACTAGCTATGGACCCGAAGGTCTGTGGTAAACTACTCACAACTCATGGTGAGGCGATGATGATGATGTAGAAGCACTCCGTGGTAAATCCCCCCCTCCGGCGGTGCTCCGGAAGAAGCCCCAAGATGAGATTTCATGGGAACAGAAGGTTGCGGCGGTGGAACTAGGGTTTTCTCTGTTGTTCTGATGGTTTCGGGGTACATAGATATATATAGGAAGAAGGAGGGCACCGGGGGCCAAACGTGGGGCCCACGCCCCCACCCTCATGGACGCCACGTGTGCCCTATTACGTGGTTCTCAAGTCTCCCGTGCGTATTTTGCTCCAAAAATATCTCTCCCGAAGTTTCATTTCGTTTGGAGTTTGTTTGATATTCCTTTTCTGTAAAACCCTGAAATAGGAAAAAAAACAACAATCTGGACTAGGCCTTTGGGTTAATAGGTTAGTCCCAAAAATAATATAAAATTGTATAACAAAGTCCATTAAACATCCAAAACATCATAAATAATAGCATGTAACAATAAAAAATTATAGATACGTTGGAGACGTATCACGTGTGCTGCGGCCACGACTGCGGTAAGGCTCTTTGCGTGCTCGACGAGGCGCTCCTCCTCCTCCCGCAGGAACTCGATGTAGCGCACAAGGTCGCTGACACACGTGCTGGCCTCCACCTCCGCCTCCCTCTTTCGAGCGGCGGTGGCGGAGCGGGTGATGATCCCGGCGGTCGACGGTGGGCTGGCGGCCACGGCGGCCGATGATGGGGTGGCGGCCACGACCACCACCTCCCGCCTTCGAGCCACGATAGCGGAGCGGGTGATGGCCACGATGGCCGGCAGTGGGGTTGCAGCCACAACGGCCACCTCCCGCCTTCGGGCCACGGCGGCGGAGCGGGAGATGGCCCTGGCTTTCGATGGTGGTGTGGCGGCAACGGCGGCCGACAACAACTGCCGACGGGCAGGGGCGGCGGAGCATGTGGTGGTTGTTCCGCGAACACCCAACAGGGATGCCACGCGCACTACACTACACTGGGGAATGGCCGCCGCCACGTGTAGCCTCCTAGCTGGAGCTGTCCTCTAATGATGGCGGAGTGGCTGAGCGACGACGACGGACCGATGCCATTGGAGATTGTGGGAGAAGCACACGAGATAAGCTACATGGAGGGAGGGGAAAATGCGACGCATGACTCGCCGATCGTGAGGGTTTTTATAGCAGGCCGGTAAGCATTGGGATTTTGGGGGATTTCACCGAGTCGGGTGGGAAGCTTGCGCGGGAACCTGCGAGGTTGCGTGGGAACGGGCTCACCGACGATTCATCGGCGCAACCGTTTGGCCAAAAGAACGCCCCCGCGCGGTGCGCAAACTTGCGCTGTAAGCCGTCTGCGACAACGGGGTGACAAGACGTGCGAGAGGACACGTACCCATACAGTTAATAAAAAATGTTTGCGATTTAATTACCTACTATACCCCCGTCCTGGTTTATAAGTAGGATTTAATTAATAAAATACGAATGCATGTCGCCATAGATTATATCGTTGGAGTCGTATTTGAACATAGTTTCCAGCTATACAATTTTTGTAACATGCATTAACACTTTTTTGGTTAAATTTAAGGTTATACACCAGCAAGCGTTTGCCCGCAACACACACGGCTTATTCCATCACAAACACCTCTAATGGATCAACTGTCTACCATGTATCGCACACGCAACTCTAATCTGATTCGTGCTTGATGTCTTCGACATCGCTCGCACAGTTCATCTTATTTGCCACATATCACTGTGCCGTCCTCTGCGTCCCTCGGCAAGCTGTGCTCGCCGTTAGGCGCCGCAACATGCTGTGCTCGCCGTTAGGCGCCACGGCGCGCTCTGCTCGCGTCTGTCGGTGCGCTCGGCTTGTGGACGGCTTTTCCTTGAGGCGACCGCGGAGCGCTCTGCTCGCGTCCCTCCGCGCGCGCTCTGCCAGCGGTTGGGCGTGCGCATGATCACGTCGGGGGCCCCATATGCATGCGGTTGCGCCGCGCGCGTTGCCACGCGATGCAATTACGTGCGGCACGATGGAGTTAGGCGCTGCAAATTAGAACTGCCATCAGGGCCTGCCGATATTCCCGGCAGTCCGGCTTCCCCTTTAATTCCCGCGGCCATTATAACCTTAGTCTCTTCAACCTTTCGATCGCGCCCCACAACACAACAAGCACACCCACGACGACACGTAGAGAGGGGATGTCCAGCGGCGCTCCAATGGAGTTCGGCGAGCATAGAGTGGAGACCCACGCGAGGGAGACGGATCTCTCGGTAGTGTACACCATTGACCCGGCAGTGGTGGACAACTACATCAACACCGTTGAGCAGTTGCTTGCTGGAGACAAGTACAAGGTGGTCGGCATCGACCTCCAGTACACCGCCGGTCATCCCGACATAGATCAGAAGGTTGTCATCGCCCAGTTGTGCGTGCGCCATCATGTCTTCATCTACCACTAATGCATGGCCAAAGAGCCTTGCGACCGTTTCAACCGGTTTGCCAACAGCACCGACTACAAGTTCGCCATGGTAGAAACCACCGACGATGTAAAAGCACTCAGGGTTACGGGCTTGGCCTGCCAGAACCTTGTCGAAGTCCATGAACACTACAGGGTTTGGGGCAGCACGAAGAAGGACTCCCTGGTTGAACTCGCCTCGGCCATCATCGACCCCTACTACGAAAAGATAAAGCAGAATGCCAAGAGAACAAGTCCCGTATCCTCGCACAGGGCCTGGATGCGGCAACTGGATGAACCTCACCTCAGGTTTGCGGCCAAGAGCATGTACACATGCTACGAGATGCACAAGTGGATTGTTGACATGAGGAAGTGCCTCGTTACCGAAATCGACGAGCCCGGATCGAGCCACAAGCAGAGCAAGCGTCACAAGAAGTAGATGATGATTAGATGATCGTTTATGCTAGTTAATCATGCATGTAATATATAGTTTACTTTATTGGTGTGTGGAAATGCCATGTGTGTCGTAGCCACCTATGTAATTATGCATGTAATAGTTTACTATGCAGGGCCGGGCCGGCAAAATTCGGGGCCCTGTGCGAAACTTAAAATTGAGGCCCTATCTCACTACAAAAAATAACGAACAATTATATATGATGTATATGATAAATGTCTTACAAATTGGATATATAAAAACCATAGACAAACATAACGGATGATGGAAGCAATTACGAGGACTTGCCACTAGCAGGCTACCTGTTTGAAGTCATGAAGCACCCGGAGGATGGAAGACGTGAGAGCTGTCGTCGTGTGCCCATGTCAATCCTATTGCTCGGAACTGTCGCCCTGAAGCACTCTCGCCAGGAACTGTTGTCGTGCCCATGTCGCCCGTCTTCAAGCTTCAACTAAAATACCAAAGCATATGCAAACATCACACCCAATTCAAATGGGGCATAAAACTGTATGTACATACTTACTGCAAGCTGAAAAAGAAGTAGTACACGAGTGAATTCAACCTCATAAATCAAACTAATAACCATATAGGAAAAAAATGCTAAAGATTTATTCTCGAAAAAATGCTAAAGATTCCAATATCCCCAAATTCCTATGAAAATCCTGGAAATTGAAGAGGACCATTGACTGTAACCAGGAAAGGAAGTACTCCTACATGATTATAAACTTACTGCAGTATGTCTTATAGCTGGGGAAGAGGACGATGCATTGGTTGGGGTGGTGCTTATCGCATTTGCCCATAACCATGCCTTCTTGCCATTGGTGTCCTTGCAAGACAGTTCCTCTGCCGGAACTTCCCCGGACTGATCATTGGTAGTTCGGCTAGAGCTTCCTCGGCGGCTCTAGAGTCTGGAACTATTGCGGTTGCCGATCGATACGACCATCCCGTTTCCAATCTAGCGGCGGCCTGAGGATCGTCACCGATCTTTGGATCGATACGGCAATCCCGTTTCCTACGATCTATCTTTTTTTAGGGGAACCCGCAATCTATCTGAGTCCCGACTATCCCGTTTCCCATCGATCTAGAAGCGGCCTGGCTCGACGCCTCGACTCACGTGGACGCGTCAGCGGCCCAGCGCCATGTGATGCCCAGAGCCGAGGAACAGTTTTCTCCGAAATACATAATGGGCCTGTAAAAAAAATTGGGGCCCCCAAAATTTATGGGCCCTCTGCGGGATGCACATTCTGCACCACTATGGGCCCGACCCTGTTACTATGGTGTGTGCAAATGCCATGGTTGTTAGTAGCCACCTATGTAAGTGGATGTTTAATTTGGTTATGCAAGCATGTCCTTAAAAGTGTGTATATATATCTTGTTGTTCTATATGCAATCCCATCGCACAACACACACGTCTTATTAGCAGCAACCGTCTGTGTTATTATCGGTCTTCACACACATTTTTTATTACAGACCTGTTTGCCGCGTATCACACACATCTTGTTAAGTTGAACCGTTTCTGTTCTCATGTCTCAACGCAAACAGTTCATCCGAGTGAACCGCATGCCATATATCGCACACACCTTGATCTGGCTGACCATTTCTTTTGTGTTGCCTAATCACAAACAGTTCATCCGAGTGAACCGTATGCTCTGAATCGCACACAGCTTCATCTGGCTGCCCGTTTCTTTTGTTCCTCCTCATCGCAAACAGTTAATTGAACTGAACCATATGCCCTTCATCGCACACGCAACTAAAACCTGAATCGTGTTTGATGCATCCAACATCGCAAACGTTTTATACATTTCTGACGGTTTTCATACAGCACCTCTACGATTATTGCATCGCACACAGTTTCTCGAAGGGTCTCTAATCGTAGTGTCGCGTTAGCAGCATCCTGCAGTAGTGACAGTTGATGAACTTTTTTCTCAAAATCGATGAACTTGTGAAAGCACAAGTGCTCCCTGGGTGATTTTGGTAATTAATGACAACAAATATCTTCTTGGACTAATATTTTCATCTAGTATATTTCAGATGAGTTCAACAGTGGAGTGGCAGGACAAGATGATGTGGAACCTGATACGTCTCCAACGTATCTACTTTTCCAAACACTTTTGCCCTTGTTTTGGACTCTAACTTGCATGATTTGAATGGAACTAATCCGGACTGACGTTGTTTTCAGCCGAATTGCCATGGTGTTATTTTTGTGCAGAAATAAAAGTTCTCGGAATGACATGAAAATCAATGGAGAATTATTTTGGAATATATAAAAAATACCTACGGAAAGATCCAAGCCAGGGGGCCCAAACCCTGTCCACGAGGGTGGGGGGCACGCCCCCTTCCCCCCGGGCGCGCCCCCTGCCTCGTGGGCCCCCTATTGCTCCACCGACGTACCCTCGGACTCCATATATTCACTTTCGAGGGGGGGGGATCTAAGAGGAGGAATTATCGCATTTTACGATACGGAGCCGCCGCCAAGCCCTAATCCCTCTCGGGAGGGCTGATCCGGAGTCCGTTCGGGGCTCCGGAGAGTGGAGATCATCGCCATCGTCATCATCAACCTTCCTCCATCACCAATTCCATGATGCTCACCGCCGTGCGTGAGTAATCTCATCATAGGCTTGCTGGACGGTGATGGGTTGGATGAGATTTACCATGTAATCGAGTTAGTTTTGTTAGGGTTTGATCCCTAGTATCCACTATGTTCTAAGATTGATGTTGCTATGACTTTTCCATGCTTAATGCTTGTCACTAGGGCCCGAGGGCCATGATTTCAGACCTGAGCCTATTATATTTTCATGAATATATGTGTGTTCTTGATCCTATCTTGCAAGTCTATAGTCACCTACTACGTGTTATGATCCGCCAACCCTGAAGTGACAACAATTGGGACCACTCCCGGTGATGACCGTAGTTTGAGGAGTTCATGTATTCACTATGTGTTAATGCTTTGGTCCGGTACTCTATTAAAAGGAGGCCTTAATATCCCTTAGTTTCCACTAGGACCTCGCTGCCACGGGAGGGTAGGACAAAACATGTCATGCAAGTTCTTTCCCATAAGCATGTATGACTATATTTGGAATACATGCCTACATTACATTGATGAACTGGAGCTAGTTCTGTGTCACCCTAGGTTATAAATTTTACATGAGGAATCACATCCGACATAATTCTCCTTCACCGATCCAATGCCTACGAGCTTTTCACATATTGCTTGTTGCTTATTTACTTTTTCGTTGCTACTATTACAAAAACTACAAAAACACTACTGTTACTTTTATTGCTGTTACCGCTATTTCCATATTACTTTGGTACTAAATTACCTTGCTGCAGATACTAAGTTTCCAGGTGTGGTTGAATTGACAACTCAGCTGCTAATACTTAAGAGTATTCTTTGGCTCCCCTTGTGTCGAATCAATAAATTTGGGTTGAATACTTTACCCTCGAAAACTCTTGCGATCCCCTACACTTGTGGGTTATCAGAACCCTTTTCAAGAAGCTAAGGACAAAGATTGGCAAAATCTCAAGACTCTACATTTTCATTTTAAGTGATCCAAGATCACATTGAGTCCATAGGAAAAGCCAATACTATTAAAAGGGGATGAGGTGTTGCTTAATGGTCTACTTGCTCAAGTGCTTAGTAATATGCTCCAAATCCCTCAACCACTTTCTCATTTTCACATATCACTACAAAAAAATACACTTCTGTGATGATACGTGTTTGTCATAGTAGGTCACGTTTTCTGTCATGGATGTACATCCATGACAAATTTATGACTAAATCAAGATAGTCATACCTGTGCTGTCGTAGAAGTGTTCCATGACATTACCATAATTATCATCATGGAAGTGTCCACTTCCATGACGATAAATCGCGCGTCACATAAGTGCTTTCGTCAAGGGTGACCGACATGTGGCATCCACCGTAACGGAATGCCGTTAAGCTATCGGGTCCGGTTTTGGATCCGATAACCCGTTAACAGCCCCGACCAATGGGGATTTTCCATGTGTAAAATCATCATTGGCTGGAGGGAACACGTGTCGGCTCGCCGTTGGAACAGATGTCAACCACTCATTGGACCCAAAGCGCCTATGATACGTCGACACGTGGCACGGCCCAACAGAGGCCCATTCATGTGAAAAGGCCAACCCGTTTGACTTGGTCAAAAGGTGGCGGGTCGGCCCACGGCAAGCCTGTTAACGACATGTTCGCATATAGCCCATTTACAGCCCGCTAACCCAGGGCCCGTTTACGGCCTATCCGAATTAGGCCCAGTAGCGTCATCTGGGCCGTCCAATATAATTCTAGCCCGTTTTAACTTCCGGCCCATGTATGGCCCATGACGTCTTTCGGCCCATATGAGGCCCTTAGTAACCCATGGCCCATTAACGGCCCGTGGTAAAACTGGCCCGTAATGAACAGTGCCCAACAGAGGCCTATTCCTGTGAAAAGGCCGGCCCGTTTGACTTGGTCAAACGGTGATGGGCCGGCCCACGGCAAGCCTGTTAACGACCTGTTCGCATATAGCCCATTTACAGCCTGCTAACCCAAGGCCCGTTTACAGCCTATCCGAATTAGGCCCAGTAGCGTCATCTGGGCCGTCCAATATAATTCCAGCCCGTTTTAACTTCCGGCCTATGTATGGTCCATGACGTCTTTCGGCTCATATGAGGTCCTTAGTAACCCTCGGCCCATTAACGACTCGTTGTAAAACTGTAATGAACAGTGTTTCACTTTATACCCATTAACGGTCCATTATTCCGTTGGGCCGTTTCCAGCCCATGTTATGTTTTGGCCTTCTCAGGGCCCATTTATTCTTGGGCTCATTTCCAACATTCGTTTACTTTCGGCCCGTTACTGTCATTTTCTGCTTGTGGGCCAAATTCAGCCCGTGGTTATAGTCGGCCCGTTTGTGGACCGTTAATACATTGGGCCGTTTTCATAGCGTCATCAAATACGGCCGATTAATGACGGCCTGTTATGGTCGGCCCGTTATGGTCGGCCCATGAACGGACGATTTCAACTCTAGCCCATTTACGACCATAATGTGGTCTGTTATTGGCCCATGTTTGGCCAACCGATCATACGGCCCGTAGAAGGCCAATTGTGTCTACGGCCCGTTTAAGTCCCATTGTTTCGACGCCTCGTAGAAGGCCCATTGTTTCTATGGCCCTTAGAAGGCCCATTGTTTCTACGGCCCGTAAGAGGCCCATGTTAACTATAGTAAATATGTAGCCCATGGTTAATGTGGACTAGTTTTAAAAAATAGGCTATTGCGGCCACTAGCAACCCATGGAAAAAGAACTACACTGACTACAAGAAAACAAATAAACAAGACAATAAGGAAATAAATAGGCAAGCAACTTACGCTAGGCTATCACGGCTATTACACATATTACATCCACTGGGCATCAAAGTTCGCCACCAGTGCAAATATAGGGAACAAAGCAGCATATAAACGCCGCAGCAAAACAAGTCCAGAACTGAAACCACTTCAGAAGAGCTCAAGAAACAATATCCTGGGTACCCATAATGCTGGCAAGATGCTTATCAAGCTTATTAACTTTCTCTTGTTTGGCGCTTAAATCCTCTAGCACTTGCTGTTGCACCAGAAAGTATGCATCTGAATTCTGCAGGGACTTCCTCAATCCTTCGGCTTCCTGTCGCATAACATCTGATCGATGTCTTTCAACTTGAAGTTGAGTCTCAAGAAGCCAAACTGATTCAGGCAGCGAGTTCAAAGAGCTGGTGCCAGCAGTAGTAGCCAGTAACTCGAACACTACATCAAGACAGGACTTTGGGGTTGTCTCAGTGTCTTCAATATAGTTTTTATCAGCTTTCTTGGAGAACAACCGGAATGTCTCACTATCTTGAACCTGATCTGCATTACTTCCTGTACCATTGCATAACGGGGTACTCTTCTCCAATATTTTATCCGCGTTCTAAAGGAGAAACAAACAAACACATCACAGATTTACAATGTAGTATATGAAACTCATTTTGGTAAACCAGTTCAGTAGTAAGGTGGACATGATAACAACATGAAACAAACATATATCTATGTAGTATGGTCATTGTATGGTCTATATCATTCTAGTTTATGTTGCCAAATCAAGATAGATACATTTCGAATCATATCTATTTAAGACAAAGTAGCTTAGACAGAATATAAGTGTGGGAAACTACACAACAATAACAACACTTGTAATGTGCATGGCATGAGAACATAACTGTTTATTCAATTGAAACTGAAATCAACATAGATCAATTTACAACAGCAAACACGTTAAAGAAACAGGTTTAAAACATACCTGTTGCACCATTGGAGTTTCAATTGCATCCTTCAAATTTGAAATTAGTTGGTATGAGTAAATATAGTGATGCAAGAGCAAAGTAGTATGAGCCATAGCTACGGAACCTGACTTGAGAACAATTCTTCTTCTGCTTTAAGCGTTGACTTGGGGTTCGGAGTGGTGGTCCTCGTGCTTTGGGCACTGCAGTTGCCTTACTGATTGCTCATGTTTGGGTGCTCTGTGGTGGAGACGGTGTTGTGTCAACGAGAACTGGGTTACTATCTGCTGGGGTTGGGGTTAGAAGGGGTGTAGCTGGTTCTGTGTCCAACTGGGTAGGGGTACAATCTGCGTGAGTCTAGGTTATGCGTGGTGGGACTGGTTCTTGGGCAAGTACAACCGTGGTTCTATCTCCATCGACAGGTAGCACGATCTTTTCTGAAGACCGTGTTTTTACTCCCACAGATACTGCCATCACCCCCTCCAATTGAAATGACTGATAAACAAGAAAGTAATTGAATGTATAGACATTGTAAGATAGATAGGTGCAATGGATAGTAGGGAAGAAAACAGGGCATGAAATAATTCACATTTATGTTGTCTAACCAAACAGAATAGCAGGACATAATTTCAAATATATGATGGCTAATTAAACAGGATAGCATGACACAGTTTCACATGTATGATGGCTAACTAAACAGGATAGAATGACATACTTCAAAATATGATGACTATGTAAACATGATGACATGATATAACAATACGATGTGTCTATTAAAGCGGTTGGCATGCCATAAATCACAAACATGCCATCGATGGAAACATGATGGCATGATAATTCACAGATAGAATGACATAATTCAAAATATGATGACTATGTGAACAGGATGAGATGATATAACTATATTATGTCTTTAGAAAATGGGTTGGCATGCCATAATTCAGATACATGCTGTCTATGTAAACATCATGACATGATATAATTCAAATATATGATTTATATACTAAGGAAGTGAGCAGAGGGCAATCACATATATGATGTGTCAACTAAGGAGATGGCATTCAATATCGTGTATATGATGTAAAAACTATGCATTGCAATACAACATATGCATGATATGAGTAATATAACCCTGCCAAGTTTGAGCATACACCTCAGGGGGATAATAGGACTGGTCATCTGCCTCTGAATCCTCCTCTGAAGAGCTATCTGTAACCAGCAACATATCTGCTTCACCAAGTAGCATTGTCTGCTCTGAAGATCTTGTTTTCACTCCAGATTTCTTCATCACCAAAATGGCTGATGCACAGGAAGAACAGTTGAATATACAAACATTGTCGACAAATGCAATGAGAAATACAAAAAAAGGACGGAATGATATAATTCACATATATGATGCTTGGCTAAACAACATGGCATTGCATAATTCAAATATATAATGCCTTGCAACAAGATAGCATTGCATAATTCACATATATAATGTCTTGCAAAAATATGGCATTGCATAATTCACATATATGGTAATTAGACACTAAACAGGTGGCATTCACACAAATCATGTCTAAGCTAAGCAAATGACATAGCAATGCAAGATACCATACGCACGATATGAGCAACATAACACTGCCAAGTTAGAGCATGCACCTCGGGGGGGGG
>LR738715.1:735362996-735391541 GCA_902687465.1 Secale cereale
GGGGGGGGGGGATAGGACTGGTCATCTGTCTCTGAATCCTCCTCTGAGGAGTTACCTTCCTCTTGATTATGATCCGAAATGGGTGGAGGGGGCTGCCTTTGCACCCACCATGGAGCGACGTCTGCATGAAATTTTACTGCCATGCAAGGCTCGTCTCTTTTGCTCTACATGTTCAGTTCCATTGTGTACAATAACTGACATGCATATGAATAAAACATAGTGAGATTATGTAAGGAGTGCATGCACAAATCCAGAGTGAAGGTAGCAAACTGTGAATAGACCCAAAACCAATGATAGCAAGCATATAATAGCTTTAGTAAAAAATACACATAATGGCTCCTTTAATGTTTGTTTGCACCCAACATGAAACTCATAGTAGACACCCGAGATTAACCATATAGTAGACAGATAGTACTGATTGCTGCCCCAATATGTACCCCACAACCATTTAAAAACTCAAGTTTCAACATAAGTTTGGACCTGAGTCGGAGTCTAATAGGTGAACACGACGATAAAGTAGCACGTCATCATATTAAGCGATGCATAACATAAGCAGACACGGAAGAGTGCGACCTCTCTTGCGGACCCGCGCAGTCCTCAAGCTCATCTACTCAGTTGATGATGGTAATGTAGTTGTCGTGGCTGCCGGCGGCGGGGAAGAAGATCTGAGGCGGTGAAAGACAGTCTGAGAGTGGATCCCTGCTGTGGTGAACCCTTCCGTCGTTGGAGCAGCTGAGCTGGGGTGGAACACCGCATCGCAGGAGCAGGACAAACCACACAAGGTTTTCTTTGACACATATCTGTAACAGAAGTAATTGTGTAAGGGCTTGTTTGAATTTGAGGATTCTAACAATGCAGGGATAGGAAATAGATAGGAATAGGATAGGAATGCACGTGCAAAACAGAGAATTTATAAAACACATGATTTATGCCAATCTGGATGTTTGGTTCACAAGAATTGGAAGATCACAGGATGCAAAGAAGCATGGTGAGATTAAGTCAAACCACAAGAAGTGTACAACCTCTTTGGCGAAGCCATGTCGATCTCAGCGTGATTGGGTTGGCCGGTGAGGATGCTCCGGCTGACTTGGCTGTCGGAGGAGGGGAAGAAGATCTTAGGCGTCTGGAGATGGAGCCCAAGGTACTGCTCTGCTGCGATGGAGGGTTTCCTCGTTGGAGCAGCTCAAGTGAGTTGTACGACGCCGAGGCTGAAGCAGGACAAGAGAGACAATGTTAACGTGAGTGGAATTCTAATAGCATCTCCAATAGATGACGTAAAATACATAACCACAAAGTGCTAGATGTATACCTCACCCGCTCATCTCTGAACTTAACTGTCGAAACTAAATTTAACTATCAAAACTGAATTTAACTATCGAAACTGAACTTAACTATCGAAACTGAATTTAACTGCCAAAACTGAACTTAACTGTCGAAACTGAATTTTGCTGTCGAAACTGAATTTTATTGTCGAAACTGAACGCACTAGAGGTGAGCCTACACATCAGTCGACTGACTTTTTCATCTCTGGTCAGTCGATTTTGCAGCCGTTGGATACGAAATCAAGGGCATGCAGTTCATCTTCAACCTCCACCCCCTGAGCCGCCAGCCACCACCGGCCAAATAGCCGCCCCCCGCCGCCCACGGCCGGCGGTGCGCCGCCCTGCCCGCCCCGAAAACACTCCCCACTGCCAGTCCGACGCCGCCCCGACCATCCATGTAGGCCCCCCTGTGCCGAGCTTTTTCTCCAGCGATCCCCACGCCACCGCCGGCGACCATCGCCCCCACCCTGAACCCTAAGATAGATAGTGGGATACCTCTCCGGAGAGCCCCCCCGCCGTGGCTGGTTCTTCCTTAACTCCGGCGAGCCCCCCACCCCCTGAAAATTGACTGACCCAAAAGTCGATTCAGTCGACTGAAGTGTAGCTAAATCGGAGCAGCATCGCAAGCAAGAGCAAGAGCGAGAGCAGCAGCGCGAGCAAGAGCAAGAGCAAGAGCAGACCAGGCAGGGGACCGAGAGCAAGAGCAGAGCAGCAGCGCGAGCGAGAGCTAAAGCAGCAGCAGCTCCTACAGATGTGGACGTCGCCGCAGAGGGAGCGACGCCATGGATGAAGTGTCCGGTGACGCCGCCGTGGATGGAGCTGCACCGTGTCGGCTCGGGACCGAGCGCCGGCAGCACCGTGAGAACGAATCAAGACGAAAATGCGGCGATTAATGTACAACCTCTTTGGTAGCGCCGATTAGGCCGTAGCTTCATCCGAGGAAACGGTGATGATGATGGTCTTCCGGTGGTGCAGGTGAAGACGGCGATGTGGTAATGGAGGTGGCGCGAAAGACGAGGGGAACATCGGGGCAGCTCCTTGGAGGTGGAGGACGGGGTAGCTGAACCGGCGGGATGACCGGATCGACGACGGATCCTCATCCGGTACGGTGGATGAGGGACGTCGAGGTGTTGCTGTGGACGACGTCGTCGGGGAAGAGGCTCCGGCTGGGTGGCGGACGGAGGAGGGTGTGGGGCTTCACGGGTTTTGCCAGCCTTGGTGTACGAATGGGTGGGCGGATGGGATGGGAGTGGGGAACCATGGCTTAGGGACGCGCTTGTCCGAAATGTGGGGTAAGTTACAAAAGTACCCCCACCGATTTGAGGCGGTTCTTTCGGTTCAGGGGTATCACAGGCATTTCGCGTGTCGGGATTTCACAGGAGGTGGGAGTTTTCGCGCGCGTTGAAATTTTGGAATAGCAAGGTGTGGGTTGAGATGGAGGGAGTTGTCGGAGCACAACGATACAAAGCTATATCTTAAATATTTCGGGCTAACAAGGCGCGGGTTGAACATGCGGGAGTTTCGCAGCACGATAGACAGAGACGCTAGCTTGAAATTTTGGCATAACAAGGCGTGGCTTGAAATTTCGGGAGAACAAGCTTAACGTGTACCAAAAAAAGACAATCTAGACTAGTATGATATACTACGTACAATGTGTTTAACACGCACAACACACACACAGACACCATTTAGACTAGTAAGGTACACGTGCATTGCACGCATGAGATTTGGCAACCAAATTATGAATAAATACCACATTATAGCATGTAAGCTTTGAGTCATATATGCATGATGTAGATGTTCGTTTAATTATTATAGTTCATTTCATTCAAAATCATCTAGTTTTTATAAGAAAGCTAATCTATTTTAAGATTCATGGAATTGTGCGTTGTAAGGCATAAAGTAAAAACAAATCATGTAGAAAAACATTTGAGCAATTCTGATACGGAAGATTTTAGAACAAAGAAGAAGTGCTTGTGTATTGAGGTTTGTGCATTATGCTTAAGTTCAACCATAGAGTCTTTTAGATTGTACATGTGGCAAAATCTGGTGGAATCTAGATGATATCCAACGACCAGTAGTGCTCAAATTTGCCAGCTCTGCACCATCGGATTGGCCTCATCCAACGACCATCTTTCAAAGTTAAAGTTATCCGCACACTATATAAAAAATATAAAACATAAAAAATATATATAGGGGTATAGATATAGATATGTGATGCGAAAGCCACCCATCATCTCCAATTAGAATAGTATGTCCATGCATGGATGCAATGTGGCCAAACGATGTCTGCCATCGATATCTCAAATTCAAACCAATCTGACCTTGTTCAATGTGTATACATTGCAACATGCTCGTTTCCAAACCACACCGCGCAGATCTCCGTTATATTCATGCATGCATGGGTTTCAAACATCATGATCTCTTATTCAAATATTTGAATTCAACTTTACATTGATTATGACCTCACCTAGTCTTTTACACCCACACATTGGTCTTCTCTTTATAATTGTACCACTAACTTTCTCTCGTGCATGCATGCACACACACTACCAGTCGGTATTATCCATCGCACACATGCAATCTTTTTCTTCAGGCCAGTCTCCCATGAAGGCACACTGATACGTCTCAAACGTATCTACTTTTCCAAACACTTTTGCTATTGTTTTGACCTCATTCTTGCATGATTTGAACTAAACTAACCCGGACTAACGCTGTTTTCAGCAGAGCTGCCTGTATGGTTTTATTGTGTGCAGGAAAACGGATTTTTAGGTGTCTCAGAAAATTCCACGAAAAATCACAGAAAATCCACGCACCCGAAGGAACCTTGTGCCAGAAGATGGGCCAGAGGGCAGCCAGGGGGGCTCCAGGCGCCCTGCCCAGGCGGCCCCACCCCTGGCCGCCGCGCCAGGCCGCCTGGGTGGGCCTCACTTCCCCTGGTGCCCTACTTTGACCCGTATTTAGCCCGTGACGAGAAAACCCGAGATCAGGAGTTGTTTTCCCAGTTTTCGTCGCGGAGCCGCCGCCACCCTATGTTCTTCTTCGGGAGGGCTAATCTGGAGGCTGATTTGGCCTCCGGAGAGGGGAGATCGTCGCCATCGTCATCATCATCACCACTCCATCCTCCCTCCATGACTTCTCCTTCCATGTGTGAGTAATTCCCTGCTGTAGGCAAAGGGGATGGTAGGGATTGGATGAGTTAGATCATGTAATAGTTTATCAGATTGTTGGGGGCATGTTGCCTATCATCTACTATGGTGTTTATCATCTTTGCTTCAACTCGTTACTCTTAATGCTTGTCACTTAGGGCCCGAGTGCCATGATTTCAGATCTGAACCATATGTGTTTGCATGAATATATTTGTGTTCTTGATCCTATCTATGAGTTGTTTGCACCTATTATGGTCCGGAACCGGCGATCCCAAAAGTGACAGCTTGGGACACCAAAGGGGATGGTCCGTAGTTTGAGGATTACATGTATCCATTGAGTTTATTGCTTTGTTCCGGTGCTCTTTGACAGGAGCACCTTAATCTCCATAAGTTCCTTTTGGCCCCGTTCGTAGCGGGATGGTAGGACAAAAGATGTTGTGCAAGTTCTTATTGCAAGCATGTACAACTACCCGTGGGATACATGCCTAGTGTTTGATAATTGCCTAGATGATCATTACTTTTCCGTGTGCCTTGCCCCAAGTTAGATTCATGATATATCTCACCCATGCAGCGCCCAACCATCCATCTCCCTAGCCTACAATGTTTTAAATCCTGCTGGTTACTAGTTGCTACTTTTGCTATTTACTTTTGCTATTTACTTTTACTATCACCACCATCACTATCATATCACCGTTACCACTTATCTTTTGTTGCAAGTAAGTATATTTCAGGTGCGGTTGAATTGACAACTCAACTGTCAAAGCTTATAAATACTCTTTGGCCCCCCGTGTGTCGAATCTATAAATTGGGTTATTCTTACCCGCGAAGACTATCTCGATCCCTTACGGTTGAGGGTTATCAAGTACCGTTTTCTGGCGCCGTTGCCGGGGAGCATAGCAATATTTACAAGTCTACTTGGAGTATCCTACCTGCTGCACTTCATCCGCTATGGGTAAGAAAGGAGACCCCAAGGTTCCGATCTTACTATCCACTACAAGAAGAGGTACTGTTCTGAACACTAGTGCTACACTTGATTCACCTTCTTTTATGAGTAAGTTTGCCTCACCGCCACCACATGATGCTTCTACTGAATCTGTTTCTATGTCCGATACTTTTGATGATGCTTCTACTACTATTGATGATATTAGTTCACTTGGTTATGCTCTTGAGAAACAGATCGCTGCTGCTGCAAAAAAAATCTGGAATTGAAATTCCTATTGCTCGCTACCCTATTGGTGGAACTTATGATTATCCTGACTTGAGTAAACTCAAGGAGAGACTCCTTGATGATGATTACATTATGCTTGATGATGATTTATGCATGGAACTGACAGAGTTTGCCGGCTCTGACCCTGAAGCTATTAAGAAGCTGCTTGAAAAACACTCTTTGAAGAACAAGACTGTTCCTGATCCTGAATTTGCTACATCCCCTATATGCATCGATGATCCTGATTATGATTTCTCTGTTGATCTTTCACTTATACCTATGGTTGAAGCTGACCCCTTTTATGGCAGAGAAAATGATGATGCTATTGCACACCTGACCAAACTCACTGAGTTGGGTGGCTTGTTTACCACGGATGAGAAGAAACGAAACTTTTATGTGACTAAGCTTCTTCCTTTCTCTTTGAAGGAAGGTGCTAAAACATGGTATGATTCACTCCCATGTGGTTCCATTAAGAGTCCTTAAGACTTAGCTCACTCTTTTGTTGATAAGTACTTTGCTGCTCATATGCAACATGCTGCTTTATAAAGAATTTATAACTTTAAACAGTTGCAGGATGAGCACCTCCCTAAAGCTTGGGGGAGGTACTGTGGTCTGATTTGGGCTAGACCAGGACATGGAGTCCCTAAGAATGAATTAATCGATATATTTTATGCTGGTCTAACTGATGAATCCAGGTCCTATTTGGACAGTTGTCCTGGTTGTGTTTTCAGGAAAAGAACACCGGACGATGCAGAGGATTTGATGGGCAAGATTGCCAAAAACCATGAAGATTGGTCCGTCCCTGAACCACCTCCACCACCAAAGAAGAGGGGCATGTTTGTTCTAAGCCCCGAAGATATGCGAGAAGCAAAGAAGTCTATTAAAGAGAAGGGTATTAAAACTGAGGACGTGAAGAATCTACCCCCTATTGAGAAGTTGTGTGAGCCTACCACTCACCCTCCTATGGTAGAGGTACACTCTCTTTTAGATTTCAACGCAAGTGACATCCCTCATGGTAAGCCTCCTGATAAATGTTTAGATGAGTTTGATAATTTTATTATGAAACAAAATCATTTTAATGAGAGGATACAAAGTCAATTGCATGATGATTCCCTTGCTATCAAAAGTTTGCTTGATGTTCTAGGAAGAACAGTTAATGATGTTAAATGTCTTGTGAAGCATTTTTATATGGTTCAAACTCAGCTTGAACAAATTTCTAATGTGCAAAAAGATTTGCTTGCTAACAATGCCAAACAAGATGATTTGCAGGCCTTCGGGATTAAGACCCGAGGAGGAACTAGCACTCAAGATCCTCTCTATCCAGAGGGGCATCCGAGGAGAATCGAGCAAGATTCTCAAATGCAGGAAGAAGAAATTGTTGGCTCTCCAAAGAAGAAGAAGAAGAAACATAAGGAGGCTGACAATTCCAATGATCCTATTACAGATGAAGAGCCAGCTGTTGATCCTAACAGTGTATCTATCTCCGATGCTGAGACTGAAGACGGTGCCGAACCTGAAGGTAAGGATAATGAGAAGAATGATCCGCCTGAAGTTCGAGAAGAAGAAGCACCTGACAAACGTAAGAGGTACACTAGAGAAGACTTCGTCGCAAGAAGACATGGGAAGGAAAGAGAACCATGGATACAGAAACCCATGCCCTTTCGAGGTAAGTCTATCAAATCTAAAGAAGAAGAGCATTACAATAAGTTTTGTGAGTGGATTAAACCTCTTTTTCTTCAAATCCCTTTGACTGATGCTATTAAGTTACCTCCCTATTCAAAATATATGAAAGATATTGTCACTAATAAAAGAAAAGTTCCTAATGAAGCAATATCTACTATGCTTGCTAACTACTCTTTCAGTGGCAAGATTCCTGAGAAGCTTGGTGATCCAGGTATACCCACCATTCCTTGCTCCATAAAGAATAATTATGTCAAAACTGCTTTATGTGATCTTGGAGCAGGAGTGAGTGTTATGCCTTTTTCTCTTTACAAGAGGCTTTGTTTAGAGAAACTAATTCCTACAGATATCTCTCTTCAGATGGCTCACAAGTCAACCGCCGTTCCAATAGGTATTTGTGAGGATGTTCCCGTAGAAGTTGCTAATTGCTTGATCCTTACTGATTTTGTTGTGCTTGACATGCCCGAGGATGGGAGCATGTCCATTATTCTTGGTAGACCTTTTCTTAACACCGCAGGTGCTATTATTGATTGCAATAAAGGGAAGGTTACCTTCAATGTGAATGATAAAGAACACACGGTGTATTTTCCAAAGAAGACCGACAGGAGGCATGGCCTCAACTCTATAGAAAATATCGAGACCGTGAAGATTGGAGAATGGGACTGTCCACTACATGTGCACCACAAATACAAAACTATTATGGTGGGGACAATGTCCATTAAAGTAAAGGTTCAATGATCACTTCGTAAGAGGTGAGACTTTTTGCTCTATATATCGCCTGTTTGTTGGTAAGACTTGATCAACCTTACTAGTGAACATGTTTTATATAGATAAAAAGTTGAGCTTGTTATGTTTTCATTTGTTTTAGTTTTTGTTCTCCTTGCTGTATCAAGTGTTTATGTTTTGAAGCTTCACAACACTAATCACTGCTTTAAGTTTTCAGAAAGTCTTGCAGCCTTTTTGAACTTCGAAAAATTTTCAACAGTGAAGTTTTCAGAAAAATAAAAATAAAAATTTCCATGCCGGGAGTGACCCAGCGGCACCTGGGGCCGACCAGGGGGAGCCACCAGTGGCCCAGGCGGCCAGCTGGCGCGGCCTGCCCCCTGGCCGCACCCACAGGGCGCCTGGGGCCCACAAGGCCCCCCTCCAGGTAAGTCTTCTTCCTCCCTCCCTCTTTCTCTCCAAAAACACGAGTTCTGCACTTGTTCTTGCGTTCTTGCTGCCCTTGGAGGCGATTCTTCGATCTCTCTCTACAGCCTATCATTTGAGCTGAGATTTTGAACAAATACTCCCTGGTATGTAACTCCTCCACCCCTCCAATTAGATTTCTGATTGGTGGCTTCATTTGTGAGTATTTAGTAGTTCTTGGTGCTGTATAGATGAGCTTGCATGCATGTGTAGAAATTTATTTTCGAAGTTTTGATGCAAGTTTATACCTTAGGTAAGTGAGTTGAGTAGTTTGCCTTAACCCACTTTGTTTAAATCCTTATTTTTGTAATTTGCCAAAAATTTCAGAAATGAGTTTGTTAGGAAGGGCAAAGGGGTGGCTTGAGAAGAAGAGGCCCACGCACTCCGATCGAGTTACTAGAGCCGCAGCTTCACCCTCGGCTGCTAGGGTGAGCTACAATGAGGATCATGTGCCCCCTAGAGTTGTTGGAAGACACAAGCCCATCACGTGCTATGATGTTTCCATGTGATGAATTCCTTGAAGCTGCGGGAATCAAGGATGAGTTTTATAATCTTTGTGCTAATGCAGGTCTGACACGGCTCGTCCCGTGCCGTGTTACTCAGTATCAAAAACTCACCTCCGGTTTCATTAACAGTTTTAGATATAACCCTGATTCTGGTGCTATTGAGTTTAAGATTTACAATGATCTTATCACCATGCCCTTGGGAAAGTTTTGTGAAATAATAGGTGTGCCAAACATTGGGCGGACGGCTAGGATGACCTCTCAGCCCTCCGAGCTGAAAACCGTCTTCAACTCTCTCTGCAGCATGGGTACGAGGGATATTCATCGGTCAAAAATCTCCAGCATCTTATTCCCTCACCTCAGGTATTTTGCATATTATGTTGCTAGAGGGGTGTTAGCTCGTGACAACACGAGCAACATTTCTGCGCCGGATATTGCTATCCTGGCAGCCGCCCTCTCAGGGAGGTTTGATTATAATCTGGGTGCCTTAATTGCTCGACGCCTTGCTATGAACGGTAACAGGGGAGATTTATTTGGTGGCGTTTATGCCACACTCATCTTAGAACATCTTAAAGGCACCCCACACCCTGATGATAAGCCTTTTACTTATTTAAGTTTTGATCTTGCTGCTATGAAAAGGCATAAGTTTGTTACCATGACTTCTGAGCTTGATAATCTTGTTTATATCTTGCGTTTCGGAACTACCACGGAACGCGAGATCCGTCTACCTGCACCTCTTTTGTTTGATTTTTCTCGCAGGAACGGATGGTCCTTTGATGTTATCCAGTTCGATGAGTTCATGGCCCAGCATCAGTTTCATAACCCCATGGAGGGGTTTGTGGCCGACGAGGAGGAGCACGGTGAGTTACCACCTTTTCAGGGGGAGACCGTCACCCAGTTTGGTGAAGGGTCTTCCTCTGCTTGGAGTACGGACCCTTCCTCGTGGGAGGATCCGAGGAGTTCGGTGTATGTGTCGGAATCCTTCGACGACCCTTGGACTCACCAGCATTCCCCCGGAGCAGGAGGCTCCTGGGGGCAGTAGCTACTACCAACTTAGGCCAAAAGCCTAAGCTTGGGGGAGTATGTACCCTTCTCACTTTTCCATTGTATTATCCGTTTTATTCACTTTGATCTTTTCGAAGTTTTTGCCCGTTCTTCTTTATTTCTTTCTTTGCAAAAACAACAAAAAGATTTTCTCTTTCTTTTGCTTTCATTCAACCTTTGAAATAATCCAAAAAGATTTCCTTTCTCTCTCTAGTTTGCTTTGTTTTCAGAGTTCAGCTCGAGTCCGTGATGGCATTTAATTATATTTCCTACGTTCGATCGTGCAAGTGACGAGGCAGTAATGACAAAGATCGACTGAAGGGAAGCAACAAATGAAAACCGGTATGAACTCTTCTTGTTTCTACTTTTGTACATATGCCTGTACTTATGATCTAGAGACTAGCTTGTAGCGACATAGTGCTATGTTTACAATGCTCTCCCAGTGGTTCATGCTTTCCATGTAGCTAGTCTCGAATAGCTAGAGTATATAATGTGTTATTGAAATGATTTACATGCATTGCACTGTTCATAGTTTGGTATACTAAGGTGGTATTTCCCTTTGGAGAATTCTTGGATTGACTTGGCGCATGTTTACACGTGTTTAAGACTAAAAAGTCTGCTCTGCCTTGATGATCTTTGAGTTTCAGAATAGTTATATCACTTCCATGCCCGATTCAATGTTGCTTTGTCGCTCTGCATGATTATGACCATTATTGCTCTCTAGTTGGTCGCTTCCTAGTCTTTTGCTAACCTCCACATGTACTAAGTGGACTGACTGCTTGTGCATCCAAAATCCTTTAAACCAATTATGCCATATGAGTCCACCATACCTTCCTATACATGGTATTTGCCTGCCATTCCTAACGAAGACTTTCGTGTACCATCTCGAAATTAATCAAAAGCATTTCTCTTTTGTGCCTCTGTTTTAGCTCATGAGGAAGTAGTAGTTAATTCATGATCTTTTTAAGTTGGACAAGTTTCACCCCGGGATTGCATGTCTAATCTGCAAACCCCTAATACGAGAAGGAACTAGCATAGAGTGCGCCCGGCTCATAAAAGATAATACAACAAACAAACCCTCCTTCACGCTTTGTTCATGAGAAATCAGAAAACTTTGGCAGTGATAAACAAAGGAGATTAAGGGGATGTGATCGTCCTCGTGCGGGAGCCGTTCCTCGAAACTTGTCCAGCTCGAGAAGTAATTGAGTTATCTACTAGCATTCGTTGACGAAATATGCATATCCCAAAAATAATTTTTACCTCTGTTTTTAAAAACCAAGAGCTCTGGTACATGTTCAGTCTTTGTTTCCAACCATGGGTTTTCAACCTCGCCATCAAATTCCACGGTTCGAGAGTCTCCACCTTATTTCTTCAAAGCACCAACTAGGAGAGCATAATTGTCATTCTGAGTGTAATGTGCATTGTCCCAAAGTATTACATTGTCTTCTGCATGCTTGTGATATTATTTATTCTGAAATTCTTAGTTCTATTCTCCTTTAAAACTCTGGAGGAGTTTCTGCATTTATGTTTTGCTTCACTCATGGAGGCTAGCGAGATACCACTCTAATATGCTCAAGTTATGTGCAATGTAATCTTGTCTTGATTTTCAGTAGTATATTATTTACTTTTAGGTATTTGTGATTGGTCACTTGAAAGAAGAATTGCTCCGTGCATTGTCCTCATAGCATTGTTTCAATACTTGCTAGACTCTTTTCGTAGTACATGCTTATATACATCTAATGAAGCAAAAGAGTTTGTCAAAGTTTTCTTTGTCGCGTCCAGTTCGTTGAACTGAATTGCTTGAGGACAAGCAATATGCTAAGCTTGGGGGAGTTGATATGTCTCAAACGTATCTACTTTTCCAAACACTTTTGCTATTGTTTTGACCTCATTCTTGCATGACTTGAACTAAACTAACCCGGACTGACGCTGTTTTCAGCAGAGCTGCCTGTATGGTTTTATTGTGTGAAGAAAACGGATTTTTAGGTGTCTCAGAAAATTCCACGAAAAATCACAGAAAATCCACGCACCCGAAGGAACCTTGTGCCAGAAGATGGCCAGAGGGCAGCCAGGGGGGCTCCAGGCGCCCTGCCCAGGCGGCCCCACCCCTGGCCGCCGCGCCAGGCCGCCTGGGTGGGCCCCACCTCCCCTGGTGCCCTACTTTGACCCGTATTTAGCCCGTGACGAGAAAACCCGAGATCAGGAGTTGTTTTCCCAGTTTTCGTCGCGGAGCCGCCGCCACCCTATGTTCTTCTTCGGGAGGGCTAATCTGGAGGCTGATTTGGCCTCCGGAGAGGGGAGATCGTCGCCATCGTCATCATCATCACCACTCCATCCTCCCTCCATGACTTCTCCTTCCATGTGTGAGTAATTCCCTGCTGTAGGCAAAGGGGATGGTAGGGATTGGATGAGTTAGATCATGTAATAGTTTATCAGATCGTTGGGGGCATGTTGCCTATCATCTACTATGGTGTTTATCATCTTTGCTTCAACTCGTTACTCTTAATGCTTGTCACTTAGGGCCCGAGTGCCATGATTTCACATCTGAACCATATGTGTTTGCATGAATATATTTGTGTTCTTGATCCTATCTATGAGTTGTTTGCACCTATTACGGTCCGGAACCGGCGATCCCAAAAGTGACAGCTTGGGACACCAAAGGGGATGGTCCGTAGTTTGAGGATTACATGTATCCATTGAGTTTATTGCTTTGTTCCGGTGCTCTTTGACAGGAGCACCTTAATCTCCATAAGTTCCTTTTGGCCCCATTTGTAGCGGGATGGTAGGACAAAAGATGTTGTGCAAGTTCTTATTGCAAGCACGTACAACTACCCGTGGGATACATGCCTAGTGTTTGATAATTGCCTAGATGTGCACGCACGGCATGCACGCACTCATTCCCTTGCACGCACACGCGGGTACACGGGCGGACTCAATTTTGTACCAAGATCTACCCCATGTGATAATTTGACTTGTGTAAAGTCCTTCACTTCATTGATGGTCAATTAATATAGTGCATGCAAATTGAGTGGACGTGAGGGCGGAAGAAAGACATTACTACTCCACTGCGCGCATGCGAGTAGTTAAATCATGGGTTGCTAGTAGTACTTCCATTGGTCTCCTTCGTATTTTGTGCCAATTTTTGACAGTAACATAAGGCTGGTTGTAATGGGGAGTATCATATTCTAATATCATGCTATGATACTACATCCGTAATGCATAGTATCATATGTTGTTATCATAGAGTAGTACATTTATTGGCATGCATGACACAAAGTAGCACATCATTTAATATGATACGGTATCATGATATGATACTCAAGCCTCTCCTTCTTCATTTAATTTCATGTCACCTCATCAAAATTGCTTAGTTGGCATGCATGATACTACCTATGATACTCCATTATGGGCGGCCTAATATTTACGCATCTGAGCAGTGTAGTCTACTTGAAATTTATGTTCCACTAAACTCATCGGGAGCCGTTTCGGGCCTCGAAACCAAAAACCATCAATTAGTCTTTACCTTGTTACCATCACATTCGAAAGTACTAGTGCTACAATTAAGTGCAAGCCTGCTCACACCTACCAGTACGTACCAAACCTGAAAGTGTTCCATGCAGGTTTTAGTACTAGTGCTAGTACTTAGGTTATAAAAAGAGGAACTACCTAACCAAAAATTACTCTACCTTCCTCCTCATAAGTACTCCTTCTTCATCCGTCCTTGCCATGGCCGCTGTGCAAAGCTCTAGGTCGAGAACTACTCGTAACAAGGGAGCGACAACCAAGGCTGCGGAAAAAAAAGAGGCCTCGCCGCCACGCAGAGACCTCGAAAGATCTCTCACGGGCAGGCGATGGCTCCCAGGAGCGCCCTAGACGCGGAGGTGAACATGCCGAGCTAGCGGCGCTGGAGTCGTTATCCCTCGACGGCATGCTCGATCAGCTCAATAAGCACCTCAATAAGCAGAAGGAGTTCATCCACGGCTTGGTGGCGCTGCTGAAGGAGAGCCTCGACGACATGCCCGCTGAGCTCAATGAGCAGGGGGAGTTGACCGCCGGCTTGGTGATGCTGCTGAAGAAGAGCATTGCCTCGGAGAAGAAGGCGACCGGGGAAATCCAGCAACTTCAGGAGGACAAGGTGAAGCTCTGCCACGAGCTCGACCTGCTGAAGGAGGAGAACACTGGCTGTAAGAAGCTGCATGAGAATAGTAGTTCCTCGATGAAGATGTTGCAGGCCCTCGTCATGGAACAGAAGGAGGGGTTGGCGAAGCTCTGCATCGAGCACCCGGCTGCTGTCAAGGTACGTAATGCGGCCGTGGAACAGATGATGAAGGCTCGCGTCGAGAAATCCCGCGTCATGGACACAGTGATGAAGATGGCAGAGGAGATGCGCAAGGATATGGAGGTCGTGGAGGCGATGAAGAAGCAGTTACAACTCCGCGGCCAGCAACCCTTCATGTAGTGAGAGCAGCGCCCCAGACTTGTGTGTGCGTCTTCCTTCTTTTTTGGGGGTGATAATCCTTTTTTCTTCTTTTGCTCCTGTGTTTCTTTTTTGCTTTGCGTGTTTCGTCGCACGTGTCACCTTCTCTGCGAGGCATGAATAGAAAAATGCTAAAAATGAGATGACCAGCAAATTAGATCATTCTTTATCGCCAATAGAACAATGCCTCTTGCTAGTAATATATAATAAGAGTAGAGAGTAGAGGATATGGCACTGGGCTGCCGTGTTTCGTGCTCCTCCGTCGTACTACCGTGGAAAACTTGAGCATACCACACGGTTCTTTGCTCCTCCTCAGGTCATCGGCACATTTATACAAGCAGTCAAATCACAAGGCCCCGCCTTCCAGCAGTAATGAGCCATCAAATCACAAAGGCCCTCGCCTCTCGTGAAAAGGACCAAGCTAGACTGCCCCGCCCGCTAGCCTTTAAAAAAATGTATACATTTGTACAGTAGTAGTATCGATGGATTGCGCCATGGAGCAAAACTAACAAGATGTAATTAAAGAAAAAAGGTGGTACATATAGAGAGCGCTCGTCGCCAAATTATGCATATACTATATGACACTACCCACTATGAAGGCACTAGTAACATAAACTAGTAACTTGTCTATGTTACTCTCCACTATGACCAGCCAAAGTCGAGGCGCGGATACCAACGAGGGCCTGGTTATGTCTATACTTGGACAACTCACCCGACTGCATGCGCACCAGGCAGACGAAACTCGTGTCGTGTTGGTGCCGTGTGCGGCCCGCACATTATCCAAAACCTCGCGCCTCCATCTTAGCCTCCGCGTTTAAAACATCTCAATCTCAGGGCCAAGGAGCAACGTGAAACCTATGATAGAGCCAATCAGATGGTTGAGAACACTACAATTTGTAGCTACAGATGCGTGTGTGAGAGAGGACGAGTGCGTGCGTGCACCTCTTCTCAGAGTACAACTGTATGTGGGTGGCATTGACCTAGGGAGCAGTGATGGTGCGTGCGAGAAGTCTCGAGAGATAGGTGTAATGTGTCTGAAAAAAAGACTAGTCTATAGCTCGCCACGAGGCTATTCCTGTCGAACGCCAAGTGTAAGATATGTATCTGACGGTGCCAGTTTTTGCACATACATAGCAGTAGAAAAAGAACTAGTACCATGGCATATGCTACACCACGGCCGAGAAAACGTGGCGATGTTAAGCCATCCGGTAATAGTGCCGCACTTCGAAACTAGAACCGTCAATAAATTTTGAGCGCGTCTCGTCACATTCCAAATTACTACTACTACCACTCTATATTTAATTGCAAACCTATTCACACCGATCACAACCTAAACGGTTTCCCACTTAGGAGTGTATTAGTAGTACTCGGTTATAAGATGACTGCACATTCCTCCTCAACCCCTCATCCACAAAAAACAGTCAAGTCAATCAAGCCATAGCTAGCGTGAGTTCTGGGTCAAGATATTTCCACCAGGGAGAGGTGAGCATGGAAGAGGAAGCACGAGAGATGTCCCGCCTCGCCGCGAAAGCAGCCGACATGTCCAGCCGCGCAGCAGTAGCAGCACAGAGGTCCCGCCGTGCCGCCGAAGCAGCACGGATGTCCCACCGCGCCGTCGATGTAGCGGACTGGTCCGGCCACGCAGCGGAAGCAGCAAAGATGTCCCGCCGCGCCGCGGCGGCTTGGGAAAATTTCTCGCGGGCAGGCGAGGACTCTTACAGGCGCATGCATGCAATAGTCCATAGCCAGATGGATCAGATCTCCGGCTGGGAGAGGATGCAGGACGAGGCTACCAGTGTCATCCGACAACTGGGGGAGGGCAATGCGAAGCTCCGGGGCGAGCGCGACCTGTCGAGGGCGAAGATCGTCGGAAGGGCGAAGCAGGAGGAGGAGACCGCTGCCGTGTTGCAGAGGACATGCGTCATCATCAAGAAACTTATGGATGAGAATGCCATGCTCCGCATCGAGCGCAATAGGCTGGTGGAGGAATCCATGGATGCTGCCAAGCAGCGCATTAAGGACATGAAACTGATGAACGAGATCATCGCCCGCCACGAGAACTAGTCTCCGCGACCTGCAGCACATAAAGAAAGTAGAGATCAGCGAGCCAGATCGTTGTATGCGTCTTCCTTCTTCTTTTGCCCTTGTGTATTTTGGGCGTAGCCGCATGTGGCTTTTCTATTTATCTTCCTAATTATGTAAGACAATTATTATCCACTCTCGTCGTCCTTATATATATTCATCAGTCTTGCTATAAGTCGCAGTAGATGCTATATAGGTCCGTCGGATCTTACATCAAGATTCGTGCAAAATTTTATTTTTAGATTTTCTTTTTTTGTCTCTTAAATCTCAGTCGAGTGAGACATTGTCACGCCATTAAACAGAGGCTCGAGCACCATTAATGGAGACCTTGGGAGAGAGGTGGACGGTAGATGGAGGTCAAAGGGCTCTCCTCCCGATAAGCACGCGCAGGGGTCTGATCGCACGCCTCCTGTACTCAAATAGCTACCCTGCACGACGCCTCCTAGCTAATAAAAAAGGGGACGTGTGGCGGCACATAAATGGTAAATAGAACGCCCACGGTTTCAATAATACTTGTGTTTCCGATTGTATTGTGACAGCACTTGTTCCAAAATAACTTTGTTGATTGTTAATGTGTGCGCCTTCGCAAATCGGACAGCAAAATTACCACAGCATGTTGGTGCCATATCATGGCACCAAGCCAAGTTTCATGATTTTCATGCGTGTTTCGGATTTACAAGAATTAAAAAACCAAGTTTCTCAATGTTTCCAGCCGAGCCATGATGCCCAGATGTTTGAATTTCATTCCCATTTCTAGCATGGGACCTAGAAATTTACCTGAGGACACACATATGATTTTTCAACCAGCTTTGGTGCACTGGAGCATGTGCTTGTATTTAAAATTTGAATTATGCACACAAAGGTGACACGTTCCCTCTCAGAACCACGAGCCTTCTTGAGAGAAGCTCCGGTTTGCAAGAAACTTATACCAAAACTTGTTCCTATTCTGCAATTTTTTTACCACAACATGATAGTACCATGACATGACACCATGCCAAGTTTCATGATTTTTAGGCGTGTTTTGGATTTACAAGAATTTTAAAACCAAGCTTCTGAATGTTCTCGGCCGAACCACGATGCCCAGATGTTTGAATTTCATTCCCATTTCTTGCATGGGACCTAGAAATTCACCTGAGAACACACATGTTATTTTTCAGTCAACTTTGGTGCACGGGAGCATGTGCTTGTAGTTTAAATTTGAATTATGCACATTAAATGACCAGAAACTCAATTAATGTATAAAAAGGCCAAATGAACCCGGAATAATTCCAAAATTTAACAGGTCGCTCATATAGTTCTATGTTGCCTCTGTAAAGAAAATATGGCGGGAGGCAGCGTATATTGTTTCGCACACAAAGGTATAAAGAAATAAAGAAATAAAGAAATTAGACCTACTTAATTCTTCGGTACTTATTATTTATGCCACTAGTTGTGTATCACTACTCAGTTTTGCTATTATAAGTTACAACTACTCAAAAAATGCCATCGATCCGTGAGATGCCTGCTCAAAAATGCAATTAGATATCTAAAAAATGCCATCGTTAAGTTAGATGTTTGCTCAGAAATGCCATTAGACATTGTTATTTTCACATCAAACCCATTGACCCTGTTACATGACAAAAATAAGCCGATTTTCACAATGATAAGTTAATGGTGTCCAGCAACACACCCCTCAAATAAAACTAAGCACCCTGGAATTCTTTGACAAAACTAAGCACCCAGAAATTCTTTGACAACTAAACTGCTGGCTATATGATGTTGGCCATATATATATATTGTACGTATATAATGTCAAGAAACGAGTGGTAGTACTATACCAACTAAAAGATGAAATGCACGAAATATAACGAGAAGAAACATAACATAGTTTTGCTGGGGGCTCAGCACAACACACCCCTCAAATAAAACTAAGCACACCAGAAATTAAACTAAGCAACTAATCCGGTAGACACTGCATTAGAACCACCATGAGCAACGACACTGCCACCTACTCGGAGTCCTTGTCCACGTCCTCGACTTCGTCCTTATCCCTCTTCCTCTTGGTCGATACTTCTTTGCTTGAACCGCACACTTGGCTCTTGCTCTTCATCCAACCCTTGTAGATATTGAAACAAAGGTAGCCATCCATTGCAGCGTAGTGGATGTGGTCTATATCTAGTACAGTCCACTGCCATGCACGTTGAAACGTGTGTGGAGCTTTATTCAGTTCATCGTACATAGGATGAACCATGGCTCCTGCCAGGGTCAGCATTGAAGGCTGATCAAGGGAGGGCACCAGCCCTTCCTTCTGGGGGTCGAAGGGGTCGCCTACAACAAGGCCTATCCGACCCAGGATTTCCTTGTCGTTCCTAAAGTCTACAGTAACGAATTTGACTCGGCCGCCCTTGAGGAAGTTCTTAAATTCCTCGCACTCAACGTCGGCATGGAATATGTGGTGGACCAAGCATAAGTCATGCACACAAACCTGGATCACGGCGGGCTTCTTCTTCTCTGCCTCCTTTAGTTTCTTCTCGCTTCCCAGGACTGTGGTGTACTCAACATCTAGCCCAGCGACCCACTCATCATTTGATTTTCGAACATGTGTTTGAAGCGAGCAAGGCATTCTTTCACCGTTGCGGAAGAACAGGTGTAGATGACGTCGAACTCATCGCCGGTGATGGTTCTAACCTTGTACTCACCGTAGATCATGGAGATTTGGGACGCCATGGATTTGGGAGGAGGGTTAGGATTAGTGGAACTGCCGTAATGTGAAAGGACGGGACGGCTAGGAGCGGTTTATTGATTGTAAAAATGTCGAGTGGGGGCGCGTGCGAATGGCAGGGTAGTGGCTTGCCTGGTGGATAAATGGATTCATGCATAGTACTATGGGGCCCAATTAGATGTCATGTCTACTCGACGCCCAATTAAATGGCTTTTGATGTCATGTCAAGCGTCGGGAAAATTACAGGTGATACGAAGCTTTCCATTCTCCCATGATACAGGCTTCTGAGAGCCCTTGGATCTGAGATTAAACGGTTGCATGGCGTGATTCTAGACCTATGGGTGAATATCATATCCTGGAGGGTTATTCTGCAAATTTTCAGCAACTTAGCATGCGACCATTCGATCTCAGATCCAAGGACTGCCAGCAGCCCGTATCATGGTCGCGCCTACCACGATCGTCGCCTCGCTTGTGCGGTCGCGCCCTTGGAGATTTATGATACGTCCAAAACGTATCTATAATTTCTGCTTGCTCCATGCCTCTTTCGTGTGATATTGCTATGATATTTATGCACTTCCATACACTTTTGATCATATTTGGACTAACCTATTAACTCAGTGCACCTCAGTGCCAGTTTCTGTTTTCTGCTGTTTTTGTATTTCAGGTTTTCCCATTACTTAAATTGCTAGAAAAATTCCGGGAAAAATATATAAAAAATCAGCGCTCCAGAAGCTTCTGTGCGGCCAAAGTAGGGCCAGAGGGGGGCCACCAGGGCTCCAGGCGCCCTGGGGGCGCGGCCCCCCTCCTGGCCGCGCCGGGGGGGGGGGGGGGCGCCTGGGCCCCCCTGACCTCCGCTGATGCCCCCTTTGGCATATATTTACACCGCGTCCCGAAACCCTCGAGGACGGAACCCTTTTTCGCGATCTCATCTCTGTTCCGCCGCCGCCGCGCTTCCAAGATCGGGAGCACCAGGAGAACTCTTCCCGGCACCCTGCCGGAGGGGAGGATCACCACCGGGAGCCTCTCCACCACCATGGACGCCTCCAGGATGAGTTGTGAGTAGTCTCCCTTGGACCATGGGTCCATGACCAGTAGCTATGTGATGTTCTCCTCCCCTCTTTGTTCTTCACCGATTAGACCTCGTGAGCTGCCCTACATGATCGAGGCACATATGTAATCCTTATGCTGTTGCTATGATGAGTTTGCTGGGATCCGATGGATTATGAGATTATGTTCAGATTGTGTTTGAGTAATATATTTGATTTACCTCTTTTATATTTATGTTCTTGAGTAATTCTTGCATGTTCTCCGTTGCTGTTTATTGCTTTGGCCAAGTAGTAGGTAGTAACTCCAAGAGGGAACGTTATGCTTGATTGTGGGTTCATGCCCCTCGATGACTAGCTTGAGTGACAGAAACATGAGTCTAGGGGATGTGCTGTTGCCACAAGGGGGAAAACAACGGTGCTTGTACTTGCGGGTGCAAGGATTGTTTACTTTACGCAAAGTTCTTTTAATGCAGTTGTCTGTTGCTTTGAGTTTACACTATGGGTGGGACTCGCAACTTAATACCAGCGAGATGTTCTGGATAGATATCTCAAGGTGGATGATTAGTAGTAGATGCAGATGGATTTCGGTCTACTTGCCTTGCCGTACCGCCCATGCTTTTGAGCCTCTACCTTTCTTTGTAGCATAGTTAGCATTGGTTTGCGCACATAATCCTGTCAATTGCCCAGCTGTAATTCGTTTACCTCGCTTAGCTGTTTTATCGTCTTTTGGGAGAGAGACATCACTAGTGAACATCATGGGACCCCGGTCCATATTACCATCACTGATCACATCCGCTATTTACTTTCTGTTCTTACTTACTAGTTGCAGTCATACCTATCACTATTATCTCTTGTGTTTGATCCTTTGTAAACGACAAGGCCGGAGGGATTGACAACCTCTCTGTACTCGTTGGGAGCAAAGTTATTTGTATCTGTGTGCAGGTCCAGTCAATCACTAAGTTGCGCCGCTTGCAGTTGACACCTTCTTGTTGACCTTCGGAGTCTCAGGGGAATTCGATCCTTGGTATCTTTGCCAAGGGAAAACTACCGCTACACTGCATCTCAAACCTTCCACTTGGGGTAACCAACGAGGGGCGAGAAGCCATCAATTTAACACGGTGCGTTAGGCTATCTGATGTTGGCATGTCATACATAGTGATCACTTATGAGGTTAGCTACAAGGTTGGCTATAAGAGTATTTTTTATTTACTTCTCTCGGTCTCTTTCTTCGTAGTATTTATTGCATCTGCCAAGGAGTGACCTCTTCTAATGAAATGGTGCTTAGATGAGGTGCTATGGGCATTAAATGGCTTAGCAACTCAAGTCCCCAATGCATAGGTGCTTAGTTTTTTGTTGCTAAGTTTGCTTCATCTAGGTACACGTGCTTATCACTGTTTCTTCCTGGGGTGACCAAACTAGTCTATCTCTTCTTAATTAACTTGGCACATCAGACTTTATGCCTATGTGGCAGGCTTAGCACCTATAGGATCAAGTACAATAGTGGGCTATAAGCCCGCTTTACATGACATTTTTGCATATGTGGGGGAAAGAGGCAAGGAAAAAGTGGAGGAGTGGGCTCTCAAGCAAGAGCCAGCCTCTACATGGTGGAGCATTGGGAGAGGCACCTGTATGGAGGTGGTCAGGAATCCTGCTTGGTAGTTAAAATGATAATGGCAAGTCAAATCACCGGGCCCCACCTGTCCAGCAGTAACTCATTGGCAAGTCTCACAGCCCTACGTTTGCAGCAGCCTACTCCCTCATCTTCTCACGTCTCTGTCGAACCGACTAGGCGGAACTGCCCCGCCTATCACGCGGGAAAAGCCCCGCCCTCGACATTCAAACAGTACAATATACTAATTTTGTATCCATGGATTGCGCCATGGAGCAAAGCCTCAAGAAAACGGCGGTACACATGTACAGAGTATGCATCACGCCCGTCGCGTTTGCGTCGCACCCTAGATGGTCGGTCGGTCTGGCACGCTGCTCTTCGAATGGAATGCGTGTCATATTGCGTTTGCACACACATGTGGGACCGCAATTGAGAACCGACCATAGGCACACTTCCCGGCCCCGCAAGTCGGGTGAGTTAATAGAAGTACATACGATGGTACCTGGACGATCCCTGCAAGTCACGGAAGATCAGTTCGTCCATGCGTGTGACCAGACTCCAGCAGACACGCCTGGATTGGCTATCGTCTACATATCGTGCATGTTGTGTTGTACAGGGCTGTAGTTCTGGTGAGAAATCTAAAAAAGGTTTGTTGCCATCTCGCAAAATTAGGTGTCATGTGCTTCGGATCACTGCGAGGGTTAAACAACTACAACTGAGTTGGGCTAGTCATTAGGGGCACATGACGAAGACTACTCGACTGCCATCTAGGTCAAGCTGGCTATGTTAATTAGGAAATCTATCGACGAACCCCTTTTCTACGAGTTTATCTTTAATCTGAGCTTTGATCCTTGTCTAGTTTGTCCGTCGGGATTCATCTTGTCTCCTTTGGGTAGTGAGGTTATGAGTTCTTGTCACGTGGCATTTTTTCGTGTTAGATGTTATAATCTGGTGCTTCAAATCAAAATGACAACAACTGCGCCTCCGGGGCACGTTCATGAAGACTTCTCGACAGTCATTGCCGAGGTCAAGCCGGCTCCGGCCGGTAGACAAAATAAAACTAGTACTTCACTATATAGGCAGGAGCCTCCGCGCTTGCTTGCTAGTGTTGCTCTCTTCACACTGTCTTGTCCTCTCCAAATCTAAACACGACAGCGGTGGCCACACTCTCTCTCTACTCACCGCTGGTCACAGATCCAGTCGGATCCTCTCCGCCGGGGAAGGTGAGAAGGTGCAACGTTCAAGCGGTCGTTCTCGACAACAGCTCTTACCCATTGCCGGCGCGTCCCGATAAGCGTGCCTTGCCATTCTCTCCCAAGCATCGCTCGCGAGGGAGGGCCTCCCACCCCTTCTTCCTCGCTGCCGTAGTGTGGGCAGATCCAGCCTCCTGCCGCCCACCTAGCGACATCCCGGCGACCCTCAGGTATAACTTCCTTCGAAACCGGCCTTGCTCTCCTTCCTGAGCTCCTGACGTCACTGCATTTGTATATTTTACTATTTCTCAGCCCCCCTCATGTAGATAGGATCGATTGGCTGTTCGAAAACCACCTTTTTTTTACTGTTAAGAGGTAAAACTAGTTCACGCACTCGAATCTAGTAGTACTTGGTTCAAACAAGGAAGAAAGGGGGTGGGGGTGGGGGAAGATTTGTTACCTGAATCTAGGACTTGGTCAAAAGAGGAAATAATGGGGGCGAAAAGTAGCAGAGACTGGCTATCCAACTGGTCTCTAGGTCTAATAGGAAATAAAGGGAACGCAGTACAAACTCAATATAAACCCGATCTATTGGTTGAAAAAGGAAAGAAAGTGGGGACTGGGGGACAAGTCAACAGAGTAAGTCCAGCACTAGATTTGCTAGCCTCACACAGTATAAGGTGGCTATATACCAAACAAAATGGGACCAACCGAGATATCCTCTTGTGATGTTTGTTGCCCTGAGCCGCTCTTATGTAATGCCACTGGTAAAATGTAGCAGTCGCACTATTAAAAGTAAGGACACATTAAACCAATGTTGTTTTCAATGTAATGCCTCCAGTAATATGAATCAATGGCACTTTTTTTCATGTCCTGCTAAATTTCCCATTAAGATAAGTTGCTTCTTTTCATTTTCTGATGGAAATGGAACCGGTGCTTGAGCCCTTTTCTTAAAAAAAGAAGAAGAAGTTGCTAGCTCATGGGACATTACTTAATTTTAGGTGAACTACACCAAAAGGTCCCATGAATTGAATCATCCATGTTGGTGACTGGTGTCATCCCTTCTACGATGGCGTTGACTGCAGATATGGTTCCCATCACGAGGTATGTTCCTTTTTGGTCTAACCATTTTCCAAAGATCGTGCATATTGATCCTGCTCTTGTGCTACTGTTTTGGCACTGCCATGATAAAGCAGTAGTGTTATTATTTTGCACCTTAATCTAGTGGCACTATTAATTTGAGGCAATGTTTTGGCACCGCTAGTGCCACTGTTTTTTATATATATCGAAAGAGGGGGTTCCCTCCGATTTCATTAAAGAAACCCAACAATAGAGAACCATTATCCGACAACATCTCAGTGTAAACGGGCAGTTATGCAACTACTACTAGAACGGACTGAGTACTAGCAGGAGACAAGTTCGCCACATAAGCTAGGAAGGTAGGGGGACGCAGCACCAGCTCGACCAAGTTTGGATTACAACCCAAATGCTACCACAGAAGCATCAGGGGGAAGATATGTCAGGCCCAAGATGCGATTCTATCCCGATCACGTGACACTTACGTGATTGGGGCACAACCGCATTTCGGGCGCTTAACAAGATGGATATCATTACATCGTACCATTACATACATACATAGGGGATACAACATTACATTCAAGTCACATGAATACAACAATATCAATACAAGTATCTGACCACAGATACAAACAAGAAAAGCACCAAAGACATCCATCTGCTATCCCAGGCTGCCGACCCGGAACCTAACCCAAGACTGAAGAAGAAGAAGAAGAAAGAACTCCAAACAACGATCAACGCTCTCACGCCAAGACATCGGAAATCTGCACCTGCAACTGTTGTTGTAGTATCTGTGAGCCACGAGGACTCATCAATCCCATAACCATGGGTAACAAGACTATCAAAGCTTAATAGGTAGGAAGAGGTAAAGTGGTGAGGTTGCAGCAGCGGCTAAGCAAAAGTATGGTGGCTAGCTTACGAGTACAAGAATAAGATGAGCATCTACGCAAAACGGTCGCAACTAGTAGTGATCTCTAAAGATCTTGAACTACATACGAGTCAAACATAACCCCACTGTGTTCTCTTCTCAAAATGAAAAGAGACAGTCACGGTTACCCACACAGTTGTGTGTTTTACTACGGATCCTCTGTCAAGTTTTCTACAACCGGACATTAACAAATTCCAATCTGCCACATAACCGCGGGCACGGCTTTCGAAAGATCATAACCCTGCAGGGGTGTCCCAACTTAGCCCATCACAAGCTCTCACGATTAGCTGAAGTGATAAATATAATATCATCACCCCTTATCTTAGGGAAATCCGATCAGGCTCGGCATCCCGGTGCACAAGACATTTCGACAATGGTAAAACAAGTCCAGCAAGACCTCCCGGCGTGCCGACACCCTGATAGTAGCCGCGCGTATCTCGTCTCAGGGCACGACCGGATGAGCACAACGTACAACAGCCAAACCCCAAGTTTCCAAGGGGGGGCGTCGCACACGACTCTATTTGGGACCAACACCATCAGCACTGGCCCCCCTGCTATGTAGAAAGAATCCTCGGGTAGCGCTAACTCCCTATGCAATTTAATTAATTAATTAAGTTGTTATTATGAGCAAATTAAAACCAAAGTTGGGCCTTGCTGGAGGAGTTTTATTCAAAGACGAATTGTCAAGGGGTCCCCATCCACCCATCGTGTAAGGAACACAAAATCAAGGAACATAATGCCGGTTTATCGGCGCCTAAGGTGGCATGAGTGGAACAAAACACCGAGCAAAAGGCCAAGCCTTCCACCCATGCCCAGTATATAGCTGTGTTAATAATAATTATAGATATTGTGATATGCCAACAACAAGTTCCCTCCTGGAACGTGCTTCATCTTCACCTGCAACTAGCAACGCTATAAGAGGGGCTGAGCAAGCGGTAACACAGCCAAATAGTGGTTTTGCTAGGAAGGTTTCAAAGGTTAGATGTTTCATGGCAACAAGGAGAGGCCGACAATAATGATGGGTAGCGCGACATGTAACGATAGCATCGAGACACTAAGCATGGCAATGATAGTAAAGGTATCCAAGGGTATGGTCATCTTGCCTGAGATCCCGCAAGGAAGAAGAACGGTTCCATGAAGAAGATGAAGAAGAGCCTTGAAGAAGAACCACGGGTAGACGAACGAATCCTCACGACGCAACGGAACAAGCACTAACGATAAGAAGCAAGCAATGCGGTAAACAAACCACTCAAGAACATAACAATATGCACTACCAAGTATGATGCCAAACAAGTCTACTTATGATGCACAGAAAGTCTATACAGGAAGCAAAACATGGCAAGGTAGGAAGCACAGCAAACAACACAAGTCTATATATGATGCATTACATGGCAAGGTATGAAGCATGGCAATACTAAACATGAAGCATAACATGGCAAGGTAGGAAGCACAGAAAACATCACAGGAAACATGGCAAAGTGTTTAAGCAAGTATGAAGCAAACAAGTCTATATAGGAAGCACAACAAGTCTATACAGGAAGCACAACATGGCAAAGTAGTAAGCATAGAAAACACACAAGTCTATATGATGCAATACATGGCAAGATATGATGCATGGCAAATCTATACAGGAAGCAGAACAA
This sequence comes from Secale cereale, assembly GCA_902687465.1. NCBI lineage: Eukaryota > Viridiplantae > Streptophyta > Magnoliopsida > Poales > Poaceae > Secale > Secale cereale. The sequence goes on from LR738715.1 coordinate 735,389,846, forward strand.
GTATACACATGAAGCATAACAAGTCTATACAGGAAGCACAACATGACAAGGTATCATGCATGACAAAACTATAAAGGAAGCATGGCTGATGCACTAAGGAAGCTCTGCAGATGCACTTAGGAAGCACAGAAAGTCAACATAGGAAGCACAGAGATATAGCACAAGGAGCATGGCAATATGCAACAAGCAAGATACTTCAAAACATGATAAACAGAGGATATTATGAATCCACATGCAAAATCACACAAGTTTCATATAAAGAACACCCCAAACGGAGCAACGGGCTAAAAGATACACATGAAACAAGATATAACAACAAGCTGAAATTAACAGCCACATAGCAACTTTGATGCATGATAAATATAAGCTACATCACTCAAGCATGGTGATAAGAAGCATGAACATGAAGTAGACATATTCTACAGCAAACAAGTCCATTGGAGCATCTCCATAGGAGGCATGGATCAATAGCAACAAGCAACAACATATTGAACATGACAACAAAAACCTGACAATAGTATTTTATAGCAACTTGGGAGCAAGAGATAAATAAGCTACAACAAGTCAAATGAGAAAGTAAGGACATGAATGGATAGCCAACAACATCTACAACAAGGAATGATCAATAGTCACCCCAAAACTAGCATGGATTTGCCTAGAACAACAAGCAAACATGGCATCTGGAAATTACAGATTCCAGACTTAGTGAAATTTCACTAAGTGTTAAAACAGTAACAACGACATGGCAAGTTTGCAAGCATGTTTAAGTCAACAAAAGGCATATCATGGGAAGTTAAAAGCACCACATCAAAGAGCACATCATGGAGAATCTAAAACATCTAGGTATGTGACAAGGGGACAACCACATCAATAGCAACGAGCTCCTCAACTAGGCATCTCGTAACAAGTTTCAAAACATAACAGCCACATGCACTTTTGCAAAGGAGATAAACATGGCAATATGAATTCTATCGTGCAAGCTAAAGCAACCAACATGTAGGGCATCTCATGATGAACATGTGGACATATCATTTGCTTCATTTGGATAAACATGCACCAAGTTATCATATCACGAACATAGCAACAAAACAACAAGTAGCAGCAGTTTATAACAAGTAGCACTCTTCTCATGAAGATTAAGACATCTAGATGACCTCAGACATGCATGGCACAATGGAACAAAACATAGTACAAGTCACCATGATCATTTTGACATATCATATGCTCAAATCGGACATGCACAATAAAAGTTATCCACCTCGCAAAACAGCATCAGAAACTGAAAACTGGGGACTTAGTGAAATTAGAAGCAACCTCAGGGTCAAAGTCAACGGGCGCGGTCAAGAGATCCGGCGCGGGTCGGGCCGAAGCGGGTGGCGGATCCCCGCGGGCTAACGGGCTACCGGGTCCCGGCCCGCTAGGGTTTCGGACCGGAGAGGCAGATCTGGATCGGGCTCTTCCCGATCCTCTTCGAACGGCGGCGGCGGCTGGCTCGGAAGCATGGCGCGGCAGCTTCGGAAGCACGGCTCGGTGACTTCGGAAGCACGGCTCGGCGGCGAGGTCGGAAGCACGGCGGCGAAGAGTCGGAAGCACGGCGGCGACGAGTCAGAAGCACAGGTGCAGCGAGGTTGAAGACGAGGTCGGAAGCACGGCGGCGAAGAGTCGGAAGCACGACGGCGAAGAGTCGGAAGCACGG
>LR738715.1:735393109-735556300 GCA_902687465.1 Secale cereale
GCACAAGTGCAGCGAGGTTGAAGACGAGGTCGGAAGCACGGCGGCGAAGAGTCGGAAGCACGGCGGCGAAGAGTCGGAAGCACGGCGGCGACGAGTCAAAAGCACAGGTGCAGCGAGGTTGAAGACGAGGTCGGAAGCACGGCGGCGAAGAGTCGGAAGCACGGTGCGGAAATTTGAGGAGGGAGGTAGGGGAAGGCCAAAATGGCAAGGGGGTTGTCCATTTATAGTAGGAGGGCTAGGGTTTGGAGTGTGGAGGGGTTTTAGAGCCATCGGATCACGATCCAACGGCAACGGAGTGAAGGGGGAGTTAGGATGGGCCTAGGTGGGCTGTGTAGAAGACCTTGGGCTTAGGGAAGAGAAGAGAGAGGAAGGCCCGCGGAGGTTTTCGGAGACCGAAAACATCCGACGAAATAACCGGCGACTAGTGCCGCTATATATATCCATTGGGCTATCAAACGAGCTCCGAATGCGATGAAATTTGGCAGGCGGCATGTCTACACTATAATAAGACCACATGACAAGTTTCAACCCATTCCGAGAACATTTTCCGGCCACTCACAAAATAAGAATTCGGAGGCGCCGCGGGTGCGTGCAAGTGTGTCTGGGCTCAGAACGGACAACGGAAAGGACGAGGGGACTCGAACGGATGCAAGTTTTGAAAACATGCTGATGCAACACACATGATGACATGGCAAGATGCAACACGCAAGCAGATGGCAAGGCACTGACAACGAATAACTGGCTGACACCTGGCGCACCAGTCTCGGGGTGTCACAACACTCCCCTACTAACAAGATATCTCGTCCCGAGATCTTAGGAACGAGACGGGAGAGAAAATGGAAGAACAAAGTTCTTCGAGGAGAAAAGAGTGAAACCAAGGAATATTGAGAGGTTGAATAACTTGAAAGAAAGGATACAACGAAGAAGAACGAAGTTGCAAGACTTCGTTAAATAAGAGGAAACAAGGAATACGACGAGAACCAAAAGGTTGAAGGAATAAGAATGAATTCGAAACCACTCCGGTTAAAAGAGATATATAAGGAATTCGAACGATGGAATTCGGGCAGCACTCCGGCTGAAAGAAATAGCACACCGGTTGAACAAGAATGGAATAGAACGGGAACTTGAGAAGATGGAACGAAAACATGACGGAATGAACAAGACAAAACCTTCGGAAGAATTGAAATGATGGAATGAGAAGAAGGGGAAGAAGATGACAACTTCCATCACTAATGGATTGAAAGAACATCTTGAAGAGGAAGACTTGAACGGAGTTGTTGAGAAAATCAACAACAAAAGAATAAGCTTGTTATGGACTTATTAAACATCTCAAAACTTGAGGTGAATTATGCCACAAATAAAAGATTGAAAAGGAGATGAAGGAAGAATGCAAAACTCCACTTCAAACGAATACAGAGAATTATTTGCACTCGAGAGGCAAAAGAATAAGATTGCTTGAGCTGCTCCAGAATAATTAGCTGAACGTTTGAAGAACGAATTACATGATGGAGAACCACCATGAAGAACTCCAGTAACGAAAGGATGATGAATATAGAAATACGGACGAAAAGAATAAGATTAACGCCTTGCGATGATTAGAAGGGGCTCCAACTAGATAGCCGAGAAAATTGAACTCCGGAAAAGAAAAGATTAAAGCACTTGGAACTAGAATTTATTCCTGAAGAATAAACTCCGAAGGAAGGGATTAAACAACTCGATGAAACGAATAAGACTTATGTCATGCTTATCCTCCTTCAATTAAATTGATGAAAGCAATGGATTCGCATATCACTTATCCTCGAAGAAATTGATTAAAGAAGGATATATCGCCAACTTGCGAAAATCTTCAGGGAAAACTGGTAGGATATGAATAAAAGAACGGATTGATATGATAGCACCGGAAAAGAATTCTTGAGAGAACCACTGTAAGAATTGAAGCCGACTGAAGGAAAGAACAAACCACCGGGGAGAATTAAAATCGAATGAAGAACGAGAATGACCACCGTAAGGAATGAAATAGAACGATACAAGAGGACAAGCCACCGTAAGAAAATGAAATCTAGTGAAAACAAGAGAATGAATCTCTGGGAAGAATAAAGCACTTGGGGACAATTGAATGATGGGAACAGAACAAAGAGATCGTGAACTGATTAAAGAATACTTGAACGAAGCACCGGACGAATGTGGGACGAACGAAGAGGCATCGATGAAGAATATTTGGAGGACGAAGTTGAAAACTGAGAACGAAGAAATCTTCTGAAATGATGGTCTTCGGAGGAACACAATGAAAATAATTGATGAAATACTCCGGACGAATGAAAGGAGGAAAGGTTGAACCAACGAAGAAAAGAATTGAAAGCTATCTTCAAAAAGGCATATGACTGATGAAATTCATACTTACATCACAGTTGAAAAGAATTTCGGAACACTCCGGGAAAATAAAAGAGTCAGGTAAGATCCTGGGAAAAGACCTGTGGGTTAGGGCCCACCGAAGAGAAAACCACCGTTGGAAAAGAATCAAAAAGGAGATGATGCACCGGAAAAATTAAAAGTCTCAAATGAGGTGATAACCTCGAATTAATTGGAACACAGACAAATCTTCTGAGATGTCTTGGAACTCTGGAATAATTAAAAGGCGAGAGGCGAACGAGACGAGGGAAAAACTTGAGCCGATAAAAGAATAAGAACAATACAAATATTGGAACTGAATCCACCGGAAAAGAAGAAGAGGTGAAGAATATTAAACGAGACGAGAATTCATCAGTTGAAATAGCTGAGGAAAGATTGCAAAGGATTCACACGAGTAGAACGGATACTCGATTAAGGACTCCGGCTCCGAGAAGCAAAAGGGTGGGAGGGTGGGAAAAGAAGGAACACATCGGACGGAGAAAACACCGTCGGTTGAAAAGAACTGAGGTTGAACTTGCAAAGAAGAAGAGGGTTGAATCCACTTGACGAGAGATGCACTAGATGAAAGAACTAACAACGCAACAAACGAAGAACTAACCACGTGATCCTAAAAAAAATTTGAAGGGGAAGAGGAGTAATTCCAAAACACCTACGTCAATATTCCTCACCAGAGCGACGAAGGGGCAGGGGAATAAAAGAATTCCTACTCTCCGATATAACTAGACTCCGAAAAAGTTTTCTGCTAGACTCAACAACGGCCAAGCTACGATCAATCAAGGGGGCTCTTATGGTCGGTCGAGGCTTTGATACCAACTTGTCAGGCCCAAGATGCGATTCTATCCCGATCACGTGACACTTACGTGATTGGGGCACAACCGCAAGATGGATATCATTACATCGTACCATTACATACATACATAGGGGATAAAACATTACATTCAAGTCACATGAATACAACAATATCAATACAAGTATCCGACCACGGATACAAACAAGAAAAGCACCAAATACATCCATCTGCTATCCCAGGCTGCCGACCCGGAACCTAACCCAAGACTGAAGAAGAAGAAGAAGAAGAAAGAACTCCAAACAACGATCAATGTTCTCACGTCAAGACATCGGAAACCTGCACCTGCAACTGTTGTTGTAGTATCTGTGAGCCACGAGGACTCAGCAATCCCATAACCATGGGTAACAAGACTATCAAAGCTTAATAGGTAGGAAGAGGTAAAGTGGTGAGGTTGCAGCAGCGGCTAAGCAAAAGTATGGTGGCTAACTTACGAGTACAAGAATAAGATGAGCAACAACGCAAAACGGTCGCAACTAGTAGTGATCTCTAAAGATCCTGAACTACATACGAGTCAAACATAACCCCATTGTATTCTCTTCTCAAAATGAAAAGAGACAGTCACGGTTACTCACACAGTTGTTTGTTTTACTTCGGATCCTCTGCCAAGTTTTCTACAACCGGACATTAACAAATTCCAATCTGCCACATAACCGCGGGCACGGCTTTCGAAAGATCATAACCCTGCAGGGGTGTCCCAACTTAGCCCATCACAAGCTCTCACGATTAGATGAAGTGATAAATATAATATCATCACCCCTTATCTTAGGGAAATCCGATCAGGCTCGGCATCCCGGTGCACAAGACATTTCGACAATGGTAAAACAAGTCCAGCAAGACCTCCCGGCGTGCCGACACCCTGATAGTAGCCGCGCGTATCTCGTCTCAGGCCATGACCGGATGAGCACAGCGTACAGCAGCCAAACCCCAAGTTTCCAAGGGGGGGCGCCACACACGACTCTATTTGGGACCAACACCATCAGCACTGGCCCCCCTGCTATGTAGAAAGAATCCTCGGGTAGCGCTAACTCCCTATGCAATTTAATTAATTAATTAAGTTGTTATTATGAGCAAAGCTGGAGGAGTTTTATTCAAAGACGAATTGTCAAGGGGTCCCCATCCACCCATCGTGTAAGGAACGCAAAATCAAGGAACATAATGCCGGTTTATCGGCGCCTAAGGTGGCATGAGTGGAACAAAACACCGAGCAAAAGGCCAAGCCTTTCACCCATGCCCAGTATATAGCTGTGTTCATAATAATTATAGATATTGTGATATGCCAACAACAAGTTCCCTCCTGGAACGAGCTTCATCTTCACCTGCAACTAGCAACGCTATAAGAGGGGCTGAGCAAGTGGTAACAGAGCCAAACAGTGGTTTTGCTAGGAAGGTTTCAAAGGTTAGAGGTTTCATGGCAACAAGGAGAGGCTGACAATAATGATGGGTAGCGCGACATGTAACGATAGCATCGAGACACTAAGCATGGTAATGATAGTAAAGGTATCCAAGGGTATGGTCATCTTGCCTGAGATCCCGCAAGGAAGAAGAACGGTTCCATGAAGAAGATGAAGAAGAGCCTTGAAGAAGAACCACGGGTAGACGAACGAGTCCTCACGACGCAACGGAACAAGCACTAACGAGAAGAAGCAAGCAATGTGGTAAACAAACCACTCAAGAACATAACAATATGCACTACCAAGTATGATGCCAAACAAGTCTACTTATGATGCACAGAAAGTCTATACAGGAAGCAAAACATGGCAAGGTAGGAAGCACAGCAAACAACACAAGTCTATATATGATGCATTACATGGCAAGGTATGAAGCATGACAATACTAAACATGAAGCATAACATGGCAAGGTAGGAAGCACAGAAAACATCACAGGAAACATGGCAAAGTGCTTAAGCAAGTATGAAGCAAACAAGTCTATGTAGGAAGCACAACAAGTCTATACAGGAAGCACAACATGGCAAAGTAGTAAGCATAGAAAACACACAAGTCTATATGATGCAATACATGGCAAGATATGATGCATGGCAAATCTATACAGGAAGCAGAACAAGTATACACAGGAAGCATAACAAGTCTATACAGGAAGCACAACATTACAAGGTATGATGCATGACAAAACTATACAGGAAGCATGGCTGATGCACTTAGGAAGCACAGAAAGTCAACATAGGAAGCACAGAGATATAGCACAAGGAGCATGGCAATATGCAACAAGCAAGATACTTCAAAACATGATAACCAGAGGATATTATGAATCCACATGCAAAATCACACAAGTTTCATATAAAGAACACCCCAAACGGAGCAACGGGCTAAAAGATACACATGAAACAAGATATAACAACAAGCTGAAATTAACAGCCACATAGCAACTTTGGAGCATGATAAATATAAGCTACAACACTCAAGCATGGTGATAAGAAGCATGAACCTGAAGTAGACATATCCTACAGCAAACAAGTCCATTGGAGCATCTCCATAGGAGGCATGGATCAATAGCAACAAGCAACACCATATTGAACATGACAACAAAAACCTGACAGCAGTATTTTATAGCAACTTGGGAGCAAGAGATAAATAAGCTACAGCAAGTCAAATGAGCAAGTAAGGACATGAATGGATAGCCAACAACATCTACAACAAGGAGTGATCAATAGTCACCCCAAAACTAGCATGGATTTGCCTAGAACAACAAGCATACATGTCATCTGGAAATTACAGATTCCAGACTTAGTGAAATTTCACTGTGTTAAAACAGTAACAGCGACATGGCAAGTTTGCAAGCATGTTTAAGTCAACAAAAGGCATATCATGGGAAGTTAAAAGCACCACATCAAAGAGCACATCATGGAGAATCTAAAACATCTAGGTATGTGACAAGGGGACAACCACATCAATAGCAACGAGCTCCTCAACTAGGCATCTCGTAACAAGTTTCAAAACATAACAGCCACATGCACTTTTGCAAAGGAGATAAACATGGCAAGATGAATACTATCGTGCAAGCTAAAGCAACCAACATGTAGAGCATATCATGATGAACATTTGGACATATCATTTGATTCATTTGGATAAACATGCACCAAGTTATCATATCACGAACATAGCAACAAAACAACAAGTAGCAGCAGTTTATAACAAGTAGCACTCTTCTCATGAAGATTAAGACATCTAGATGACCTCAAACATGCATGGCACAATGGAACAAAACATAGTACAAGTCACCACGATCATTTTGACATATCATATGCTCAAATCGGACATGCACAGTAAAAGTTATCCACCTCGCAAAACAACATCAGAAACTGAAAACTGGGGACTTAGTGAAATTAGAAGCAACCTCAAGGTCAAAGTCAACGGGCGCGGTCAACAGATCCGGCGCGGGTCGGGCCGAAGCGGGTGGCGGATCCCGGTGGGCTAACGGGCTACCGGGCCCCGGCTCGCTAGGGTTTCGGCCCGGAGAGGCAGATCTGGATCGGGCTCCTCCCGATCCTCTTCGAACGGCGGCGGCGGCTGGCTCGGAAGCACGGCGCGGCAGCTTCGGAAGCATGGCACGGCGACTTCGGAAGCACGGCTCGGCGTCGAGGTCGGAAGCACGGCCACGAAGAGTCGGAAGCATGGCGGCGACGAGTCGGAAGCACAGGTGCAGCGAGGTTGAAGACGAGGTCGGAAGCACGGCGCAAAGAGTCGGAAGCACGGCGGCGAAGAGTCGGAAGCACGACGGCGACGAGTCGGAAGCACAGGTGCAGCGAGGTTGAAGACGAGGTCCGAAGCACGGCGGCGAAGAGTCGGAAGCACGGCGGCGACGAGTCGGAAGCACAGGTGCAGCGAGGTTGAAGACGAGGTCGGAAGCACGACGGCGAAGAGTCGGAAGCACGGCGCAGAAATTTGAGGAGGGAGGTAGGGGAAGGCCAAAATGGCAAGGGGGCTGTCCATTTATAGTAGGAGGGCTAGGGTTTGGAGTGTGGAGGGGTTTTAGAGCCATCGGATCGCGATCCAACGACAATGGAGCGAAGGGGGAGTTAGGATGGGCCTAGGTGGGCTGTGTAGAAGACCTTGGGCTTAGGGAAGAGAAGAGAGAGGAAGGCCCGCGGAGGTTTTCGGAGACCAAAAACATCCGACGAAATAACCGGCGACTAGTGCCGCTATATATATCCGTTGGGCTATCAAACGAGCTCTGAATGCGATGAAATTTGGCAGGCGGCCTGTCTACACTATAATAAGACCACATGACAAGTTTCAACCCATTCCGAGAACATTTTCCGGCCACTCACAAAATAAGAATTCGGAGGCACCGCGGGCGCGTGCAAGTGTGTCTGGGCTCAGAACGGACAACGGAAAGGACGAGGGGACTCGAACGGATGCAAGTTTTGAAAACATGCTGTAACACACATGATGACATGGCAAGATGCAACACGCAAGCAGATGACAAGGCACTGACAACGAATAACTGGCTGACACCTGGCGCACCAGTCTCGGGGTGTCACAAGATAGGGACTGAAAGAGCCAGCTTTAGCATCCTAGTCTAAGCACCCCCGACCTTCATCCTTGCGATGCACGGTACACCTCGTTTGCCACCTGCTCGACCCTAGTGTCATTGATAAAATGAAGTAATAATATAGAGCGAGTGTCCTCTATATCATTTCATTTTCAATGTAGATAAAGAAAGTGCTTCTCTTTGTCAATGTATGTTTCATCAACTAGTCCCATTGCTAATGTTTAAGCGTTTCTGCAAACTGGGGTGCTTAATTTTAGTTGATCTGCACAAAAATAGAGATTTGAATGTCTCAAGGCAACTCCTTGTACTACCGCTGTACACTGATGTTCATCACTGGCAGAAGGTGTATCGCGGAGACTTGGGTCGATTTCCAGTATGATGTAATATTTTCTTTCGTTTATTAGTGTATATTTCATCAACTAGTGCCACTATAATCTAATCACGCCTTTTCATTATCTGTGCAAACAGGGTTATTCAGCTGCATTTTGGTGGAACTGCACAAATGTACGGATGGAATCGGCATATATGCAGAGTGCGAGGTGCCAAGTAAAAATTACCGACACCAAACCTGCTCCATCTAAGCATTGGCATCCACCACCATCAGTGGGATGTGTGGCGCTCACTGTGGAGTATCGATCCCAGATGGAGCATCCACCAGAGATTGAAGGATTGAGCATCTACAGGGTGCCGTTTGTGAGGGTGTCGTGCCAGAGCGAGCCGATGGAGTCTTCGTCGACCGAACCCAACTGCAAGAGGAGAAAAACAGTTGGCCCGACGACGCTTCCCTGCCATCCTCTCCCTCGCCGTTCATCGTCTCACGGGGCGACTGTCTGCCGCCGAGGAATAGGAGGGATCCCCCCAGACCAATAGTCGGGCAGGTTGTGAATTGTCAGGAGATGCTTAGGGTTGTTAGTATTTGTAGGTTGTGAATTGTGTTTTGTGTTGTGTATTTTGAGAGTACTTTTAGATATGAATGTCTTTTGAATTTCAGATTTGCAGTATTGAGCATATGAAGTATTTTATGAATTCTAGAGATCTATTTTTAGCACTTCAAAAAATGTAGTTTCATAGCAGTATAAAACTGTAGACAATGTGATTCTCAGAGAAGAAACAGCAAGTTTCAGTTTCAGATAAGAAACTCCAAGTTCAGTTTTAGATAAGAAACTGCAACTTTCAGAGGCAGAGCATTTATATTAACATGGCCTTTTCAAACAGTGTTAACATCATGCTGGAAGTTTTATTCATGGTCAAAACTGGAACTACCAGTCAGTTAACATCATGCTGATCAACATTCATGCATAGCACATCTTCATATGATGCACCGTCAAAAAGATATGCTATTTTCAAAATGCCCACACAATGTCGAGTGTGCGAAAAAGGGAGAAAACGAGGGACGAAGTTTTGGCAAGTGTAGGACGTGGTGTGCCTAGATGAGAATTGGGATCCACATGTCAATAAAGGCAGAGGCAAAATTTTTGGAGATATTTTCTCTGCACAGGTGGAATCGAACCCGGGCGGAACGGGCTGTCGGGTAGTGTCACTCGGCCACTGGGCTAGTTCAGTTGTTTAGTTACTAATAAGGCACTTCCTCAGGTGGCCGGATCTCCTCTTGCGCCTTTGTGCGCTCGCCCGCGACGCCGCTGTGTGCCATTGTGAACATGCTGAACAAACGAGAGGAATCTGGAGAGGACTATACGTGGAGAAGCGGACAGTCGGGACCCACCAGGTCTATGGCCGTACGCAAGCAAGTGCCTCATCGAAAAAATACTTCCTCCTAATGCTATACTGACGTTGGGGCCCACGGGTTTGTCAACATAGTTACATTTTTTAGGTGCTTCAACGTAGTTAGTATAGGAGATAAATTCACAACGAAACGGGAGAGCTGGCATGTATCATTTATTATCACCCGGGCATCAAGTATCAGCTGGGTTTTGGGCTGCCCCATCTAGGCTTTCTTTTTTAACATGCGCAGCCCACGACCTCGGATGGGAGGTCCATATTCCTGTTTGTATTTTCTTGAGGGCCGTCATGTATCGACCAGCCTATGGACCTCCCATCCGAGGTTTTATTTTTCCTGAAACATCGGCAGCCTAATCTATGTATTTTTTTTTTTGAAGAAAACGCAGAGGTCTGTTCTATTTTTCTATATAAGAATAGGAACGCCTGGTCCAACTTATGTTTCCCTTCTAACTATATTATATATATTTATTATTTTGTATGTTATTATATATTATTGTTATTGTCATCATATATTTAACAGATACTTACATATGTAAGAAAACAATATCCCACATCTTGTTAACTTATAAAAATTATTTCTTAACAATAAAATCCTGGATTTTTTTGGCAACGAATATTTTTTGATAACATTGCTGCGCCCACCCCAACATTATAATTAGAATCAGCCCAGCAAAATCATGTATTTCGAGAAAATGCAAATGGCCTATATTTTTTTAGGAAAAACATAAATGGGCCGCAATAACGTTACATTATTTGTTCACCCAGCCTAGCTAATGGAATGTAATTGAAAAGAAGAAGATCAAATGGACTGTAAATTCTACCCCGCAAAAAAAAGACTGTAAATTCTGAAAAATGGGTTGAATACGTGCCACATTTTTGGAGGCTGAAATGTGGGCCAATAGGCCGAAGCCAATGCAAGTCATTGTAAACTTAGTCAACAAATGATTCTGACATCGTTAGCCGTTGGATTTACATCCAACGACCGACATCCATATTCAATTTCTCGTCTTCTTCCTGCAGCGCAGCCGGGACCACCTGCTCACGCCTCGTGCTGGTAGCAGCTCTGCTTAGCACGCTTCGCTGTGAAGCGCTACTCCACCGTTGTCCAGGCCATCCCTCCACTCCTCCACACCTCCTGTTCTTCTCCACCGACTACCGAACCACACCGCACCAGAACCAGTTAACCCTCGTACACCTCTTCGGCTGCGACTCTACTTCCGCGTCTTCCCATTTACGGCTCGTTGCTGTCCGGGGCCTCGCCGTCGTCCACCACCTTGGATGCGCTCAGCGCGGAGTGGTCAACATGGTCAACGAACGACACCATCGGAAGTAGACTGTGCGTGCAGAGGCTGACAGCTGGGTCCACGGTCGCACACAAGGAAATGCCTCCTTATTATGCGCAAAATAATGATTCCTCCACCTGACAGCTGGGACCCACCGGAAGGGCATCTGTATTTCGTGAAAAAAACGTTCACACTTCACACCGTTGACAGGTCGGACCCACCAGTTATATCTTCGCACGCAAGGAAGTGCCTCCTTATTACGCACAAAAAAAATAAATACTCCCCCTGCTAGTTGGGACCCACCTTGGTGGGAGGCTGACTTGTGGGCCTACTAAGTTGACGGGGACGGAGTGTTTGTCAACTTTGTCAATATGAACAATTCTAGCTCCAGTGACCGTACGATGTCCATCCAATGGGCGTAGTGCTTCTTCAACCTCTGGTCTTCTTGCTCCAGCCGCCCAAAGCAGCGCCGGTCGTGCTGCATGCTCCTGCCTCCTGTTGGCTGCTGTGCTACCACGGAGGCCTCATCGCCCCCTACTATTCCACCGCTGGCCAGGCCCTGCAGCGACATCAGCCTCACACCGCAGCCGAACCAGTGAACCCTTGTACTCCTATTCGCGCGGGCTTCGACTGCCGCATCTTCCCCGGCTCCGCGTCGTCCCCTTCCTAGGCCTCGCCGTCGTCCATCGCCCTGGTGCTCTCGGCGCGGCATGGTCAACATGGTCAACGAACGGCTTCCATCGGACGTGGATTGTACGTGGAGAGGCTGATAGCTGGGTCCACGACGGCAGAAAGGAAGTACCTCCTTATTACGCGGAAAATAATGATTCCTCCACCAGACAGCAGGGATCCACCGGACGGGTGATGGCTTCTCGCCCCCTCGTTGGTTACCCCAAGTGGAAGGTTTAAGATGCAGTGTAGCGGAAGTTTTCCCTTGGCAAAGATACCAAGGATCGATTTCCCCTGAGACTCCCAGTTTCAACAAGAAGGTGTCAACTGCTAACGACACCAGATATTAGCAATCAACGTGGACCTGCACACAGATACAAATAACTTTGCTCCCAACGAGTACAGAGAGGTTGTCAATCCCTCCGGCCTTGTAGTTTACAAAGGATCAAACGCAAGTGATAGTAGTGATAGATATAATGCAATAGTAAATAAAAGCGAAAAGTAAATAGCGGATGTGATCAATGATGGTAATATGGACCGGAGTCTCATGATGTTCACTAGTGATGTCTCTCTCCCAAAAGTCGATAAAACAGCTATGTGAGGTAAACGAATTACAGCTGGGCAATTGACAGGACCATGTGCGCAAACCAATGCTGACTACATTGCAAGAAAGGATGAGGTTCAAAGCATGGGCGGTACGTCGAGGTAAGTAGACCGAAATCCATCTGCATCTACTACTAATCATCCACCTTGAGATATCTATCCAGAATATCTCGCTCGTATTAAGTTGCGAGTCCCACCCATATTGTAAACTCAAAGCAACAGACAACTGCATTAAAAGAACTTTGCGTAAAGTAAACAATCCTTGCACCCGCGGGCACAAGTACCGTTGTTTTCCCCCTTGTGGCAACAGCACATCCCCTAGACTCATGTTTCTGTCACTCAAGCTAGTCATCGAGGGGCATGAACCCACAATCAAGCATAACGTTCCCTCTTGGAGTCACTACCTACTACTTGGCCAAAGCAATAAATAACAATGGAGAACATGCAAGAATTACTTATGAACATAAATATAAAAGAGGTAGATCAAATATATTACTCAAACACAATCAGAACATAATCTCATAATCCATCGGATCCCAGCAAACTCATCATAGCAACAGCATAAGGATTACATATGTGCCTCGATCATGTAGGGCAGCTCACGAGGACTAATTAGTGAAGCACAAGAACGGGAGGAGAACATCACATAGCTACTGGTCATGGACCCATGGTCCAAGGGAGACTACTCACAACTCATCCGGGAGGCGTCCATGGTGGTGGAGAGGCTCCCGGTGGTGATCCTCCCCTCCGGCAGGGTGCCGGGAAGAGTTCTCCTGGTGCTCCCGATCTTGGAAGTGGCGGCGGTGGCGGAACAGAGATGAGATCGCGAAAAAGAGTTCCCGTCTCGAGGGTTTCGGGAGACGCTTTAAATATATGCCAAAGGGGGGCATCAGCGGAGCCTCGGGGGGCCCAGGCGCCCCCCCGGCGCGGCCCAGGGGGGGGGGCGCCGCCAGGGCGCCTGGAGCCCTGGTGGCCCCCCCCTCGGCTGTACTTCGGGCGCACGGTAGCTTCTGGAGCGCTGATTTTTTATATAATTTTTCTGGATTTTTCCTGGCAGTTCTCGTAATGTGAAAACCTGAAATACAAAAACAGCCGAAAACAGAAACTGGCACTGGGGTGCACTGAGTTAATAGGTTAGTCCAAATATGATCAAAAGTGTATGGAAGTGTATAAATAACATAGCAATATCACCCAAAAGAGGCATGGAGCAAGCAGAAATTATAGATACGTTTTGGACGTATCAACATCCCCAAGCTTAATTCCTGCTCGTTCTCGAGTAGGTAAATGATAACAAGAATAATTTCTGTGGTGACATGCTATTAACCATATAGGACTTTTTCATAGTCACATGACAAAAGCTAACTAAGACAATGAATCTGTAGTAATTAAGTTGCCTCATGAGAAAATCACAAAGAACTGAAAGTTTTACAATATGATACTGAAACATCAAATAGATTTGTAATGAACATGATGTGCAAATATGATAAAGTGATATCTCGCTTGCCCCCTTTAGTGAAGCAAAACATAAATGCAGGGGCACCTCCAAGGTTTAAGTGATGACTAGATACAATGATTTCAGAATAAACGATATCACAATCATGCAAAAGACAATGCTACTTTGGGACAATGCACATTACACTCAGAATGACAATCATGCTCTCAGTAGTTGGTGCTTTAAAAAGAAGGTGGAGACTCTTGAACCGTGGCTTTTGTTGGCAAGGTTGAAAACCCGTAGTCGGAAACAAAGACAAACATGTACCAGAGCTCTTGGTTTTAAAACAGAGGTAATAAATTTTTTTAGATCATGCATGTTTCGTTAACGAATGCTAGCAGATAACTCAATCACTTCTTGAGATGGACAAGTTTCGAGGACCGGCTCCCGAATGAGGACGATCACATCCTCTTAATCTCCTTTGTTTATCACTTCCAAAGTTTTCCGATTTCTCATGAACAAAGCGTGAAGGAGGGTTTGTTTGTTATATTATCTTTTTGAGCCGGGCGCACTCAATGCCAGTTCCTTCTCGTATTATGGGTTTGCACATTATACATGCAATCCCGGGGTGAAGCTTGTCCAACTTAAAAAGATCATGAATTAACTACTACTTCCTCATGAACTTACAACAGAGGCACAAAATAGGGATGCTTTTTCTTTGAATAATTTCGAGATGGCACATGCAAGTCTCCGTTAGGAATGGCAGGTAAATACCATGTAGGAAGATATGGTGGACTCATATGGCATAACTGGATTAAAAGGATGTGGATGCACAAGCAGTCAGTCCGCTTAGTACAGGCGAAGGTTAGCAAAAGACTGGGAGCGACCAACTAAGAGAGCAATGACGGTCATAATCATGCAGAGCGACAAAGCAACATTGAATCAGGCATGGAAGTTATATCGCTACTCAGAAACAAAAGATCATCAAGGCTTGACAGACTTTCTTTACAGTCTTAAATATGCGTGAGCATACGCCAAGTCAATCAAAATAAATTCTTTGAAGGAAGATATTACTAAACCATACCACATCATAGGCAAACAAATCATGTTGGTACTCCAATAACACATTAGGAACCCCCCAGCTATTTGAGACTAACCATAAGAAAACATGAACTACTAAGCGTCATTATGCACGTAGCATCTTTATCATAGACATATCAACCAATGCAACGGAAGCAAACTCTCTTAAGAAGATAAGCATGATAACTAAAGAGAGTTCAAGCAACCAACTAAGCAAAAGCTCTTTGAAAGGATAAGCATGAAACTGAGAGCTGAACATGATAGTAGCTATTAAAAGACAAAGAACACACACAGCGTAGATAGGCATGAAAATTCTATGTTATGTTCTAGGTAGAAGTGGAGCGTGTTTCTCTCCCACATAAAGAAAGCTGAGTTCCGACTCGTTATGAAAAGCTAAAGAAAATTAAAAAGCAAGACGCTCCAAGCATAGCACATAACACATGAAGTGATTAAAATATAGTGGAACGAAAGACGAACTGATAATGTTGATGGAGAAGGGGATGCACGGGGGCATCCCCAAGATTAGACGCTTGAGTCTCCTTGAATATTTCTTGGGGGTGTACGGGGGCATCCCCAAGCTTGAGCGTTTGACACTCCTGAATCTTTTTATCATCTTCCCTCGCATACTTGAAAACTCCCTTCATACATAACTCATCATAATCTGATTAGCGAGGTTAGTACCCATAATAAAATAATTATACCTTGCTGGAAATAAAGATATTCTTGAAGGTCTACTGTTTCTCAAGATTGCCAAAAGGTTTTTGCAAAGAAAAAGCAAGCTCTAGGTTTGCAAAATGAAGGAAAGGCAAAACAGGGCAGAATCTGTGAAAAACAGAACAGCAGGTAGTAAATGATTTGTTCGGGGCACTTCTGCAACTCTAATCAAAAAACTCAGAACAGACGCACGAAAGACAATTATATAGAGCACGCTGTCGGAAAAATTCAGACCAAAAAGATGATCTGGTGATTCTATACGAAGTTTTCTATCCAAGGACAGAATCTGTTTCCTGGACAGCACCTCACAACTTTTGAACTTTCTAGCAATCAGAGGCTATACTTGGTACAAAATTGAAAAGAAAAGATACAATGATGATTCTACTGTAGTAAACAACATCAAGACACAACAAAAGCAAAATAAAAATTTTATTCATGTGGGCTGCCTCCCAAAAGTGCTTTCTTTTATGCCTTTAAGCTAGGCATAATGCATATAGATCAAGTTTTATCAAGAGTAAAAGAATAGCTAGCCCGTATAATGGACTCAAAAGGTAACTTGATCTTCTTTCGAGGGAAGTGTTCCATCCCTTTCTTGAGAGGAAACTGAAATTTTATATTACCCTCTTTCATGTCAATGATAGCACCAACGATGCGCAAAAAGGGACGTCCCAAAATAATTGGACAAGAAGGATTACATTCAATATCCATAATAGTAAAATCAACGGGAACATAGTTGTCATTGACAACGATAAGAACATCGTCGATCCTCCCCAAAGGTTTCTTGATGGAAGAATCAACGAGACGAACACCAAAAGAACAAGAATCATAAGGTTTTAATTTAAGCATATCATATATTCTTTTGGGCATAACAGAGGTACTAGCACCAACATCACATAAAGCATAGCAAGAGAAGTTATTCAACTTAATTTTTATCATAGGATCCCAACCATCTTCTAGCTTTCTAGGTATTGAGGCTTCTACTCTAAGTTTCTCCTCCCTAGCTTTGATAAGAGCATTAGTGATATGCTCTGTGAAGGCAAGGTTAATCATGCTAGTGCGGGGATCTCTAGACATCTTGTGAAGGAAATCAATAACTTCGGTAAGAGTGCAATTATCAAAATCAAGGTCACTAGCATCAAGTAAAGTGGTAGTGGTGTCCTTTAGGTTCACTTGTTTGGTAGTTTCTATAGTCATAGCATCACCATTAATAGGTCCATCGGGACCAGGAGCGCATTGGGTGCTAAGAGTTTGGATATCCTCAACAACTTGGATAGTAGCAACAGTGTGGTGGGTAGGAAGGATCTTAATTCTATCTTCTTCCTCCCTTAGGGGTGCAACTACTTCGGGTTTAGCTGCCATTTGGTTTATCAAAGTGGCTTGTGTGTGGGACATGTTGGAAACTTGGGTCTCCGTGATAGTGAGCCTAGTCTGGAGGTTAGAAATCTCAATATTTATGCTTTCTAATTGTCTAGTAATGTTTTGCAAGATAGCAGTATGCTCATTTAATTGCCTCGAGAAGGTTTTGTTTTGTTCATATTGGGTGTGCATGTAATTCTTAGTGGCCTTCTCTATTTCTAGAAGTTTCTCATAGCCAGGCAAGTCTCTATCTTTTTGGGTGGAGTTCTTGGTGATAGGATAAGCATTGTTATTCCCATAGGAATTAGAGGGGAACGGTCTAGGATTGCTACCAAAATTACTCCTATAAGCATTGTTATTAAAATTGTTTCTAGAGATAAAGTTCACGTCTACTTGTTCTTGAGCAATCAAAAAATTTAAAGGAACATCATGAGCATCAATAGAAGATTGCTTCGAAAGTAGAGACATGATCAAGTCAACTTTTTCATTTAAGGAGGAAATCTCCTCGACAGAGTCTAACTTCCTACCTGTTGGAGCACGTTCGGTGTGCCATTGGGAATAATTGGTCATCATCTCATCGAGAAGCTTTGTGGCAGCACCAAGTGTAGTTGACATAAAGGTTCCTCCCGCGGCCGAATCTAACAAGTTCCGCGAGGTAAAGTTCAAGCCTGCATAAATTTTTTGGATAACCATCCAAGTAGTCAAACCATGAGTAGGGCAGTTCTTGATAAGAGATTTCATACGTTCCCAAGCTTGGGCAACGTGTTCATTATCCAATTGTTTAAAATTCATTATGTTACTTCTTAGTTGGATAATTTTAGCAGGTGGATAGTATTTTCCAATAAAAGCATCTTTGCACTTGTCCCATGAATCTATGCTGTTTCTAGGCAAAGACTGAAACCAAATTTTAGCTCCTCCTCTCAAAGAGAAAGGAAAAAGCTTAAGCTTAACAATATTACCATCTATTTCTTGGTACTTTTGCATATCACAAATTTCAACAAAGTTGTTTAAGTGTAAAGCAGCATCATCTCCAGCACCGGAGAATTGATCTTTCATGACTAAGTTCAGTAAAGCAGGTTTAATTTCATACGAAGGTGCTGAAGTGGCAGGTGTAGTGATAGGTGTGCAAATAAAGTCATCGTTGTTGTGACTAGTGAAGTCACACAACTTGGTGTTCTCGGTGGAACCCATAGTAGCAAGCAATCAAGATAACTATTTTTGTCATTTTCGATAAAAGATACTAATGCAAAACTAAAAGGTAAACTACCAAGACTAAAAAGCAAAAGGTAAAAGATAGCGTGCAACTCCCCTATCCTGAAGAGTGGAGTCCCCGGCAACGGCGCCAGAAAACTTTGCTTGATGGCTTCTCGCCCCCTTGTTGGTTACCCCAAGTGGAAGGTTTAAGATGCAGTGTAGCGGAAGTTTTCCCTTGGCAAAGATACCAAGGATCGATTTCCCCTGAGACTCTCAGTTTCAACAAGAAGGTGTCAACTGCTAACGGCGCCAGATATTAGCAATCAACGTGGACCTGCACACAGATACAAATAACTTTGCTCCCAACGAGTACAGAGAGGTTGTCAATCCCTCCGGCCTTGTAGTTTACAAAGGATCAAACGCAAGTGATAGTAGTGATAGATATAATGCAATAGTAAATAAAAGCAAAAAGTAAATAGCGGATGTGATCAATGATGGTAATATGGACCGGAGTCTCATGATGTTCACTAGTGATGTCTCTCTCCCAAAAGACGATAAAACAGCTATGTGAGGTAAACGAATTACAGCTAGGCAATTGACAGGACCATGTGCGCAAACCAATGCTGACTACATTACAAGAAAGGTTGAGGATGAAAGCATGGGCGGTACGCCGAGGTAAGTAGACCGAAATCCATCTGCATCTACTACTAATCATCCACCTTGAGATATCTATCCAGAACATCTCGCTGGTATTAAGTTGCGAGTCCCACCCATAGTGTAAACTCAAAGCAACAGACAACTGCATTAAAAGAACTTTGCGTAAAGTAAACAATCCTTGCACCCGCAGGCACAAGTACCGTTGTTTTCCCCCTTGTGGCAACAGCACATCCCCTAGACTCATGTTTCTGTCACTCAAGCTAGTCATCGAGGGGCATGAACCCACAATCAAGCATAACGTTCCCTCTTGGAGTCACTACCTACTACTTGGCCAAAGCAATAAATAACAACGGAGAACATGCAAGAATTACTTACGAACATAAATATAAAAGAGGTAGATTACTCAAACACAATCTGAACATAATCTCATAATCCATCGGATCCCAGCAAACTCATCATAGCAACAGCATAAGGATTACATATGTGCCTCGATCATGTAGGGCAGCTCACGAGGACTAATTAGTGAAGCACAAGAACGGGAGGAGAACATCACATAGCTACTGGTCATGGACCCATGGTCCAAGGGAGACTACTCACAACTCATCCGGGAGGCGTCCATGGTGGTGGAGAGGCTCCCGGTGGTGATCCTCCCCTCCGGCAGAGTGTCGGGAAGAGTTCTCCTGGTGCTCCCGATCTTGGAAGCGGCGGCGGCGGCGGAACAGAGATGAGATCGCGAAAAAGAGTTCCCGTCTCGAGGGTTTCGGGAGACGCTTTAAATATATGCCAAAGGGGGCATCAGCGGAGCCTCGGGGAACCCAGGCGCCCCCCCGGCGCGGCCCAGGGGGGGGGGGCGCCGCCAGGGCGCCTGGAGCCCTGGTGGCCCCCCCGGCTGTACTTCGGGCGCACGGTAGCTTCTGGAATGCTGATTTTTTATATAATTTTTCTGGATTTTTCCTGGCAGTTCTCGTAATGTGAAAACCTGAAATACAAAAACAGCCGAAAACAGAAACTGGCACTGGGGTGCACTGAGTTAATAGGTTAGTCCAAATATGATCAAAAGTGTATGGAAGTGTATAAATAACATAGCAATATCACCCAAAAGAGGCATGGAGCAAGCAGAAATTATAGATACGTTTTGGACGTATCAACGGGCCACCGTATTTCGCGAAAAAAACATTTCCCCCTGACTGCTGGGATCTACCGGACGGGCCACCGTATTGCGCAAAAAAACGTTGCCCCCGCTGTCAGCTTGGACCCCTAGAAGTGCCTCCTTATTATGCATAGAAAATGAATACTCCCCCTGCTGGTTGGGACCCACCTTGGTGGGAGGCTGACTTGTGGGCCTACTAAGCCGACGGGGACGGAGTGCTTTGTCAACTTAGTAAATATGAACGATTCTAGCTCTAGTAACCGTACGATGTCCATCCATCGGCCGTAGTGCTTCTTCAACCTCTGGTCTTGTTGCTCCAGCCGCCCAAAGCAGCGCCGGTCGTGCCGCATGCTCCTGCCTCCCGTGGCCGGTTGTTCTGCCGCGGAGGCCTCATCGCCCCCTACTATTCCCACCGCTGGCCAGGCCATCCCTCTACTCACCCACACCCATGTTATTCTGCGGCGACGACAGCCTCACACCGCAGCGAACCAATGAACCCTTGTACTCCTCTACACGTGGGCATCCACTGTCGCGTCTTCCCCGGCTCCGCGTCGTCCCCTTCCTAGGCCTCGCCGTCGTCCACCGCTCTGGTGCTCTCTGCGCGGCGTGGTCAACGTGGTCAAGGAACGGCTTCCATCGGACATGGACTATACGTGGAGAGGCTGACAGCTGTGTCCATAGCCGCAGCAAGGAAGTGCCTACTTATTACGCGCAAAATAATTATTCCTCCACCTGACAGCGGGGACCCGCCGGACGGGCCACCGTATTTCATAAAAAAATGTTTCCCCCCTGACAGCTGGGACCCACCAGCTACATCTTCGCACGCAAGGAAGTGCGTCCGGGCAAAAACGAAATGATTCGCCCCCCTGACTGCTGGGACCCACCAGCTACATCTTCGCACGCAAGGAAGTGCCTGACAGTCGGGACCCACCTGGTCGAAGCATACGTAGCGTTGTCATTCTGGTCACGAACGTGTACGTACATACTGGTCGATGTAGAGGCGCGTACGTGTCGTAGCAGAGGCGCGCACGTAGCATGTACACTTACGTACAACGACCAAGCTGCAAGAAAGTAAATACAGCCACGTATGTACATACGGGCGGGTTCTTGGATGCCTACTCGTGCGTACGTACGGCTAGGGCTCGTGTACATGGCTGGGTCGGAACGGTGAAACATCGTTGTCGTCCTGTTCATGGGGAGCCAACCGGCTGGGTCGGAACGGAATGCGTCGCCGTGTTCATTGGGAGGGCTTGGACGAAACAACCAATGGAAATGAGGCCTGGCGTACCGCAGAACGGAGGAAACAGCCTTGTGTTCGACCAGCCACGTTCGAAACGGGATCCTGTTCATTAGGAGGGCTCTGGCGTACCGCAAAACGAAGGAAACGGACCTCCTACGGTCGAAACGGGGGTCCTGTTGATCGGGAGGGGTGTGGCGTACCGCAAAACGGAGGAAACAGACTTGTGTTGGAGCGCTATGGTCGAAACGGGGGTCCTGTTCATCGGGAGGTGTCGGGGATATACCCCGTAGCGTAACCCGGCCAGAAGTATAACCCGACCGGACTTAGCGGTTTACTTGAGACCCGGTTTACACTTGGCAATTCACTGGTAACCCGGCGGGCGGATCACGGATGACAAGGCCCAAGGCCCAGAAGGCCGGTTCATGTTATGGTGGGCCGGTTTATGAAGAAAGCATAAGGAATATTCTCTTACAAAGGAAGCAAGACTAGGACTCCTTGTAATAAAGCAATCCTAATCCTACTAGGACTCTACATGTAACCCGCCCCTTCAACATATATAAGGAGGGGCAGGGCTCCCCAAAGAGGGACAAGTTTAGACAAGCTACAAGTTAGACAAGTTCTCACAAGTTTCTAGGGCTAGACACAAAGAGCGGTTTACCGGCGACACCATGAGGATCATAATGAGACCTAGCCTCAAACAGCACGTAGGGCTATTACCGGATGATGTTTCCCGCGGCCCGAAGCTGTCTAAACCCTTGTCTTGCATCGCGTCTCTCGATTCCGCTCAACCCCTCTCAAGCTACTACATAGATGCGCGGCCTCACGACTAAGTCCTTACCCTGGGACATCTGCCGTGCTAATTCCACGACAGTTGGCACCCACCGTGGGGCCTGCGCACGGTGGTGTTGAGTTCTTGAAGGGATCTTTTTCAAAGGATCGAAGAGTTCGTAGTTTTCCAGATAAACTGATCTCCATCAACGACGAGCAGCCAGAAGAGCATATACAAGATTCAAGATCAAAAAAGTTTAAGATCCGTAAGAAGCATGTGTGGCAGACCAGAAATTTCTTTCGTCCGTTCCTTGTGATCCGCCGAGTTACGTGCAAGGAGGAAACTGCGCCGGACAGATCACATCGGGAGCAGCTGGCGTATGCCGGTTCGCTTCAAATCCCAGAGTTTGGGGAGCAAAACAATCTGGCTAGCTACCACGTACTCACGTGAATACCCGAATCAAAGGATTAATTACTTGTGATGTGCTGGATGGAAGCCAAGATGGAAACCAGACCAAGTCGCCGAGGCCGACGGATTTGACGGTTCCGTTCTCCATATCCCAATCTAAATCGGTGTCATATTCCATTGTTATTGCATGGCGTGGTTCCCTAGGCCTGCTGCCGATCTTTTCAACGGACCAAGGCAACGACCCGGAAACGGAGCCAGCTACAATCCGGATTACTACAGAACTTCGTCTCCGCTGCCTCGTGTATGCCCTTGCGACCATCCGAGCCGCCACCGCGGCACCCCTCGGCCACTACGCCCGAAGCCGCTATCCAGGAGCGACTGTCTCCATCGGCCGTTCTACTGGGGACGCGCCCCCGCGGCCCCAAAAGCCGGCCCTGCCAGGGACCGCTGTACGGCGGGTCAAAGGCGTGAAGACCGAAGATTTCAGCTAGCATTCAGATGCCTGAAGAAAGATCAAATCAGTTTTTTATATCCCTTTAATACACGAAGGAGCAAACATCCCAAAGGCACAAGTCTCCAGCGCAGTATTACGTACGGAACAACTCCGACCATACACGTACCATGTGCAAAACAGGAAATCATCAGTATAATTGATACGAATGCCGTCTACTGGTCTTGTTTACATGGGGCTGCACCGGAATACGTCCAACGTTATCCAATAATGGTATCCGCATTCATCCGGAAAATAAATCAGGTGCTATCTATTCTCAATATTTTTAGCACATGTTAATTCTTCTAGAAACAATTACTCTGTCTTTCAATATATTTTATGCAGGACAAAGTCTACTACAAAAGTGACAACATAAATATAAGACTCGCATCGGTTTAAATGTTGTGGCCAATTCTCGTGCCTGCATCAGCTACCACTGCTATGGCCGACTCGTCAGTCCGCGCACACGCGCACTGGTCTCCAACACCGCGGCTGGCTCCCTCGCCAACGAAACATACGCATGCCACCGCTTCCGTGGTCCGGTCTACATTAACACGCCGGTGCCGCACCCGTCCTCACAAACCGGCCCAGCGGATACACATGCGAGTCGATACCCCCGTTGCTGTGTTTACGTCAATACGCGGCCGGCTCATCTGTTCTCCAGGCGAATCAGGTGATATCTATCATATTTATTCTTAATACATATTAATTCATCCGATCAAAAATACCTCGCCCTGCTGTATTCATACGCAGAAAAATTATTCATTATAAAATGGTATTATACCACGGAAATAGAGGCATGCCAAACATCGTTCGACACAAGTGGTCATCGTTACTCAACGGACTCCCGCACTGGTTTACAGTACCATGGCCGTCTCTTGCGACCACGCCGGTTTACAATGCCGTGACCGTCTCTCGCGACCGCGCCGGTTTACAGTACCATGGCCGTCTTTCACAACCGCACCGGTTTACCACCAGGAGGACAACTAGCCCGTCGGCACCGGCCGACCCATCTGTTCTTCGAGCAAATCAGGTGTTATCTCTCCTATATACTTTATCAGGATCTTTTAATTCCTCTGAGCACCATTACACTGCCCTATTGGTATTTTCATATACAGGTAAAATCATTGTTATACTGCGGATATAAACACGCATTGGCCATATTCTACAACGGCATTTTCATCTGTGTCACATTACTTGATGAACGGATGGCCGGTTCACACGTCTGCACCGGTTTACAACGTGGAGGACAAATTGCTCATCCGCACCGGTTTACAACTGCGGCCGATTCATATGTCTGTGTTGCCACTGATGCTGCGGTCGTTTTACCGTCCGCCCTGCGATCCGACCTATTCAACATACCGGTTTGGCTAACAGACACCGATGAGGATCATAAGGTCCAAATACATCAGGTGATATCCATCTAAGTTTATTTTTCTTAATATATATCATTTTCATCAAGAAAACAAGATGCTTTGATCAGTCTATTTTGCTATGCAGGAGGGACCAAACTAGGGGGCTACGGATCACATATGAATCTTCGATAAAGTCTTCTATGGTCCGGTCTACATAATGTTATTGTCCTTAGGGATCCACCTTTGATGGCAGATGTAATATTCCTGTCCCTTGGTGGGTAAAATCCCTTTGATGGCAAAAGAAAAGTTCTTGTCCTTAGGGATCCACCTTTGATGGTAGATGTAATATTCCTGTCCCTTGGTGGGCCAAATCCCTTTGATGGCAAAAGAAAAGTTCTTGTCCCTAGGGAACCTTCCTTTGATGGCAGATGTAATATTCCTGTCCCTTGGTTGATCATTCCCTTTGATGGCAAAAGAAAAAAAACCTGTTCTTGTCCCTAGGGAACCTTCCTTTGATGGCAGATGTAATATTCCTGTCCCTTGGTTGATCATACCCTTTGATGGCAAAAGAAAATCTGTTCTTGTCCCTAGGGTACTTCCTTTGATGGCAGATGTAATATTCCTGTCCCTTGGAAGATACATACCCTTTGATGGCAAAAGAAAAATTCTTGTCCCTAGGAATACATCCTTTGATGGCAGATGTAATATTCCTGTCCCTTGGAGCACGTCCTTTGATGGCAAAAGAGTACATCCTTTGATGGCAAAGTTCTTGTCCCTAGGAGTACTGTTAGTCATAGCCCTTTGGGTCCCACCCTTTGATTGGCACATAGGGAGCCTGGCAGCTCACAGAAAGCCTCAACTACATGGTCTTATTTGCAAACCTGTGTTTTTGTGTTTGTGATTTTTTCATGTGTTTCATATGGTTTTTTAATCCGGAGCTGGACAACTTCAAAGTTGACCATATATCTACAAAGTTATTAGTCTGGGTCATAGAACACCAGCATGATTTAAACCGGTGGTTATCATAACCCGGAACAATCATTGGGCAAACGCCAAGAGGGCCAAGAGCCTCATCAGAATCTACACATTCAATTATGCCTACCGGATTAAGGACGTCAGGTACATTTAATCACAGGTAAGATAATGACCGGTGTTTATTAAACCGGCCTGGCTTTTGACTATAAGTCGCCAGTATGAGATAAAAAAACGACTGGTGTTTATTAACCCGGCCTGGTTGTGATCAAATATCATTGGAACTGGTTTTCAAACCGGATTATATTCTTCAAATCTTTAAATAGCCAACATGGCTGGATGTTTATTATGGTTATCAATAACCAATATTATGATTGAGGCTTTCAAAGTCGCTTTAAGCGCAATCAATATTATTTCATCGATGGAAGTGATTTATTCTACAAAGGAATAGTACCGAGTCGCTGCAGGCTTACAACCCGGCACTTGGGGACTACATCATTCAAATTGAGATTACATCAAATACACAAGTCTCATGTCGCTGCAAGCATGCACCATGACACTTGGGGGCTAATGCAAAGTCATTTTTTGCTCACTTTATTGAAGACCCGACTCATCACATTATAATGAGCCGGCCCTTGGGGGCTACCAATCGCTCCTGTCAACAATTCAAGGTACACAAGTATTAATCCATTATATTGAAGGGTCCACTGCTCAGTTGGTAAAGCACAAAGCTCTTAACCTTGTGGACGTGGGTTCAAACCCCACGATGGAAGTTACATTATATAATGTTACTTTCAATGATTATATCTACAAAGTCCCTGCTCATTATTGCATAATAACCCGGCACTTGGGGGCTACATGTTGCTATTCAAGTTTACATGATCATATTTTCAAAGTCCCTGCTCATTATGAAATAATGACCCGGCACTTGGGGGCTACATAATATGGAATATTCAGTTTTGACTAGTGACTGAGATGAGCAATCTGGATTTCTTCAAGATTGCAACGATTATATTCAAACACGTCTTAAGATATCACTATGTTCTCCTCTTAAGACTTGGGGGCTACAGGTAATATGCATATAAAGGAGGAACATCTTCAAATTCTCAGTTTTGGGTAAGTCCGAAAGATTAATCATAACCCGGCGTTAGCAACAATCATAACCCGACATTTATAAACAGTCATGACCCGAAATTATCAATTTTTATAACCCGACAATGGTGGTAATCATAAACCGGCATCTTCAAGCCGACTGGATATCAGTTGAATATTTCAAAGACCAATAATTTTTATCAAATCAGAGCATTGAAGGCCGAGTCAAATGGATTCTTTATTTGCAATATTTTTTCTACAAGCAAGTTGATTATGAAGCTGGTCTGTTGACCCGGATTTTCTATAAGAAGGAAAGGACAAGGATTTAAGGATGGTCGGATGCCGGTTTAGAAGAATTCTTAACCCGGAGCACAACCTATCAAATTTGTTCTTGTGGTTATTTTGCAGCATAAGTTTACCATGGATAAATCCAAGCTAAACTAGGGGCTAATGTCGGGGATATACCCCGCAGCGTAACCCGGCGGGAAGTATAACCCGGCCGGACTTAGTGGTTTACTTGAGACCCGGTTTACCCTTGGCAATTCACTGGTAACCCGGCGGGCGGATCACGGATGAAAAGCCCAAGGCCCAGAAGGTCGGTTCATGTTATGGTGGGCCGGTTTATGAAGAAAGCATAAGGAATATTCTCTTACAAAGGAAGCAAGACTAGGACTCCTTGTAATAAAGCAATCCTAATCCTACTAGGACTCTACATGTAACCCAACCCTTCAACATATATAAGGAGGGGTAGGGCTCCCCAAAGAGGGACAAGTTTGGACAAGCTACAAGTTTTAGACAAGTTCTCACAAGTTTCTAGGGCTAGACACCAAGAGCCGGTTTACCGGCGACACCATGAGGATCATAATGAGATCTAGCCTCAAACAACACGTAGGGTTATTACCGGATGATGTTTCCCGGGGCCCGAAGCTGTCTAAATCCTTGTCTTGCATTGCGCCTCCCAATTCCGCTCAACCCCTCTCAAGCTACCAAATAGATGCGCGACCTCACGACTAAGTCCGCTAACCCGAACATCTGCCGTGTTATTTCCACAACAGGAGGGGTGTGGCGTACCGCAAAACAGGACTCCACGGGATACTGTTGATCTCCACCATCGACCCCCTCCAGCCTCCACAGGCTACTGTTCATCCAGCATCGACCTCCTCGTGCCTCCACCTCCAACTGTCCAGCCTCCACCGCGTGCTACTCCACCGGCTACTGTTCAACCAGCCCTCTCTACGGGCTCCTGTTCAATCACCCCTCCACGGGCTACTGTTCATCCAGGCCTCCACCTTCTACTGTTCATCCAGCCCTCCATGGGGTGGTCCTGTTCATCCAGCCCTCCACGGGGTCCTGTTCATGCAGCCCCAACCGGCTCGATCGATCGGGGTCCTGTTCATCCAGAGGTAACACCACGGGGTCCTGTTCATCCACCCCCACCGGAAACTGTTCATCCAAACACCCCCAGCAACGCTCATTGTTCATGCAGAGGCAACATCGATCGGCTTCAGTTAGCAGCAGTAGCGAAGGAATCACTCGATCGGGTTCAGTTAACAGCCATCGATCGATCGCTCGGGTTCAGTAACGCGTAGCCTGCAGTGCAATCGCTCGAGTTCAGTTAGAGCCCAACGCCTCGCTCGGGTTCAGTTAGAGCCCAATGCCTCGCACCCACGCGCGTGCGTGTACGAGAGAAACACGCATCGCTCGGCCCCGACCACCCACCGTAACCGGAAACACCCCGATATGTTCCCCGCCCTCGCTTCTACCACGGTTTTTTCCGTCATGGACGGCCCAAAGAATGTCATCCAGCTGCGTCTCCGGCCCGCCCAGGATGAAAAGCCCATTTCTGTCATGATTTTTTGTCATAGAAGTAGGAACCCACCACATCTATGATGATACCGGGTTTTGTCACAATTATCGTCATAAAAGGGTCATAAGTACGACAGAAAAAAGTTTCGCTCGGCCCAAAATGTCATGGATGTGTCTTTTTTGTAGTGTATGTCCCAAACCTAAAAGTCAAACTCGCCCCCACTGATTTGTTCTATCCGGCGCCACTGAGTTCACTTGACATAGCCACTGCCACAAACCCTAATCAGTTCGGTCTCATCGATAGTGATCTCGGTCTCACAGAGATGGGATTGCAAACTCTCTGTTTCCTCTTTGCAACGTTTTGGTCTAATTGAGATGTGCGAATCGGTCCCACCGACTTGGCAATGCAAACTCTTTGTTTCCTCTTCGTAACGTTTTGGTCTAACCGAGATGAGCGAATCGGTCCCGTCGAGTTTGCCTGACCAACACTCTGTTAGCCTATTGCTAGAATCTGTCTCACCGAGTTTGTGTAATCGGTCAAACCGAGTTGAGGTTTTGCCCTAACCCTAACGCATCGGTCCCACCGAGTTGATACTATCGGTCCCACCGAAATGTCTAACATTCACATTTTGAATTGCTTCGATCTGACCAAGTTTGTTTATTCGGTCTGACCGAGTTGGGTCAAATGTGTGTAACGGCTAGATTTTGTGTGGAGGCTATATATACCCCTCCACCCCTTCTCCATCAATGAGAGAGCCATCAGAACGTGCCAACCCTTTCACTATTCATTTTCTGAGAGAGAACCACCTGCTCATGTTTTGAGACCAAGATATTCCAATCCGACCACAAGAATCTTGATCTCTAGCCTTCCCCAAGTTGCTTTCCACTCAAATCTTCTTTCCATCATATCCAAATCTATGAGGGAGAGTTGAGTGTTGGGGAGACTATCACTTGAAGCACAAGAGCAAGGAGTTCATCATCAACACACCATTTATTACCTTTTGTAGAGTGGTGTCTCCTAGATTGGTTAGGTGTCACTTGGGAGCCTCCAACGAGATTGTGGAGTTGAACCAATGAGTTTTTAAGGGCAAGGAGATTGCCTACTTAATGAAGATCTACCCTAGTGAGGCAAGTCCTTCATGGGCGATGGCCATGCTGGGATAGACAAGGTTGCTTCTTCGTGGACCCTTTGTGGGTGGATCCCTCCGTGGACTCGCGCAGCCATTACCCTTCGTGGGTTAAAGTCTCCATCAACGTGGATGTACGATAGCATCTCCTATCGGAACCATGCCAAAAACATTCGTGTCTCCAATTGCGTTTGCACACTCCAATCCCATCCCTTTACTTTTTGCAACTTGCATGCTTTACTTTCCGCTGCTCACATACTCTTGCCATGCTTGCTTGAAATGTATCGTGAATGTTTGAAATTGTGCTAAAAACTCCACCTCAACTTAAAGAACTTAAAAACTGCTACTTTTCTTGCTGAGTGTCTAATCACCCCCCTCTAGACACCTCTTCTTCGATCATCTCAATTGGTATCAGAGCCTTGGTCTCCATTGCTTTGGTTTAATCACCATTGGAAGAAGATGGACGAGTCTACGATTGGGAGTATTAGACGTAGAGTGCCTATGCTTGATGGAGAGTTTTATAAGGAATGAAAAAATGACATGCTTGAGATCTTCAATGAATATCATTTGAACAAGTATATTGTTAGCCCTTATGTGCCCCCCATTGACCCTTTGAATCTAACTTCCGATGAACATCTTGCCATGGTTCACAATCTTAGAACGGTTGTTCTTATCACTAGAGGATTGCCTAGAAATTTGCTTGTTTGCTTACCAACTTTCAAACGTGCTTACACTATATGGAAATTCCTTGAGGAACGATTTCCGGCCTACTCTTTGAAAAATCTAGATGTGACCCTTCAAAAGTCCATTGCTTTAAATGAAATGAACACTAGTGACCCCAAATTTGATGGATGTTTATTTGAGCTTTGTGACCTTATGCGTGCCAAAGGAGATGTAGGAATCATTAGTAATATCATCTCGGAAGTCATTAGAATTCATAAAGATGAACATTGTCATGATCACATAACTAATGAATCACTCTCTCTAGGTGTTGATCAATCACAAGACGATATTGAACATGGATATTATGATGAGCATGATGATAGTGACTTTGACCTTGATGAACAAATGAGAGACTTTGGTTTCATGGCTAATCTTTGTGGTTACGCAGCCGGAGGAAAGGACTGGGTTCTTGATAGTGGATGCATGGATCATATGACCGGAGATAAGGACATGTTTGATGAGCCTGCTAGAAATGATGGTCCATGAAAGTATGTTACCTTTGGTGACAACTCTAAGGGTAAAGTTGTTGGCCTTGGTAAGGTGGCCATATCCAATGATAGCTCTATCAAAAATGTCATGCTTGTTGAATCTCTCGGCTATAACCTTCTTTCCTTGTCTAGATTAGCTGATTTTGGTTTAAATGTGCTATTCACTCATGTTGATTGCCAAGTATTTCGTAGAGATAATCATAATATGGTGTTTACCGGCATTCGTAGAGGTGACTTATACATTGTTGACTTCACTAAGAAAGCCCAAACTCGCACTTATTTTATTGCTAAATCTTCTAAAGGTTGGTTGTGGCATAGACGGTTAGGTCATGTCGGCATGAGAAATCTTGATAAGCTTATTAAAGATGATCATATCCTTGCTGTTAAAGATTTTATATTTGACAAGGATAGACTTTGTAGTGCTTGTCAAGCAGGAAACAAGTTGGAGGAAGTCACCCCATGAAGACCATCATGACCACGAGAAGACCACTTGAGACTTCACATGGATCTTTTTTGGTCCCAATGCTTACAAGAGTCTCGGTTGTAACTCTTTTGGATTGGTCATTGTTGATGATTTTCAAGATTTACGTGAGTGTTCTTTCTTGATGACAAATCGCAGGTCCAAAAGATCTTCAAGAACTTCACTAGGAAGGCCCAAAACCAATTTGAAGTGAAGATCAAGAAGGTTCGGAGCGATAACGAAACGGAGTTCAAGAATGGCAACGTGGATACCTGTCTTGACGAAGAAGGGATTTCACATGAGTTCTCGGCTACGTACACACCTCAACAAAATGGAGTTGTTGAGAGGAAGAATCGGACACTCATCAAAATGGCGAGAACGATGCTTGATGAGTATAAGATGCCAAAACACTTTTGGGCAGAAGCGGTTGAGACAGCTTGTGATGCTACAAATCGACTATATTTTCACAAACTTCTCGGCAAGACAGCATATGAGCTTCTCACCGGTAACAAACCCCAAGTTGGATGTTTTTGAGTATTTGGCTCAAAGTGTTACATTCTTGACAAGCATCGTCGTTCGAAATTTGCTCCTAAATTTCATGAAGGTTTTCTACTTGGTTACAGCTCAAACTTTCACACTTACCGTGTCTACAACAACTAGCAGGGTGACCCGCGCATTTGCGCGGCTAGATTTTTTAATATATATTATCTTCCTCTTATTTTTACACATCTACTATGATCACATTTCCATGGTGGTGTACTTATGAGATAGACATTTGAAATTACAGTGTTTGTCATAAGTCATAATATTCCCTAAGAGTTGAGGGACTTTTCCATTTTAGCTTGTGCGTCCTTCTAGTAAAATTATACAGTGTTTCATATACCATATTTTATGGCACACTTCATTATTTGCACTTTCCCCATTCAAAAAAATAATACATAATAAATTATTGACATGACAGGGTAAAAAAGGTATTTTGTAGTCAATATTAGGTTGTTATTCTTACATGTCCTGCCTAGATATAGTGAATATGCTAGTGCTCAATGGTTTTAAACATTGACTGCGTGTTTACGGTTGTGGCATTTTCTTATGCATGTTTATATATGCGTTCATATTTTTTTCTTCGAAAAGGGGGTTGTTCCCCGGCCTCTGCTTCAGAACAATGCATACAACCAATATATACGCGTCCACACGGTCCATCATGTTACTATTTTTTCATGAAGAGTACTTATTTTTAGAATTTATTTGTATTTTTTGTGAGAATTTTGTACCTACATGTTCACGCCCATTATTTCTTATAACGTAGCATGCTATTGTATGCTTCCGCAAAGAAACCCTATTATAAGCATACTTTTTTGTTAAACAAAGTGTTTCGCTAATCTCTTTGTCCCACTCTTTATACGTGTAAATACGTACACATCTACTTTTCAATCTGGATAGAATGTTTTTTATAGCAATGGCTAGAGAAAGTTAGTTATCTCACATGAAGCACTATGTTTTTTTAGGGAATTTCACGTCCGTCGAAGCACTAAAGAAATAGGAGTCCGGGCTACTTTCATTTCACACAGAAAAATGAGTCATCAGGCTAGTCACCAGACTAATTTCTATGGAAAAAAAATCTTTCTCTACAGTGCACATGATTTACGGCAGTTACATAGCTGCTTGTATGCTGATAGTAGAAGCAGAACACTGAGATTGATACTTATATTTTTTATGCATACCAATTTTTTGCAAGTTGGTCGACCTATAAACTTGAACAAATTTCTGATAAACACTCAATGCACACTTCCACTGCGGTTTAAAATTCAGCATGTTAACAATTCTTCAAATACCTAGACTGCATCGCTGCACAACAGAACATAGGGAGCAAGCTGATTGCTTGACCATGATTTGAAAAGGATAGATAAGGTGCATAGGGCTTGGACTACAACATACCTATGTTGAACACATTGGTGACGACGTTGATGGGGTTGAGGCCGAACTTATGGTTCTTTCGGGGCAAGCAAATGGCGGATGTCCACGTCTGGGTAATCTTCCACATATATACCTTTCCCTCATGATACATGGCTCAGATTTGCATGCTAGCTGTCTCACTATCTACTTCCTCGACTGTTATCCCGCACTACCGCCTATTATTCTTTCGCATCTTAACAATATGTATCATAAAGAGAGGTGTGCAATCCGTGCTTTATTGTCTCTTCTTCTCTTTTTTGCAAATTGATCTCAATTTTACCAAATTCTTATAGAATATGGTGAGCAGATCACTCCAGTTCATTTGCATAGGAGATGCCAACTACATTTCATCAAAAATCAAGTAAACTGTAAGAAACTAAAATGCCAAGTAGAGTAATACCGGGCAGATCACTCCAGTTCATTTGCATATGAGTAGTATATATGTACTAACGGGCAATAAGACTTGGATGTTTACATAGTGTGATTATTTGTACAACAATGTCCAAAACCCTGCAAAACAAAAGACATTCAAAATCAGAACCCTACAAATATCAAGGGATCATGAGAAAATTAAATCAGTGAACATGGTATCATCAGAGTTAGGGCCATTCTCTGTAACTCATATAAATAAAACGAATAAATCAATCCTGTGATGAATTATTTATGTTGGTGAAGGACACAATTAAACTACTAAAATCAAATCCTTTGAATTAAAATCTAACTTTGGCTGGAGATATATTTAGCGAGGCAATTCCCAATACGCCATATCATGATATTAGCGACGCCATAGCGCGCTATTTTTTCAGTGGTATGTACTGAGAGGTTGAACATGCTAAATATTTTCTCGAGATTTTGAATTGAAGTTTCTCGTGCTTCATATTCATCCTCTAATGTCGACTGCCTGGTTCACCACATCGCTGCTTACTGCAGTTCCTTCCTTGTCCATGTGCACTGATCTGTCAAGGAAGTGGCCGTTATGCCATTATGGTTTGACCTGAGAATTTTTTGACGCCATGGAAACTTAGGGGCTGTTCGGAAGCCCCCCCCCCCCAGCTCCTAGAAATCCCGAGAGCTGCGGAGCTGGTAAACAGGCGCTCCACAAATTTCAACTACGGCTCCACCTGCTCCGGGAGTGGAGCTGCGGAGCGGAGTACCTCCGAACAGGGCCTTACTTGAGCGGCAGGACACCAAGAGAAAGGACATGCGGCAGCGATGTTGTTAACCAGAAGATGTAGCAATGGATGATATCGCCATGGCCATGAGGACGTGATGGAGGACTGCATCTATGTGGTTGACCGGGATATGTACAATGGATTAGATCATGATGAGACGGAGAACTGCAGAGACGCTGCTGGAAGAGACAGCCATGGATGAGATCGTCGGAGGATCTTCTTGTTGACACCAGATATTGGCACGGCATAAAAAGCAAATAAGATGGCCTCAAATGGAAAAGTGCTCAAAGTGAAAAAGTTTCGTATTGTCGATGTGAACATCTTTGAAGTTTGGGCCATCGTCATCCGATCTCATCTCGAGTGCCAAAACTATGCTCAAAGCACTGAGATTTTATATCTAGAGAAGTATTTGGCAGATTAGACCACCAATACTGCCTCATATGGAAACACTTTCTACACGAATTGTCTTTGTCTCGTCGAAACAGTCGATTTTGATATAAAAATCGTCCCAATCCGAGTTCGTATGCAAAAGTTACAGCCATCGGAACACAACCCTGTCACTAGGGATGTAAGTGGCAAATAAATGGTGTCCGCAAGTCCCGTTTACTTAGCTTTTCCTAGCTCCATAGTTCATTTCTCCAGAAAAACAAAAAAACTTTTGAACTGTTTGATTATATAGTGGGTTTAAACGGGATTAAATGGGACCCGGTTGACATCCCTACCTGTCACAGAGCCATAAGTGGCGCGCCCCACCAGCCACGTGTCTGATGGGTAGCGCGAATAACAGCCTGTATTGCGTGACCGTTTTGGCCTAGAAGATGGCTTCAAATCAAAAAACGTTCAACATGATAGTTGTTCGTCTCGTCGAAACGGTCAAGACTGCTTTTGGGCTCTTTTCCATCCGAGATCGTTTACCACCTCAAAAATTATCCGCAAGGTACAGCCAGTTTAAACTGAACAGTTTTGGAAAGTTCGGACAAAACCAATCCGAGTTTGGCTAGGGTTTTGGACGTGAATCCAAGCCTTTTCTTTGCACGGGAAGTCCAGCCGCCTCTTATATACCTAAGGGGTGACGGCCGATTGAACAACACACAATCGAACAAACACATCTACTATTTTTTTGTGTTCATCTATCCCCTACCCTTGTATCTTCTTCCTCGTTCTTCGTTCGTTCTTCTTCATTGCAGGGCGGCGAACCTCGAGGCCCTAGGAGCGATCAGGTCGACCTAGGGCAGCCCATTGCCGCCGCGCGCCCTGACGGGGTCCCTCCCGGGCGCGTAGGGTTTTGGGTCTACAAAAGCGCCCGCCGGATTGTCTTGCGTAGCGCGCTTCCGGCGGGTCTCCTTCGACGCGAGCTGCGGTGCATCACCCTCGGCGTTGGAGGTACACGGTGACGTGTTCGTGTGCGAACACACTTTTTGGCGACTCCGCTGGGGACGAAGCTTTGAACAGTCTCCAGCCTGTTCTTGCTACGAGGAGAGCGTCATCAAGCGGCTGCAATCTACAACTGTAACATGTATCATCAATCTCCTTATGTAGATGCAAATAGCCATTATGTTGATGTTGCTAGATCTTTTAATGGACATGTCATGTCGGCTAGCCCTAACGAGCAAATGCCGACTAGTTATTCCGTTGGAGAAACTTGGAATTTACAGAATCGCGACATGCAACTTATGAATCTGAACTTTCGTGCATCGGCAACACCTTTCAATATGCCGATGAATAACATGATTTGTTCGAGTGATCAATATATGACACCTCATGTACATGAGGGCATCTCACAATTTTGTCCATCGGCAGCCGACTCACGATTTGCGGGTTCATCCCCAAACATGCCGATGGACGGGGGAATCGGCCATGCTTCCTGTAGTTATTTGGCTGGTTATCCTCAGTCATCAGATACTACACCTCATGAGATCAATTGTTCAGGGGCATATGTAACTAAAAATAATATTCATGACTCGACTCGCCTTCGCGGTTATGGCCGAGTGAATGGAGATTCTATAGGAGCAAATATGCCTAATATTGCAGGAGATGAGGTGGCTCTGGCTGCATTAAAAAGTTTAGCCCAAAATAAGAAGATTAGTGCTATTTGCCTTGAGCAACACGAAAAGGGATTGGTTCCTGATTATGAGGCAATAAGAGCTAGGGTTTTAAAAGAAGACGAAGTGTTGCCGATTGATCAAATTAGCGTGAGAAAATATTCAACAACAGTGCACACATCTTCACCTATCATTGCAGCATGTTATACACACCCTATACAATCGCAAAGTTTCGGCAACATCAATTCATTGCCAAAAGTTCGTAAAAGTATTGGGGGGCAAGCCGATCCAAGCAGGGCTGAGTTTAATGAAAAATATGTGGCCCAAGTGGACAAGATCAAGTCAAAGCTCACATGGAATAGCGTCAACGAATTTACTACGCCAACTCTTGAGGAATTACCAGCAGAATATCGGCATGCTTATGAAGCACTCAAGAAGAAGCGTGAAGTGGGATATTTGCAAGAATACATCAAGTGCCTTCCTCCATATAGCAACCATGTTGGCTCTGCTGCACTTTTGAAGCAAGATGAAAAAGAAGCTTTGCAAGAAAATCATCAAGAAGGGGTTCACTCGGCTAATACGGTTGATTCGGTTGAAACCGAGTCAAATATGACTAAGTCGTCTACAGCTGAGTTGAACAGTTCCTTTAGTAACAAGACAATGGTGGATTCAATTGAAACCAAATTGACCACTGAGACTTTTAAGGCCGAGTGCGTTGCATCGAGCCAGTCGAGTGCATCGTGCCAACCGAGTACATCTTGTCAGACGAGTGCATCACCGGCTAAAGCCGCTAAAGCCGAGTGCATCAAGCCAGTTATTGCTGCGCGTACCAAAATAGAAGATGCAAGCTTCACCGAGCAAAAGAACGGACAAAGTAGTATGGCCGAACAAAGTTCGGTTAACAATGAACATCAAGAACAAGAAAGTACAGTCGATCAAAGTTCAACTCACGAAGCGCATCCAAGTGAAATCTGCTCAGGCAATCCGAGTGATGAGGCACGAGATCCAGAAAAAGAGGAAGATGCATTCGAGAATTATTCAAAAGTGGAGCAAGGTATTGCTCCAGTGGTGCAGCCATCTTCTCGTTCCAACAGCTTCATAAAGGTACACCTAGCCGAGAGTTTACTCAGTTTTCGATTCGGTCAAAATCATATTGTTGATGCACTCGTTAGTAAGATTCTAATTAATTTTGAAAGACCGATCGAGATGAGTAATCTGTTTGCTTTGAATTATCTTGTTACTAATCATGCTGATCAACACATGGCACCATTCATAGAGGCTAATAGTGACAACTTATCGCAACCAAAGTTTTTCCCGTCATGCCGACTGAACTTTATATTCATATGGACAACTTTGTTTGTTTCATGCCTAGCTAACATTTGGTCTCAGATGAGACGTATATACTGTAATTATTTTGGTTGCAGGAATATAAATCCAGGTTCAAAGTTCTCCAGGATAGCCGATTCAAGAGCATCGGGAAAGGAGGACGAAAATCAATGCATAGCCGAGTCAGATGATGTTAAACTCACACCGCTCGGTTGTTTTGTATCAAAGCCGGTATCACAATATCGGTTAATGGACCAGGAGTGTACGTCTAGTGCAGGCATAGTTGATCACATCATCGGTACATCGCTGACTAATCCTATTATTATAATTGATCACGATGTCGAGCCGTCAAGAAAAGAGCCAACGCAATGTTCGTTCAAGCAAAATGTCAAAGATTGCAACATGATCCATCAAGTCAAGCAATCGGACAATATAGGACAATTGGAGTTTGTTGAGGCACGATCATTTGGACAGTCGGATCATTTTGACGGCCATCAAGTTGACTCGGCTATCACCAGCCGATTTATCTAAAAGTGGATATGTACACGTAAATGATGATGGGGTCAAGTCTTCGAGCAAGGATATTGTCAAAAAGTGCATCAAGAACAATCTTGAAGATGGAAATTCCATCAAAGCTAAAATGGTAACATCTAGCACTGGGGGGCAACAAGAGAATTCAAAGACCGTTGCACGCACAACCAAAGAAAGGAAAGGCCATGGTACGCACAAAAGCAAAAAGCCGAAAGTCACTTTCGCGTAGTTATTAGAAAAGTACCAAAAGATAAATGATGGAAAGAGTGCTTATCCGTCGAGTGAAGCAAAAGCATTGAGGTCACCCCCAAGGCATAAATCTGAAGACTGGAATTGGCAAAGGAAGACGTTGAGCAAGCAGACTTCATATCCTCCTTTTGGGCCGCCAATGCCAATGTCGTGGATGCCTCCCTACACTCATGTAAATCCATATCCATCATGGGGCAGGTATGATACAAGGGCACATTATCCATCTTATTTTATATCATCTCGCCAACATTATGCAGCTCCAAAAAGATCAACAATTGATGAACAATCACACGTCAAAGACCGTTTCCATCATAAGGAATCGGTCTGGAGCTCAAGGAACAAGAAAGAGGTGGTCAAGCAAGTGTACCAGGTCAAGAAAGATGGTCGTAAGTGTGCTACTTCGGATTTGTTCTCAAATAATAAAGAGCCATTTAAAGTATTAACATTGGCTACAAAAGGCAACGAGGCAAGTCAATCAAGTGCCAAATCTGAAGGGAAGAAGTTGAGAGTGCACAAGGCCAAAAAAGAGTTGGCATTGGTTGAAACAGAATCACAGCCAAGGTGCCCACTCGGCTTAGCGCATTGGCAAGTTAAGGAATTAGAAAAACTTAGTGCACATGAGTTGAGAAAGAAGAACATGGCATGGGTTCCCAAGAGGAGCAGTCAAAATAGAAATGATGTCCGACCTTCTATTGCAACAAGTGTTAAAAAAGTGAAGAAAGAAAATGATGGCCGTAAGAGTGCTATTTCAGATCCGACTCCAAATGACAAAAAGCCAGTCGAGTCTATGTTGGCTGCTAAGGACAAGAAAGGGAAGCAAGTAAATCTCAGAGATCCGATCACCGATTTTGGACAGGCCAAGTCGGAGATGCCCAAAGCCAGGAAGAACTTGCCAGTGCATAAACCAAAATCCCAGCCGGGATGCCCTCTCGGCTTACCATATTCGCAACAGAAGAAGCTGAAACAGCTTAGGTCCAAAGAGCTGGAGAAGAGGAACATGGCCTGGGTTTCTAAGGAAAATCCTCGAGACAAGTGCGGCATCACATCTCCTGTTGCGAAGCCAGCAGAAATAAGGGAGTACAAGTGTAAATCCCGTAGGCGAGGACGACAATTTTCATCTCACTATAGGAAACTCCAGGAGGCGTGTCATGCATATTCTTCAATCGTATCATCAAAATCAACGCTATGGAATTTATCCTCGGCCGAAACATCTGACTTATTTCGGTTATTCACACTTTGGTGGATGGATTCCCGAGCACCTTTGAGATGAGAACGCATGGCCGATATTTGCATATCGCCCTCAGAATTCATTGTGTTGGCAAAACCGACATCTAGCTAACGGTGTTCACCATGGTTGATCTCCTACTCCTATAGCCGATGCTCAGTGTTTGCCAATACTGGCAAGGCCGACTTAATTATTGAGTCGGCCACTGATCAAGGGTCTAGTACATAAAAAGCTCTGACTCCTGGTGTTAGTTATTTGCAAGACCCACGTCAGGAAAGAGACATTGTTCGCCGGAGGCTTGATGGTTTACTTTGATCAATAATGAGTTGAGTCGCCGAACAGTTGACAGTATTCCTTTGTGGTGCATGTTCATAATCGTTCAGCAACCGGCTTACCGTCAAAGGGTTCTAATATTCCCAGGGAGTGCCTGGACAAAGCAAGTCCGGATTGACATAAGAAACTTACGTGGAGGCCTTTGTGACGTCCAATTGTTGTTCTCAGACGACTATTATCTAAGAGGCTCTACCCAAGAAGCAACACGCTTAAGCATATGACCGATAACAATTATCGTTCTTAGCATGCACAGCCGATGTAGTGTTGACATCGTGCTTGGACGAAGTATTTTCTGGCACGCAAGCTCTGCCAGAAAACAAGGGGGCATGTGTTGACACCAGATATTGGCACGGCATAAAAAGCAAATAAGATGGCCTGAAATGGAAAAGTGCTCAAAGTGAAAAAGTTTCGTATTGTCGAGGTGAACATCTTTGAAGTTTGGGCCATCGTCATCCGATCTCATCTCGAGTGCCAAAAGTATGCTCAAAGCATTGAGATTTTATATCTAGAGCAGTATTTGGCAGATTAGACCACCAAGACTGCCTCATATGGAAACACTTTATACATGAATTGTCTTCGACTCGTCGAAACGGTCGATTTTGATATAAAAATCGTCCCAATCCGAGTTCGTACACAAAAGTTACAGCCATCGGAATACAACCCTGTCACAGAGCCATAAGTGGCGCGCCCCACCAGCCACGTGTCTGATGGGTAGCGTGAATAACAACCTGTATTGCGTGACCGTTTTGGCCTAGAAGATGGCTTCAAATCAAAAAACGTTCAACATAAAAGTTGGTCGTCTTGTCGAAACAGTCAAGATTGCTTTTGGGCTCTTTTCCATCCAAGATCGTTTACCACCTCAAAAATTATCCGCAAGGTACAGCCAGTTTAAACCGAACAGTTTTGGAAAGTTCGGACAAAACCAATCCGAGTTTGGCTAGAGTTTTGGACGTGAATCCAAGCCTTTTCTTTGCACGGGAAGTCCAGCCGCCTCCTATATACCTAAGGGGTGACGGCCGATTGAACAACACACAATCGAACAAACACATCTACTATTTTTTCGTGTTCATCTATCCCCTACCCTTGTATCTTCTTCCTCGTTCTTCGTTCGTTCTTCTTCATTGCAGGGCGGCGAACCTCGAGGCCCTAGGGGCGATCAGGTCGACCTAGGGCAGCCCATTGCCGCCACGCGCCCTGACGGGGTCCCTCCCGGGCGCGTAGGGTTTCGGGTCTACAAAAGCGCCCGCCGGATTGTCTTGCGTAGCGCGCTTCCGGC
Source organism: Secale cereale (assembly GCA_902687465.1). Lineage (NCBI taxonomy): Eukaryota > Viridiplantae > Streptophyta > Magnoliopsida > Poales > Poaceae > Secale > Secale cereale. The sequence continues at coordinate 735,433,794 of LR738715.1, forward strand.
GGGTCTCCTTCGACGCGAGCTGCGGTGCATCACCCTCGGCGTTGGAGGTGCACGGTGACGTGTTCGTGTGCGAACACTTCTATTCAATCGGTGGATGATCTAGTTTCCATATCCCCTGAGAGTTGTGTGGAAACTATGGCTTGGCTTCCTTTTTCTTGCAACGTTGGCTTGGTTTCCTGATTAAAGTACGTGTATATCCTGTACTCCTTCTCCAACTCGTACAAAGCACATGATGTGCATATGGACGTGCACAGAAATCAATCGATCATGTCATTAGAAATAAAAAAGGAATCAATCGATCGTGATTGTGATCGTGTTAGTACTATATACTAATAGATTTCTTGTTTGGGAATAATATAATAATAAATATGCTTTGAACCTTCCATCATAATATATGAACGTGACAGACTTTCTATGTTCCTTTTTTGTTCTTATGCACAATATTTGTAATGAACGTTGACATCTTTAAATCTTAGCCTTTAATCTCTAAAATTAATGGTTGAGATAATTTAATAGATGTGGATGAACGTGGTGGCTTATTTGTCTTCTGTCTTAATTGTATAATAGATTTCACCTGAAAGGTTGAAGAGACGGTAGATGTGAAGTTTGATGAATCTAACGGCTCGCAAGTAGAAAAATTGCTAATTTATGTAGGAGACAAAGACCCTTTGGAGGCAATACAAGACTTGTCTACTGGCAAGATTTGCCCAACGGAGGTGAAGGAGAATACTTCATCCATTCAAGCGGAGGCCTCAACTTCACGTCAAGGTGAACCACAAGTTGACTTGGAGGCATCCACAAGTAGGACGCGCCAAGATGAAGGAGATGAGGAAGTGCATCAAGATGAACCTCATCGACCTCCTTCTCCACCTCCACAAGAGGACAAGAATGCCGACAACAATAAAGAAGAACAAGAAAGAAGAATAAAATGAAGAGGATGTTCCACCCCGACCCAAGCAAAAGCTCTCACGAGTTAGAGCAAGAATTTCTAGAGATCATCCCGTAGAGCAAATCTATGATGATATCCAAACCGGGAGAATCACTCGCTCTAAATCTCGTTTAGTGAACTTTTGTGAACGTTACTCTTTCATATCTAACCGTGAACCTATGAAGGTTGAAGATGCTCTTGATGATCCGGATTGGGTGAACGCTATGCACAAAGAACTACATAACTTCGAGAGAAACCAAGTTTGGACATTGGTTGAGAAGCCCGACAACAACCACAACATCATCGGTACCAAATTGGTGTTTCACAATAAGCAAGATGAAGATGGACAAGTTGTACGCAGCAAGGCCCGTCTCGTCGCCCAAGGCTATACTCAAGTCAAAGGTATGGATTACGGTGAGACATATGCCCCAGTTGCTAGACTTGAGTCCATACGCATCTTACTTGCTTATGCCAATTATCATATTATCACTTTATATCAAATGCACATTAAAAGTGCTTTTCTTAACGATGAAATTGAGGAGGAAGTTTATGTTAAACAACCTCCCGGCTTTGTTAATCCCAAGAAGCCTAGTCATGTTTACAAACTTCACAAAGCTCTTTATGGTCTTAAACGAGCTCCTAGAGCGTGGTATAAATGCTTGACTATGTTCCTTATTGAAAAAGGCTTCAAAATTGGGAAAATTGATTCAACACTTTTTACTAAAAGAGTTAATGGTGAATTATTTGTTTGCCAAATTTATGTTGATGATATCATATTTGGCTCGACTAACCCTCATTTTAGTGAAAAGTTTGGAAGACAAATGTCGGAGAAGTTCGAGATGTCTATGATGAGTGAACTCAAGTTCTTTCTTGGTTTGCAAATCAAGCAAACTAAGGAGGGTACCTTTGTTTCTCAAACAAAGTATACCAAGGACTTATTCAAGAAGTTCAACATGGAAGAATGCAAAGGTATGAATGCACCCATGCCTACTAGTGGACATCTTGACTTGACAAAGGATGGCGAACCGGTTGACCAAAAGGTTTACCGCTCTATGATTGGTTCATTGTTATATCTATGTGCCTCCCATCCCGACATTATGCTAAGTGTGTGCATGTGTGCATGATATCAAGAGGCCCCCAAAGAATGTCATCTTAAGGATGTGAAAAGGATAGTGATATACTTAATTCACACACCAAACTTTGGCATTTGGTATCCTAAGAGGTCTTATTTTGATCTTGTTGGCTACTCCCATTCAGACTATGCCGGAGACAAGGTTGATAGAAAGTCCAGTTCGGGTACTTTTTAATTTCTTGGTAGGTCTCTTGTATCTTGGTCCTCCAAGAAACAAAACTCGGTATCCTTATCCACCATCGAAGCGGAATACATTGCCGCCGGTTCATGTTGTGCTCAATTACTTTGGATGACCCAAACTCTTAAGAACTATGGGATCTATGTGAAACATGTTCCATTGCTTTGTGACAATTAAAGTGCTATTAAGATTGCTCACAATCCCATGCAACATTCTCGAACTAAGCATATTGAAGTTCGTCATCATTTCATTTGAGATCATGTTGCTAAGGGAGACTTTGATCTTAAACATGTTCATACGGATAAGAAATTGGTGGATATATCCACCAAACCACTTGATGAGAAAGTATTTTGCCCTTTGAGAGGTGAATTGAACATTATTGATGCCTCAAACTTGGAGTAGTAACTCCTTTTGAATGTATGCAAGTCATTATTCTTTGACTAATCCTTGATATTTGTCTTATGATGATAATCATATGTCTTGGATCTGTACTTGTACCCTTGCATGCTATCCAACCCTTGTAGGTACTTGAATGAACCCAAATCTATGAGATTGCAACTCACACACATCCTAAGAAATCTTTACATCACCAAGTCTCTACAATATGGTGGTTGAAGTCAAGGAAGCATGAATCCTTTCGATATATCCTTTGACAATTTCTATATATCAAATTTCATTTGGTATCAAATTTTCATGATTGCCATTTTGGATACACAAGTGCTCTTCCTTGCAAATCTAACCCATGTAGGTAGATGAACTCAAATTACAAGTGGTGCTCCCAACTCTTGATGAACTACATCAACCTTGAGCATCCAACACAAGTTCAACTACATGATCAAGATCAACACCACCACCCAAGGTATGTTATTCCATCTTAGAGAAGCTTTACCCCAAGACATGGGTCAAAGCAGCTCAACAAGATGTTAATACATCAAAATGCTTAAACGAAAAATGGCAACCCCATTTTGATCTTAAACGATGAATATGACCTATGATCAAGTGTTCTCACTTGACTCCCAAGTCAATATACTCTAACATAGGTGACTCTGTCGCCGACCATTTCTACATGAAGTTCTCAAGTGTTTCTCTATGTTCTCGCATTCATCTTTTGCATGCTTGTTCCCATTTCAAAAAAGTACTTCATCCAGATTTCTTTTATTTTCTCTTTTTTTTAATTCATTGCAAATCCTTCAGTTAATTCCCATGTAAATCTTTGTGAGATCTTATTTGCCTAAGTGAGCTGAGATGACAAAATCCTTTCTTTGTATTGAACTCGATCTCACCGATTTCTGCCTCTTGGCTAGACCGAACTGCAATGCTATATTGCAGATTGTTCATCGGTCCAATCGATAAGGACAAACCTGGTCTGACTGATATGCTTCATCTTTGACACTGCCAACTCGTTGTCACCGATGACAATAAATCGGCTGCACCGATTTCAATACCGAGAAAAGATTTTTGCCATTTGCATCCTACATATCTATTTCAGCTCCACTCAATGATTCTTATCCTCCACTAGCATCTTAAAATCACATATTGCTTTGTAATGTGACTCAAGGACCAAACCTAGTTGACTCATGCTCCAGAAGATCCCTTCTTGGAAATTGATGTCAAAGGGAGAGAGAGAGCACATCAAAGCTTATCACACAAAGGGATAGAGAGAGCACATCAAAGCTTATCCCCAAATGCTTATTATCCAAAGAGAGAGAAGTCACATGTCTTCAAGAGGGGAAATACATGTTAGTATGTATTATGATTGTTTTTCTCTGCTTTTCTATTTTGCTAGTTTGCTCTCATTTTTTTCTACCCTACCTTATCCCATTATCCAATATATGATTCAGGGGGAGAAAGACACTTAAGGGAAGAAAATCTTTGGGGACATGTCTATATCCATATAGAGTACTAAGTACTCACTCTCTACATGTCATCCCAATCTTGGTACTTTTGTGGTTACTCATTGTGCTTTGTTTATTAGGTGATCTTGTGTTATCTAACCCTGTTTTCTCAAGTTCACCCTCTCCAAAGCCAGCTCAAGACCACAAGGTTAGTATATGCATCACATCCATGTGCATGATTATCTTTTGTTGTTGCACATATTGTTTGCAAGGAGCACTCATAAACATGGAGGAACATTTTCTACATTCAACATCATATGCTCTGATGCATATAGCCAAGATACATGTAACTCATTGCTTGCTCTGACATGCTTATGCATTCACATGCTCTTATATTCTATATTTACATGATTGCATACATGTACGGGGAGCATATGCTTGCTACATGTTTTTCCAAAGCTTTACTTGTTATCCTTCATATCTTTATCTTAAGCTTTGATGTATGATTGTCATTAATTACCCAAAAATGGGGAGATTGAAAGCACAAGTGCTCCCTGGGTGATTTTGGTAATTAATGACAACATATCTCTTGTTGGACTAATATTTCCATCTAGTATATTTCATATGAGTTCAACAGTGGAGTGGCACGACAAGAGGATGTGGAACCCTTTTCAAGAAGCTAAGGACAAAGATTGGCAAAAGCTCAAGACTCTACATTTTCATTTTAAGTGATCCAAGATCACATTATAGGAAAAACCAATACTGTTAAAAGGGGATGAAGTGTTACTTAATGGTCTACTTGCTCAAGTGCTTAGTAATATGCTCCAAATCCCTCAACCACTTTCTCACATCCACATATGTCCTAAACCTAAAAGCCAAACTCAGCCCCACCAATTCGATCTATCCGGCACCACCGAGTTCACTTGACATAGCCACTGCCACAAACCCTCAGTGATAGGGATCTCGGTCTCATCGAGATGGGATTGCAAACTCTCTATTTCCTGTTTGCAACGTTTCGGTATAACCGAGATGTGCGAATTGGTGCCACCGAGTTGGCAATGCAAACTCTCTATTTCCTCTTCATAACGTTTTGGTCTAACCGAGATGAGCGAATCAATCCCACCGAGTTTGCTTGACCAACACTCTGTTAGCCTATTACCAGAATTGGTCTCACTGAGTTTGTGTAATCGGTCAAACCGAGTTGAGGTTTTGCCCTAACCCTAACGCATCGGTCTCACCGAGTTGATACTGTCGATCCTGCCGAAATGTCTAACGTTCACATTTTGAACTGCTTCGGCGTTCGGTCTGACCGAGTTTGTTCATTCGGTCTGACGGAGTTAGGTCAAATATGTGTAATGGCTAGATTTTGTGTGGAGGCTATAAATACACCTCCACCCCTTCTCCATCAGTGAGAGAGCCCTCAGAACATGCCTACACTTCCACTATTCATTTTCTGAGACAGAACCACCTGCTCATGTGTTGAGACCAAGATAGTCCAATCCTACCACAAGAATCTTGATCTCTAGCCTTCCCCAAGTTGCTTTCCACTCAATTTTTCCCATGATATCCAAATTCATGAGAGAGAGAGAGAGTTGGGTGTTGGGGAGACTATCACTTGAAGCACACGAGCAAGGAGTTCATCACCAACACACAATTTATTACCTTTTGGAGAGTGGTGTCTCCTAGATTGGTTAGGTGTCACTTGGGAGCCTCCGGCGAGATTGTGGAGTTGAAAAAAGGGGTTTGTAAGGGCAAGGAGATCGCCTACTTCATGAAGATCTACCCTAGTGAGGCAAGTCCTTCGTGGGTGACGACCATGGTGGGATAGACAAGGTTGCTTTTTCGTGGACCCTTCGCGGGTGGAGCCCTCCGTGGACTCGCGCAGCCTTTACCCTTCGTGGGTTGAAGTCTCCATCAATGTGGATGTACGATAGCTCCACCTATCGGAACCACGCCCAAAACATCTGTGTCTCCAATTGCGTTTGCACACTCCAATCCCACCCCTTTACTTTCTTGCAACTTGCATGCTTTACTTTCCGCTGCTCACATACTCTTGCCATGCTTGCTTGAAATGTATTGTGAATGTTTGAAATTGTGCTAAAAACTCCACCTCAACTTAAAGAACTTAAAAACGGCTACTTTTCTTATTGAGTGTGTAATCACCCCCCCCCCCCTCTAGACACCTCTTCTTCGATCCTCTCAACTTGTTTTTAAAACTGATGAATGTTTTCCAAAATTTTTAGAATCGATGAACTTTTAAAACAAATTGATGATTTTTTCCAAATTGAATGAACTTTTTTTTCGAATTTGATGAACTTTTCTTGAATGAGACATTTTGAATAGAAACTAACTAGTTTTTGTCTAACAAACAAAACAAACAAAAGAGAAACTACGACCGAAAGAAAAGGGAACTACCGGACGAAAGAAATAATTATAACACAATGCAGATTAGTGGGCTTCCCGAATTCAGCCCGCTTAGCCGTGCAATGGGCATCGGATCATCATATTGGCGCTCAAAGCGTCGATTAAGAGCACCCAAAATAAGCTAATTCATGAAGGAGTCTTGCAAAGTCCCCATGTGATACACTCTTTCATTCATAGCTTCATCTCGGAAATGGACTCCATTAAAACTCCTGACAGGAATCAGGTGACCAGTGTAGCTACTAGCAACACTAGTCAGGCAGGCCAAAGGTATGCGTGGATAGCACCCCCGACAAGAGCAGCAAAAATCCAAGCTGATGGAGGTTTGTCAAATGAATAGGACTACGGGAGCATCTTTCTGCGGTGTGTCGGGATCATACTAGAAATTATGTGGCCTGATCACCATGGTCTTTCCTGACTTTGTTGATTCGGCGACACTTATCGTAATCGGGGCTTCGGGGACCCAAGAAAGGTTCGAACTCTAGGGTGTGCTCGCAGTGCCTTGCCTCGCCCTACCTGCTAGTCCCTACTCCGCGGAGAAGCCCCGACGTACCGGCGGGTCGAGGAGAGAAACAAAGAAGACGACAGTTAAATCAGGTTCGGGCCACCATGCGGTGTAACACCCTACTCCTACTTTGTGGTTAGATTTCCTCGCGAGGGAGGATGAGTATGAGAGTACAAAGTGTGTTCTTGCTCCCGGGCGTTGACCCTTTCTATGGTGGTGCTCTGCCTATCTTATACTAGCCTGATCCTCTTCCCCCAAAACACAAGGTGGGAAGGGTGAGGGAGTCCTGGATTAAGGGGTCCCCGGGTGGCCGGATTACTCGTTATGGGCCGAAGTGATGGGCCATGAAGATCATCGCTGAAGATTATTACCCGTATCCGGATAGGACTCCTATTTGTGTAGAATGGCAAGTTTAAGGTCCGGGTGTAATGTTTCATTCCTCTGCAAGATGGTCATGTACAACCCTAGGTCCCTCTGATGCATATATAAACCGGAGGGTTTAGTCCATAGGCACAGAACAACAATATCATAGGCTAGACTTCTAGGGTTTAGCCATTACGATGTCGAGGTAGATCAACTCTTGTAACCCTATATTCATCAAGAGCAATCAAGTAGGAAGTAGGGTATTACCTCGATAGTGAGGGCCCCGAACCTGGGTAAATATCGTGTTCCTAGTCTCATGTTACCATCGATCCTTAGACACACAGTTCGGTACCCCCTTCCCGAGATCCGCCGGTTTTGACACCGACATTGGTGCTTTCATTGAGAGTTCCACTGTGTTGTTGACAGAAGGATTGATGGCTAGCTTCGTCATCAACGATGGCGCCACCCCGGGGAGATCTTCCTCCCCGGTCATCTTTTTGTGTTTGGGGGCTTCGTGCTACGCGCCAACTTGGACGGTCACCTTGAGCAGGTTGACAACTACGCCCCTGGTCATCAGATCAATTTTGGAAGTCTGAATTATGTTGCCGACATCCGAGGAGACTTGATCTTCGAAGGATTCGCACTCACGGCTGCGCCCCTGCCTACACGATGAAGACATCTCAGATCTGTCATCGGATCCCATCCAGGGATCAACACCCACGACCGCTCTGGCCTTAGAACCAGAGCAGATTGCTTTGTCCGAAGACGGGAGTATAAGCCCCACCGGACTCTCCCCTCCATGGAGCTTCTGGACGGAGATTCAACCGTAGTTGTGCCGCTCACTGACCAAGAATTAAGCGGGACCCTCCCCGCCGCTGGAAAACTGGACTCATCTCAAATTACGAGCTCCGAACTCTTGGGATCCACACTCTCCGGGCTCGACCAAGCGTTCATCGCCGAGCCTGGTTCCGCAGACCCCAAAACGCCTATCCAGCTCGCGCTCTTAAACGAGGCGTTGGACTTGCTACAACCTCTCGCCATTACGGAGGATTCACCGCCGAACTATGCCCAGTCAAAACTGGGGGCTGAGATTAGGGAATTTTGCAACCCACCCACCACCCACTTGGTAGGCACGGTCGAAGATTTAACCAACGTACTAGACTACGCTTCCGAAGACTTCGATGGGATGGACCACGATGTCGAAGCTGATCTAGGTCAAGACTCGCCCATCACCGGGCAATGGACGGCCACTTCTACATATGATGTATACATGGTGGACACACCCCAGGATAAAGACGACGATGGCAACAAAAATCCAGAAAAGGATAAGCCCGTCGATGAACCTCCTAAGTGCCGACGTCAGCGGCATCGCTCACGATCGCGTCGAGAAAGGGAAAGTAATACTGGCACCGAAGACAATGAGGAAGCCGAAGACCCGTAGACCCAGCGTTGGAGTGGGACGAGCTGGAGGATGGCCAATGCAGCCCCGAACAACTCACCGATCACAATGATTCTAAAGACAGTAACTACCTACCTGTCTCTGATAACCCACAAGTACAGGGGATCGAAACAGTTTTCTAGGGTAGAGTATTCAACCCAAATTTATAGATTCGACAGAAGGGGAGCCAAAGTATATTTGAAGGTACTAGCAGCTAAGTTGTCAATTCAACCACACCTAGAGATTAATTATCTGCAGCAAAGTGATCAGTAGCAAAGTAGTTTGATAGCTTTGATAGTAGTGACAGCAGCAATAGTACGGTTGCGGGGTAACCCACAAGTCATAGCAGTAATTTTGTAGGAAGTGTAGTAGTAGCAGCAACAATAGTAACTTAGCAAGATCAATATAGGAAAAACTCGTAGGCATTGGATCGGTGATTTGTTGGATGATATTCATCATGTGACCGTCATAACCTAGGGCGATACGGCACTAGCTCCATTTCATCGATATAATATAGGCATGTATTCTGTAAATGGTCATACGTGCTTTATTAAAATAACTTGCATGACATCTTTTATCCTACTGCTACCTCTTGAGCTTGCGTTGTTTCTCCCTTGAAGAGGAAAGGGTGATGCAACATAGTAGCGTAAGTATTTCCCTCAGTTTTGGAGAACCAAGATATCAATCCAGTAGGAGACCACGTGCGAGTCCCTCGTACCTACAAAAAAATAAGAACCTTGCAACCAACGCGATGAAGGGGTTGTCAATCCCTTCTAGGCCACTTGCAAAAGTGAGATCTGATAGAGATAATAAGATAATATTTTTGGTATTTTGTTTTATAGATTGAAAGTAAAGATTCCAAAGTAAAAGTAAAGTAAAGATAAATAGTTGATGGAAGATTAATTTGATATAAGATTGTCGGTGTGTTTGGATCGACACCTATGGGATCACAAGAATCCCTACTACGGTTGCGGGGTGCGGGGTTGAGAGAAGAGCGGATCTAACAGTCAGGACACAGTTCCTTTACCCAGGTTCGGGCCGCAAAGATGCGTAAAACCCTACTCCTGCTTTGGTGGATTATATGTTGGTGTTCTTCAGCTAGTGATGAGCTCCAAGAGAGTCGTGAGGAGTTCTAAAAAGCCGAATTCCCCTCCTGGTCGCCTCGGGCCTCCTTTTATAAGGAAAAGGGGTTGCCACAGTGGCACACAGGAGGTGGAAAGGGTACAGTGATGCGAGGTTATCCCTCGCATTACAAGACAAGGTGCATTTAATGCGCCCAGCTTTGGTGCCCTTGCTTTATCGGGGACGAGGGGATGTCCGTCTTGTCCGTCGCCGCTCCTCCTCGTGTTGACACGCGCCCTGGCCAGCGGTGCCTGAGGTGCCATGTAGGCAGACAGGCAGCTAAGGTGGCACAACGGGGGTCTCCATGAAGATCTGTGGGTTGCCACGAAGGAGCCTGTCCAGCTGGTTGGGTCGGCAGCCGCGTGGGTCGGTGGAAACCCAGTTGATGCGGGCCTGACGGTGGCCCTGTGGGTGTCCTCGACAAGGGCCTTGCTGGGGGCCCCGGCAAGGGTCTTGCCGTGGCGCCTGCTGTCATCCCCGGCAAGGTGCTTGCCGGGGCCTTCTAGTGCTCCTTGGCTGGGATCCCGCCAAGGGTCGTCGTCTTCTTAACTTGCATCTGATCTTGAATGTCTTCACAAAGATCTGCATGCCACCACGAGGATATCTCCCGAATCCTCGCCCCATGGGGGCGGTGGACTCAAGGGTGATTCGCTCCGTAGGCGCGGGGCGAGCTGCCGCGGCAAGGGTCTTGCCGGGGCCGCCAGAGCCGGCCTCAGCAAGGATCTTGCCGGGGGAAGCCGCTTTGTCCCTTTACTCTTTGTGGTCTTGTTCTTGGCGTCGCTCCAGTCTCCATCGAGCTTCAGTCTTGCCCCGGCTCGCCTCCCTCGCCATGCTTGGTGTGGTGGCACCGTGGCTCAGACTGCCCGTGCACAGTCATAGGGGTACAAAAAGTGTACCCCTCTTTTTGTACACCGACAGGAGCCCCCGGGCCTGGGCCACACATAAGCGCGACACGTTGTTGGGCCAGGCCCAGAACGGTGCGTGGGCAGGCGGGGTGGTTTTCACCATGGTAAAATTTCCGCGCGTTGCGCCTCCCACGACCCGTGCGCGCGACACGGGGTGGAGGGGCGTGCGTGACGTGGGCGGCATGCGTGGGGCGGTTTCCGCAGGCATGCGTCACGTCGCAATAAATGCGAAAGGAGGCGGCCCGCGCCTTCCCCATAAACGGGGGGAGGTGTGGGGGCGTGGCCCGCTGACTGGATGGGGCCGAGGCGCTGTCTGCTAGGCGTCCACTCCCCACGATCACGGGATGGGGAGAGGTCGCCTCACCCGTCCCTTCGGTCCTGCACGTTCGCCACGTGCCTCCCGTGCATTCGAGGTGGCGAGCGGTGGAGGCGGGAAACCGAGCCGTCGCTGGTTGGGGCGGTGGGTCGGTCCCAGCCGTCCTTCGCCTTCTGCGTCTTGAATGGCCGAGCGGGGCGGTCGAGCTCCAGCCCCGCCCCTTTATAAAGGCGGAGGGAGGGGACGGCGCCCCGCACTCCTCCATCTTCTTTCTTCTTCAGCTTCTGCTCCTTTCTTCTGTCCGCCATGAAGAAGGAAAACCCCGGCTCCTCAATGGTGGCGGCGAGGGTCGCTGCTCGACAGCGCGTCCCCCCTTCTCCTGCACCCGCAGTGGCCGAACCAGCCACGAGGGGAAGATGGAGGGGGCGGGGCCGTGGGCGAGGCCGGGGTGCTCGGGCAAGAGGAGGACGGGACGGCACGCCGGCCTCGCCCCCACCAGCAGCTCCTCCTCCAGTGGAATGTCATGTTGGAGATGACCCCTGTGAGTTCTTCATTAGGATGCGGGGGTCGCCGCGCCGTCGCCTTCGTCTCCCGACTCCGTTTGCTTGGAGATGGAGGTGAACCCGCCGGAGTCGCTGCGGCTGCACATGAGGGGTTGTGGGATCAGTGGCACGCGGGCCCGCGTCGACTTCCCTGCCCCTCATGTGATGTATCTTCGCCAAGGATGGAAGAGGTTCGCTCGCATCCACGGCCTGACGGATGGGCTCACCCTCCACTTCAAGTTGATGGAGGATGGCCACCTCTCCGTCAAGGCTTCGGGCACCTCGGGACTCGCGCGAGGTGCTGCATGGAGAGCTCCTCTGATGACGAAGACTCCTCCTCGAACGAGGGTGACGAGGAGGGCAGCGACAGTGACGACGAGGGCGGCGGACGGCAAGATGATGGGTCTGACTAGGTGTCGGGCGCAGCTCCTGGTAGCACCGGCGACCCTATCATCCGCGTCGATGGATCCTTGAACTTCTCGGGGCCGTCTGCTTGGCGGCTGGCGTAGGGAGGCTGCGGAAGAGGAAGAGGAAGAAGGCGGGCGGCAAGGTCGTCATGTCGGAGTACGCGGGCACCGACGCCTTCGTCTCCTACTGACGTCCTGCCGCTTCGTCTTCGAGCTCAGCCTCCGGCGCCGTCATCACCGTCCAGCCCTGGGGAGGCCGCCGGGATGCCTTCTCGGTGTCTTCTGCCACCCGTAGCTCGCCTAGGCGCCCCTTTTGCCCTCCTCGCCTCCTTGACCTACCTCCTGAGGAGAGGGACAAGAAAGGCATTACAGGCATCTTATCTCTTTTTAGTCTGTAAGCCTTCGGGCATCTGTTAAGTTTAAAACTTGTAATCCCCTTATTCATGTTTTTCATTCCCTATGGACTGTACCTAAATGGAATGTTTTTTATGAAAAAGGAATGTTTGCCGGGTTATTTGTTCGTAGGTAAAAACCCACAATAGGGAATAAATCCCTGATAACCTTAAGATAAACATTTCCTTCCCGGCAACAGGCCCTCCCATTTCCCTACTTCGCTCGACCTTTCTCACGCCCCTGGCGGAGGTAGGGATGAAGCAGGCTCAGGCTCCTCGTTTTACCCTTTTGCTTCCGCGACTACGACCAAACTTAGTCCCAGGAACGAGCCTTAGGGCCTAGAGTTATGGGAGCACGGTATCTTAAGGAAAAGAACGAGGTTTCACATACCTCAGTCCATAACGGAACGTATGACAAGGGATAAAGGACTTATCTGAAGCTGCAGCCCCCGGCAACCCTGGTCTGCCATGGGCGAATCCTTGCCCTTGCAGCCTCCGGCAACACTGGCTTGCCGGGGCCTAGGCACTGGTCTGTTCTTCTTCCCTTCCTCCAAGTGGCTTTGGCAAGGATGTCTGCACGTCATGTGAACCAAGGAAGACAGAGGAAAGACAAAGACTCGACCTCTAAGCTAGGGGTTAGCCGCTGCTAAGCACTATCAACCCTAACCAAGGACGAGACTCGACTCAGCATGCATGCTATAACTTAGGGCACCAGCGCTTCATTTATTTATGCTCAGGGTCTGCGCCTGGCTTTGTACAAAGGGTTACATGCCTTGCCGGCAAGGCTCGTACAAAAGGGTGGCTTGCCGGGAGGCCCGGCAAGCCGCGCCTTATGGGTAAAACTTGCGAAGATGCTCGATGTTCCAGGAATTACTCACCGGAACGGCATCCTCGGTCTCCAGGCGGACAGCGCCTGGCCTGGTGACTCGTATTACCCAATAAGGGCCTTCCCACTTCGGCGTCAACTTGTTCGTATTCCTGGCCAATTGAACGCGCCGGAGAACAAGGTCGCCTTCCTCAAAGCTTCGGGCATGAACCTTGCGGCTATGGTAGCGGCATAAGGCTTGCTGGTAGCGCGCTGCTCTCACAGCCGCCCAAAGACGATCTTCCTCAAGGAGCATTGCGTCGTCTTGCCGCAATTGCTCTTGCTCAAGCTCATCATAAGCGAGCACTCGAGGCGACCCGTATATGAGTTCCGTGGGGAGAACTGCTTCTGCCCCGTATATCAGGGCAAAGGGCGTCTGGCCGGTGGCTCGATTTGGCGTCATCCTGATCGACCAAAGAACTGCCAGCAATTCATCAATCCAGCGCCTCCCGCTCTTGTGCAGCCTGTCAAAGGTCTTTGTCCTTAGTCCTCGCAGCACTTCAGCATTCGCCCTCTCAGCTTGACCATTGCTTCGGGGGTGAGCAACGGAAGCGAAACAGACCTTGCTGCCGAGGTCTTGGGTATATTGCATGAAGGTGCGGTTTGTAAACTGCGTGCCGTTGTCGATGATGATCTTGTTGGGTACACCAAAACGGCACACTAGTCTCTTGAAGAACTTGACGGCTGACTGAGCTGTGACCTTCCTTACTGCCTCCACCTCTGGCCACTTTGTGAACTTGTCGATTGCAACGTACAAGTACTCAAAGCCCCCGACGGCGCGGGGGAAAGGGCCCAGTATGTCGAGCCCCCAGACCGAGAAGGGCCAGGAGAGAGGAATGGTTTGAAGGGCTTGAGCTGGTTGATGAAGTTTATTTGAATGGAATTGGCACGCTTCACACCTGGTGACCAGCGCCGCCGCATCCTGGAGGGCAGTGGGCCAGAAGAAGCCTTGCCGGAATGCCTTGCCGGCAAGGGCTCTCGACCCTATGTGGGATCCACATATGCCTCCATGTATCTCTGCCAACAGCTCCAGTCCTTCCTCTCGAGGGATGCACTTCAATTTCACACCGTTCGGTCTCCTTCTGTACAGGACGTCATCGACGAACTGGTACATGGCAGACCGACAGGCTACTTTCTCAGCTTCTTCCTGCTCCTCAGGAAGTTCCCCAGTCTGAAGGAATCGGACGGTATGCTGCGCCCACGCTGGAGCCTGGGGCTCGACGGTGAGGACTAAAGGCATTTCCTCCGCCAAGGGAGTGGCTATCTCGACGGCAAAATCTTGACGCTCCGCCAAAGTTAGCCCTCCGGTGGCGGGCTCAGTGTTCCCGGCAACATCCTTGCCGGCGGCTCCGGGGAGCTCGGCGGGAAAGTACTTGCCGAGCCCTGACTTCCTCCTCTTGTTCTGCTCTGTTGATGGATCAACGGATGGATGATAAAGCTGAAGCACAAAGGTACCTGGTTCCACAGGTAGCTTGAGGGCAGCGCGCTTTGATAGGTAATCGGCGATGTCGTTCTCCGCTCGGGGAACGTGCTCCGCCTGTATACCGTCAAAGCGCTCTTCCAACTTTCTCACTTCATCGATGTAGGCCTTCATCAACGGGCTCTGGTAATCCTTGTTGACTTGTTTGACGACAAGCTGCGAGTCACCCCTGACAATGAGCTTCCTGATTCCGAGGTCCGCCACGATCCTAAGACCAACAAGCAGCCCCTCGTACTCGGCAGTGTTGTTCGTTGATACCTCCCTAGGGAAGTGCATCTGGACCACGTACTTGAGGTGCTCTCCAGTGGGCGCGACCAGCAGTACGCCAGCCCCGGCGCCCTGTAAGGAGAAAGCCCCATCAAAGTACATGATCCAGTTGCAACTCACCTCTTTGCCGGGGAGAGCAGTTTCCTGGACCTCTTCATCACGCATTGCGGTCCATTCTGCAACGAACTCTGCCAGGACTCGGCTCTGAATTGTCGAGGTGCTTTCAAACTTGAGGCCAAAGCTGGACAGCTCCAGTGCCCACTCTACAATCCTTCCCGTCGCGTCTGGATTGTGCAATATCCGTTGCAGAGGGAGGCGAGTGACGACAGTGATCTCGTATGCTTGGAAGTAATGACGCAGCTTCCTCGAGGCCATAAGAAGGCCGAAGAGCAATTTCTACACGCCGGAGTACCTTGATCTAGCCCCCTGCAAGAGGGAGCTAACAAAGTAGACCGGGTGCTGTGTCATTTTCTTCTTCGGCAGCACTCCAACCGGCTGTGTCGCTTCTGCACCAGTGGCACCAGGATCTATTGCTGCTATCACCTCATCATCAATTTCTCTCTGCACCACTAGTGCGGCGCTGACCACCTGGTTCGTTGCCGCTATGTATAGCAGCAACGGTTCTTGTGGTCTAGGCGCAACCAGTATTGGCGTAGAGGAAAGATACCTCTTCAGATCTTGTAATGCCGCTTCGGCTTCTGGCGTCCATTCCATTGGGCCCGCCTTTTTCAAGATCTTGAAAAAGGGGAGGGCGCGCTCGGCAGACTTGGAAATGAATCTGCTCATGGTGGCAACACAGCCAGCAAGCCGACACACATCCTTGACCCGTTTGGGTGCTTTAATCTGCTCTATAGCTTTGATCTTGTCCGGATTGGCTTCTATCCCACGCTGCAACACATAGAACCCGAGAAGCTTGCTAGACGGAACGCCGAAGACGCACTTCTCAAGGTTCGGCTTGAGATTGATCTTGCGCAGATTCACAAATGTTTCTTGTAAATCCGGTACAAGGGTTGCCTTGTTCTTGGTTTTGACCACTATATCATCCATATAAGCCTCCATATTTCTATGGAGCTGGGGTTCAAAACCAATCTAGACTGCCCTCGCAAACGTCGAGCCAACACTCTTCAACCCGAAAGGCATTCGTACGAAACAGTACGTGCAACATGGGGTGATGAACGTTGTCTTCTCTTCGTCTTCTTAAGCCATGAAGATCTGGTGGTAGCCGGAATAGGCATCGAGGAATGACAGCAGGTCACACCTTGCCGTGGAGTCGACAATCTGGTCTATGCGCGATAACGGGAAAGGGTCCTTGGGACAAGCTTTATTGATATCCGTGTAATCAATACACAGCCTCCACTTCCCATTTGCCTTGCGCACTACCACTGGATTGGCCAACCACGTTGGGTGGAGCACTCCTCTCACCAAACCCGCAACTTCCAGTTTCCGGATCTCCTCGGTGATGAACTCTTGCCATTCCAAAGCTTGCTTCCTGACCTTCTGCTTGACGGGCCGCGCATGAGGGCAGACAGCAAGGTGGTGCTCAATCACCTCCCAGGAAACGCCGGGGATGTCGGATGCTTGCCAGGCAAACACGTCGACATTCGCCTGCAGGAAGGTGACGAGCGCGTCTTCCTATTTTTTGTCAAGGGCGGAGCTTATGGTAAAAGCCCCTCCTGTGCCGTCCTCCTTGATAGAAACCTTCTTGGTTCCTGGCGGCTTGGCCCTGGATCTGTTGTTTCTGCCGGTGGAGCTCTCTGGCACGTCCTCGACGGGAACGCGACACTCCGAAGAGGTGCGCTTGCCGGAGTGGGTGTCTGAGGTCTCGCCGGTCTTCTTCTTTCCGGTGGAGCTCTCAGGCACGTCCTCGACGGGAGCGCAACACTCTGAAGAGGTGCGCTTGCCGGAGTGGGCGCCCGAGGTCTCGCCGGTCTTCTTCTTCTTCCCTCCCGGGGCTCCAGTGGCAGGAGCAAGTGCCCCAGTAGCGGCAGTTGCTGCAACTGCTTGCTGGTACAATTGGTCGGCGCAAATCAGCGCATCTTTCTTATCGGAGGGGATGGTGATGATCGTCACGGGCCCTGGCATCTTCAGGGTGTTCTAGGCATAGTGTGATGCTGCCATGAACTTAGCCAGTGCTGGGCGGCCAAGGATCCCGTTGTAAGGCAAGGGGATCTTGGCAACATCGAACACGATCCTCTCTGTCCTGTAGTTCAGATCACTTCCAAAAGTCACGGGCAGCGTGACTTTCCCCTTCGGTTGACTCCTCCCTGGGCTGACCCCCTAAAACGTGCCCATTTCCTCGAGGTCTCCATCAGGAACTTGCAGCTTCTCGATCACGGTGGGCGAAAGTAGGTTCAGACCGGCCCCACCATCGACTAGCATCTTCGTCACCTTGAGGTTGCGTATTGTCGATGAAACCAACAATGGCAAGCACCCGACCGCAGTAGTGCGATCAGGGTGATCCTCGGCGTCAAAGATGATAGGTGTGCTGGACCATTTCAGCGGCTTTTGGGCACCGGACGATGGCTCTGCCGCGATAATCTCACGCGCCCACTGTTTAAGCTGGCGGTGAGAAGCATGCAGCGAGGCGCCACCATCGACGCACATGGCGTCCGTAGCCTTCTGAAACTCTTGGCCGCCGGACTCATCGTCCTCTTTGTGATCGTCGCCTTCAGGTCTTCTGTCGCGGCCCCGGGCGGGCCTTTCCTGCTGTTTCTCCTTGCCGCGATGGCCTGCTTGGCCGTCACGCTTCTTGCTCGATCCCTCAGCACCGTCTTGGCCCTTCTCCTTGTCTCGCCTCTCGTATTCAGCCCTTTGCTTCTCAGCAAGGAGCTCAACCTGGTGGCAGTCCTGAAGATCATGGCCCTTGGTGCGATGGATCTTGCAGTATCCCTTGCCGGAGTTTCCTGGCTTCTCGGCAGCCGCCAAGGCCTGGCAGGCGACACACCCAGCAATTTCTTTGCCAGGGTCACCCGCCTTGGTTTTCTTGGCGGAGCCGGTGTCATCAGATCCCTCGACGGCAAGCACGGCCTTCCCCTTGCGCTTCCTGTTACGGTTCCGGCCCTTCTTCGCTGGAGCGGCAGTATCCTCGTCTGAGGAGTCGGTTTCCGCACCGGCGCTTTCGCCGGGGTACTTCCTTCCCTCTTCAGCCCGGGCACATCTGTCGGCAAGAACGTAGAGTTCCGCCACATCCTTCACCTTGGTCATTGCCAGTTCTTCGCGCATCTTGCGGTTGCGCACGTTTTGGTGGAACGCGCTGATGATGGAAGCAGGGTGAACATCGGGGATATTGTACTGTACCCGGCTGAATCTCTGTATGTACTTGCGCAGAGTCTCGCCTTCCTTCTGGGGTATGACATGCAGGTCACTCGCTTGGCCATGGGCTTGATGGCCTCCGGTAAAGGCGCCAACAAACTCATGGCACAAGTCGGACCAGGAGGAAATAGAGTCTACTGGCAAGTGCATCAACCACGACATGGCGTTAGGTTTAAGAGCTAACAGAAAGTAATTCACAAGCACCTTATCGTCGCGGGCCCCGACAACTTGCATCGCGATGGTGTAGATGCTGAGGAACTCCGACGGGTGGGTCTTGCCGTTGTACTTCTCGCCAACATCAGGTTTGAAGGTGCGGTGAGAGGGCCACTGGAACAGCCGCAGCTCACGAGTGAAAGCTGGACAGCCTACCTCGTAGGGTAGACCTCCAGGGCTTTCCGGTGCTGGGCGGTCCGCAGCAGGCCCTGCTCGCCTGTCTGACTGGTGGCGCGTTCCGCGCCGGCGCTCGATGGTGGTTCGAATGTCCTCACGAGCTCGCTCCTGAAGAACTTGACGCTGGTCGCCGCGGGTCCGTGGGTCGGACGACGCTATGGTGATGGCGTCGCCCACGACGTCTCGACGGGTCGACGCACGCGGCACCGGGCGAGGAGGACGCGAATGCACCGTAGCCACGGCGCTGCCGGCTCTCTCGCCGCCGGTGCGTGGGACCCCATCGGAGCGTCGGCCTGGGAGCTCCGCTGGATTTAGGTCATCCCTGTTGGCGACTGTGACAAGGCTTCGGATGGTGGCTCTCCATTCGTCGAGTTTCCCCGTAACGGGAGGAAAGTCGAGGAGCAACTGCGTGCGTGCCAAAGCTTCGGCAGGTGTCAACGGTAGTGAAACCTGGGCGGACCGTGACGCGCTTTGACCCCTGACCGTGTCAGGGGGAGCTCCATCACGATCCCGCGGTCGCCTAACGTCTCCACCAGCGCTTCGGCGGGCGGGCAGGTCTTCTACGTCCCGGGAGTGGCGCTCGGGGCCCTTCCCATGGCGACGCCCTGGATCTTCGGGGTGACGACGCCATTCGTCGCGTGCTACTTGAGAAGAGCGCGCTGTTGGCGCCGGCGTGGGAGTTCTGGAGGCCCTTGCGTTGCCCTCGGGTGATGAGGCCGCGACCCTGGAAGGCCCCGCGCCACCCGCGGAGGGTCGGGCTCCGTCCTTGGAGCTGGCAGTGTGTGGCCCGTTACCAGGCGCACAAACATCGCCGCCTCCCAAACTCCGGCTGTCGGGATGGCGTTGGTGTTCGCGAGCAGCGCCCCGAGTCCTTTCCGCAACTGGTCCGCTGCTCGCCCGCGTCGGGACGGGCTGTCCGGTTTCCGACTGGCCAACCGCCACCGTCGTCTTCTTCTTAGGCGCCATGACGATGCAAGAGCGTCGAACTAACCGCTAAAGCCGATTCACACAACTGCGCTGCCCCCTACCTGGCGCGCCAAAGATGTCGGTGTATTTAGATCGACACCTATGGGATCACAAGAATCCCTACTACGGTTGCGGGGCGCGGGGCTGAGAGAAGAGCGGATCTAACAGTCAGGACACAGTTCCTTTACCCAGGTTCGGGCCGCAAAGATGCGTAAAACCCTACTCCTGCTTTGGTGGATTATATGTTGGTGTTCTTCAGCTAGTGAGGAGCCCCAAGAGAGTCGTGAGGAGTTCTAAAAAGCCGAATCCCCCTCCTGGTCGCCTCGGGCCTCCTTTTATAGGGAAAAGGGGTTGCCACAGTGGCACACAGGAGGTGGAAAGGGTATAGTGATGCGAGGTTATCCCTCGCATTACAGGACAAGGTGCATTTAATGCGCCCAGCTTAGGTGTCCTTGCTTTATCGGGGACTGGGGGGAGACGTCCGTCTTGTCCGTCGCCGCTCCTCCTCGTGTTGACACGCGCCCTGGCCAGCGGTGCCTGAGGTGCCATGTAGGTAGACAGGCAGCTGAGGTGACGCAACGGCGGGTCTCCACGAAGATCTGTGGGTTGCCACGCAGGAGCCTGTCCAGCTGGTTGGGTCGGCAGCCGCGTGGGTCGGTGGAAACCCAGTTGATGCGGGCCTGACACTGGCCCTATGGGTGTCCTCGGCAAGGGTCTTGCCGTGGCGCCTGCTGTCATCCCCGGCAAGGTGCTTGCCGGGGCCTTCTAGTCCTCCTTGGCTGGGATCCCGCCAAGGGTCGTCATCTTCTTAACTTGCATCTGATCTTGATTCACAAGGATCTGCATGCCACCACGGGGATATCTCCCGAATCCTCGCCCCATGGGGGCGGTGGACTCAAGGGTGATTCGCTCCGTAGGCGCGGGGCGAGCTGCCGTGGCAAGGGTCTTGTCGGGGCCACCAGAGCCGGCCTCGGCAAGGATCTTGTCGGGGGAAGCCGCTTCGTCGCTTTGATCTTTGTGGTCTTGTTCTTGGCGTCGCTCCAGTCTCCATCGAGCTTCAGTCTTGCCCCGGCTCGCCTCCCTCGCCATGCTTGGTGTGGTGGCGCCGTGGCTCAGACTGCCCATGCACAGTCATAGGGGTACAAAAAGTGTACCCCTCTTTTTGTACACCGACAAAGATAGACCCGGGGGGCATAGGTTTCACTAGTGGCTTCTCTCATGATAGCAGATTTCTACGGAGCTCACGAGATTTTGGGCTAAGTTTTGTGTTGTGAAGTTTTCAAGTTTTGGGTATGGCTTTGATGGACTATGGAACAAAGAGTGGCAAGAGCCTAAGCTTGGGGATGCTCAAGGCACCCCAAGGTAAAATTCAAGGACAACCAAAAGCCAAAGCTTGGGTATGCCCCAGGAAGGCATCCCCTCTTTCATCTTCGTCTATCGGTAACTTTACTTGAGACTATATTTTTATTCACCACATGATATGTGTTTTGCTTGGAGCGTCATGTATGATTTGAGTCTTTGCTTTTTAGTTTGCCACAATCATCATGCCGGACACACCTTTTGAGAGATATAAATATGATTTAGAATTTATTAGAATACTCTGTGTGCTTCATTTATATCTTTTGAGCTACATAGTTTTGCTCTAGTGCTTCACTTATATATTTTAGAGCACTGTGGTGGTTTTATTTTGTAGAAATTATTGATCTCTCATGCTTCACTTATATCTATTTGAGAGTATTTTAGAACAGCATGGTAATATGCTTGAGTTATAAACTAGTCCTAATATGATAGGCATCCCAAGATGAGTATAGTAAAAACTTTCATATAAGTGCATTGAATGCTATGAGAAGTTTGATACTTGATGATTGTTTTGAGATATGAGGATAATGATATTAGAGTCATGCTAATGGAGTAATTGTGAATTCGAGAAACACTTGTGTTAAAGTTTGTGATTCCCGTAGCATGAACGTATGGTGAACCGTTATGTGACGAAGTTGGAGCATGATTTATTTATTGAGTGTCGTCCTTTGTGTGGAGGTCGGGATCGCGCGATGGTTAACTCCTACCAACCCTTCCCCTAGGAGCATGCGTTGAATACTTTGTTTTGATAACTCATAGATTTTTGCAATAAGTATATGAGTTCTTTATGACTAATGTTGAGTCCATGGATTATACGCACTCTCACCCTTCCACCATTGCCAGCCTCTCTTGTACCGCGCAACTTTCGCCGGTACCATACACCCACGATATACCTTCCTCAAAACAGCCACCACACCTACCTATCATGGCATTTCCATAGCCATTCCGAGGAAAGTTGCATGGCAATATATCTCAGAATGGCTATGGAAATGCCATGATAGGTAGGTATGGTGGCTATTTTGAGGAAGGTATATGGTGGGTGTATGGTACCGGCGAAAGTTGTGCGGTACAAGAGAGGCTAGCAGCGGTGGAAGGGTGAGAGTGCGTATAATCCATGGACTCAACATTAGTCATAAAGAACTCACATACTTATTGCAAAACTCTACAAGTCGTCAAAACAAAGTACTACACACATGCTCCTAGGGGAAGGGTTCGTAGGAGTTAACCATCGCACGATCCTGACCTCCACACAAAGGATGACAATCAATAAATAAATCATGCTCCAACTTCATCACATAACGGTTCACCATACGTGCATGCTACGGGAATCACAAACTTTAACACAAGTGTTCCTAAAATTCACAATTACTCCACTAGCATGACTCTAATATCACCATCTTCATATCTCAAAACAATCATCAAGTATCAAACTTCTCATAATATTCAATGCACTTTATATGAAAGTTTTTATTATACCCATCTTGGATACCTATCATATTAGGACTAATTTTATAACCAAAGCAAATTACCATGTTGTTCTAAAGGACTCTCAAAATAATATAACTGAAGCATGAGAGATCAATAGTTTCTATAAAATAAAACCACCACCGTGCTCTAAAAAGATATAAGTGAAGCACTAGAGCAAAACTATCTAGCCTAAAAGATATAAGTGAAGTACATAGAGTATTCTAATAAATTCGGATTCATGTGTGTCTCTCCCAAAAGGTGTTTACAGCAAGGATGATTGTGTTAAATTAAAAAGCAAAGACTTAGATCATACAAGGCGCTCCAAGCAAAACACATATCATGTGGTGAATAAAAATATAGTCTCGAGTAAAGTTACCGATAGACGAAGACGAAAGAGGGGATGCCTTCCCGAGCCATCCCCAAGATTAGGCTTTTGGTAGTCCTGAAATTTTACCTTGGGGTGCCTTGGGCACCCCCAATCTTAGGCTCTTTCCACTCTTTGTTCCATAGTCCATCAAATCCTTACCCAAAAAACTTGAAAACTTGACAACACAAAACTTAACAGATAATCTCGTGAGCTCCGTTAGTATAAGAAAACAAGCCACCATTTTAAGGTACTATATTGAACTCATTCTTTATTTATATTGGTGTTAAACCTACTATATTCCAACTTCTCTATGATTTATACCCCCCGATACTACTCATAGATTCATCAAAATAAGCAAACAACACACGGAAAACAGAATCTGTCAAAAACAGAACAGTTTGTAGAAATTTGTAACTTTAGAATACTTCTGTAACTCTAAAATTTCTGAATAAATTGGTGGACGTGAGGAATTTGTCTATTATTCATCTGCAAAAAGAATCAACCGAAAAGCACTCTCTAGTAAAAAATGGCAGCCAAACTCGTGAGCGCAAAAGTTTCTTTTTTTAAAGCAAGATCGCAAAGACTTCACCCAAGTCTTCCCAAAGGTTCTACTTGGCACAAACACTAATTAAAACACAAAACCACATCTAACCAGAAGCTAGATGAATTATTTATTACTAGACAGAAGTAAAAAGAAAAAAAGAAAATTGGGTTGCCTCCCAACAAGCGCTATCGTTTAACACCCCTAGCTAGGCATGATACACGAATAGATCTAGGTGTTGCCATCTTTGGTAGGCAATTCTTCAATTGAACACTTATAATCCTTAAGAGTTTCTTTCTTTTTATTAATAATCAAACTCCTAGGGAAGAAATCAAGAAATTCATTCGTAGCAAAAGGTTCCCTAATGATAGTGAGAAAGTTGGGGTGAACACTTATTGATTTGAGATCCGCAGTTTCCTTACTAGAAGATTCACCCTTATTTTTAGGAACATACATAAAATTGGCCATTTTGGTAGTAGAGGGGTTCGAAGTATTTGTCACATCAGAAAAAGCAGACCCTACATTGGTAATAATATCCTCAAGCTTATCAATTCTAGTGGAATCTTGATCTATTTTCTCATTAACTATGGGTTCTTTTTCTTTAAAAAAATTCAGAGTGACTCCTACCTTAGATCCATATTGGGTAATTTGGTTATGGATCTTTTTATCCAAAGTCTCTATTAACTCCACAGTGGCAACTTTATTTTCAATAATTTCAAGCCTCTGCATTACGTTTTCTAAAGTTAAGATAGTTCCATTAACCAAAAGAGGTGGTGGGCCAAACAAATCTATCATAGCAATATAAGAATCAAAAGTATGGCTACCCAAGAAATTCCCTCCGGTAATGGTATCAAGAATATATCTATTCCAAGGAGTGATGCCTACATAAAAATTGCGAAGAAGCACAGAAGTGGAAAGCTTGCTAGTAGATCTATTCTGAGCATTGCAAATTCTATACCAAGCATATTTTAGATTTTCTCCCTCTCTTTGTTTAAAAACAAGAACTTCACTCCCGGGAGTATTAATAATGATAGAAGGGCTAGCCATGACGGCAAAGCAAACGATAAAACACACAGAGCAAATAAGAGGGCGAATAAAACATTAAAGGTGAAGTGGGGGAGAGGAAAACGAGAGGCAAATGGCAAATAATGTTATGTGAGGGATAAGAGTTTGTGATGGGTACTTGGTATATGACTTGTGCGTAGATCTCCCCGGCAACAGCGCCAGAAATTCTGCTTGCTACCTCTCGAGCATGCGTTGTTTTTTCCTTGAAGAGGAAAGGGTGATGAAGCAAAGTAGCGTAAGTATTTCCCTCAGTTTTTTAGAACCAAGGTATCAATCCAGTAGGAGACTACACGCAAGTCCCTCGTACCTGCACAAACAAATAAGAATCTTGCAACCAACGCGATAAAGAGATTGTCAGTCCCTTCTCAGCCACTTGCAAAAGTGAGATCTGATAGAGATAATAGGATAAATATTTTTGGTATTTTTGTTGTATAGATTGAAAAATAAAGATTGCAAAATAAAAGAACAGTAAAGATAAGTAGTTGATGAAAGATAGACCCAGGGGCCATAGGTTTCACTAGTGGCTTCTCTCAAAATAGCAGATTCTACGGTGGGTGAACAAATTACTGTCAAGCAATTGATAGAAAAGTGCATAGTTATGCGAATATCTAGGCAAGATCATGTATATATGCATCACGTCCCTGACAAGTAGACCGAAACGATTCTGCATCTACTACTATTACTCCACACATCGACCGCTATACAACATGCATCTAGAGTATCAAGTTCATAAGAACAGAGTAACGCTTTAAGCAAGATGACATGATGTAGAGGGATAAACTCATGCAATATGATATAAACCCTATCTTTTTATCCTCGATGGCAATAATACAATATGTGCCTTGCTGCCCCTGCTGTCACTGGGAAAGGACACCGCAAGATTGAACCCAAAGCTAAGCACTTCTCCCATTGCCAGAAAGATCAATCTAGTAGGCCTAACCAAACTGATAATTCGAAGAGACTTGCAAAGATATTTAAATCATGCATATAAGAATTCAGAGAAGAACCAAATATTGTTCATAGATAATCTTGATCATAAACCCACAATTCATCGGATCTCGACAAACACACCGCAAAAAGAATTACATCGAATAGATGTCCAAGAAGATCGAGGAGAAGTTTGTATTCAGATCCAAAGAGAGAGTAGAAGCCATCTAGCTAATAACTATGGACCTGAAGGTCTGTGGTAAACTACTCACAACTCATCGAAGAGGCTATGGTGTTGATGTAGTAGCCCTCCGTGATCGATGCCCCCTCCGGTGGAGCTCCAGAACAGGCCCCAAGATGGGACCTCATGGGTACAGTAGGTTGCGGCCGTGGAAATAGGGTTTCATGGTGCTCTCAGATGTTTTCAGGGTATATGAGTATATATAGGATGAAGAGGTACGTCGGTGGAGCTATGAGGGGCCCACAAGGGTGGGGGCACGCCTACCCCCCTGGGCGCGCCCTCCTGCCTCGTGGCCGCCTCGTGGCTTCCCTGGCGTGTACTCCAAGTCTTCTGGGTTTCATTTGTTCCAAAAACGATCCTCGCAAAGGTTTCATTCCGTTTTGGACTCCGTTTGATATTCCTTTTCAGCGAAATGCAGAAATAGGCAAAAAACAACAATTTGCACTGGGCCTTGGGTTAGTAGGTTAGTCCCAAAAATAATATAAAAGTGTATAATAAAGCCCATTAAACATCCAAAATAGATAATATAATAGCATGGAACAATCAAAAATTATAGATACGTTGGAGACGTATCATAACTCTAGAGCACATTTATGATCACCGAGTTGCGAAGTGACGTTTGGATAGACACTAAGTATTCCTCCGGTGTTAGGGAGTTACACGATCTCATGGTTTAAGGAACAGATACTTGACATGAGGAAAGCTATAGCAAATAAACTAAACGATCTGATGCTAAGCTTACGGTTGGGTCTTGTCCATCATATCATTCTCCTAATGATTTTATCCCATTACCAAATGACAACTCATGTCTATGGTTAGGAAACCTTAACCATCTTTGATCAACGAGCTAGTCTAGTATATGCAAACTTGGGACACGGTGTAGTTTATGTATTCACACATGTATTTAAGTTTCCGGTCAATACAATTCTAGCATGAACAATAAACATTTATCATGAATGGGAAATATGATAATAACCATTTTATTATTGCCTCTAGGGCATATTTCCAACACTCCCACTTGCACTAGAGTTAATAATCTAGTTCATATCTCCATGTGATTAACACCCAATCAGTTATGGGGTTTGATCATGTTTTGCTTGTGAGAGAGGTTTTAGTCAACGGGTCCGCAACATTTAGATCCGTGTGTACTTTGCAAATCTCTATTTCTTACTATAGATGTTGCTACCACGCTCCACTTGGAGCTATTCCAAATGACTGCTCCACTATACGTGTTCGGTTCGTGACTCAGAGTCATCTGGATCTATATCAAAGCTTGCATTGATGTAACCCTTTACGATGAACTCTTTGTCACCTTCATAACCGAGAAACATTTCCTTAGTTCTCTAAGGATAATTTTGACACCTATCCAGTGATCCACTCTTGGATCTCTCTTGTACCCCCTTACCAGACTCAAGGCAAGGCACACATCATGTATGGTATACACATGGCATACATTATAGAACCTATGGCCGAGGCATAGGGAATGACCTTCATCCTTTCTCTTTCCTCTACCGTGGTCGAGCATTGAGTCCTACTCAACTTCACACCTTACAATACAGGAAAGAACTCCTTCTTTGACTAATCCATTTTGAGCTCCTTCAAAATCTTGTCAAGGTATGTGCTCTGTGAAGTTTTATCACGCGTCTTGATCTATCTCTATAAATCTTGATGCCCAATATGTAAGCAGCTTCGCCCAAGTATTCCTTTGAAAAATCCTTTCAAACAACCCTTTATGCTTTCTAGAACTCCTACATCATTTCCAATCAACAATATGTCATCCACATATACTATCAAAAATGTTATAGAGCTTCCACTTACTTTCTTGTAAATACAAGTTTCTTCATAAACTTTGTATAAACCCAAAAGCTTTGATCACCTCATCAAAGCGTATATTCGAACTCCGAGATGCTTACACCAGTCCATAGATGGATCCCTGGAGCTTGCATACCCTTTTAGCATCCTTAGGATCCACAAAATCTTCAGGTTGCATCATATAGAACTCTTCCTTAAGGAAAGCGGTTTTCACATCCATCTGCCAGATTTCATAATTGAAAAATGCAGGAGTTGCTAACACAATTCTAACAGACTTAAGCATCGCTACAGGCGAGAAAGTCTCATCATAGTCAACCCCTTGAACTTGTCGGAAACCTTTTGCGACAAGTCGAGCTTTATAGACAATGACATTACCATCAATTTTTGTCTTCTTCTTAAAGATCCATTTATTCTCAATGGCTTGCCGATCATCGGGCAATTCCACCAAAGTCCATACTCTGTTCTCATACATGGATCCTATCCCGGATTTCCTGGCTTCAAGCCATTTGTTGGAATCTGGGTACATCATAGCTTCTTCATAGTTCGCAGGTTCACCGTTGTCTAACAACATGACTTCCTGGACTAGATTATTGTACCACTCTAGTGCGGAACGTACCCTGGTCGACCTATGAAGTACAGTGGCAACTTGATCCGAAGTTGTGTGATCATCATCATTACCTTCCTCTTCAGTAGGTGTAGGCATCATGGGAACTTCTTTTTATGATGTGCTACCTTCTTATTTGAGAGAAGGTACAATTACCTCGTCAAGTTCTACTTTCCTCCCACTCACTTCTTTCGAGAGAAACTCCTTCTCTAGAAAGGACCCATTCTTGGCAACAAAGATCTTGCCCTTGGATATGTGGTAGAAGGTATACCCAATTGTCTCTTTAGGGTATCTTATGAAGACTCACTTCTCATCTTTGGGTTTTAGCTTATCACGCTGAAGCCCCTTGACATAAGCGTCACATCCCCAAATTTTAAGAAACGACAACTTAGGTTTCTTGCCAAACCATAACTCATACAGTGTCGTCTCAACAGATTTTGTCGGTGGTTTAAAGTGAATGTGTCTGTCTCTAATGCATAACCCCAAAATGAAAGTAGCAAATCGGTATGAGTGATACGTCTACTTTTCCAAACTCTTTTGCCCTTGTTTTGGACTCTAATTTTCATGATTTGAATGGAACAAACCCGGACTGGCGCTGTTTTCAGCAGAATTGCCTTGGTGTTATTTTTGTGCAGAAATAAAAGTTCTCGTAATGACCTGAAACTTCACAGAGAATATTTTCAGAAAATATACAAAATACTGGCGAAAAGATCCACTAGAGGGGGCCCACACCCTATCCACAAGGGTGGGGGGTGCCCCCTCCCCCCTAGGGCACCCCCTACATTGTGGCCTCCCTGGACCTCCACCGACGTCAACTCCAACTCCATATAATCTCTTTCGGGGAGTCAAAGAGAAGATCCCACCGCATTTTACGATACGGAGCCGCCGCCACCTCCTGTTCTTCATCGGGAGACCTCATTTGGAGTCCGTTCGGGGCTCCGGAGAGTGGATATTGTCATCGTCGTCATCATCAACCATCCTCCATCGCCAATTTCATGATGCTCATCGCCGTGCGTGAGTAATTCCATCGTAGGCTTGCTGGACAGTGATGGGTTGGATGAGATTTATCATGTAATTGAGTTAGTTTTGTTAGGGTTTGATCCCTAGTACCCACTATGTTTTGAGATTGATGTTCCTATGACTTTGCTATGCTTAATGCTTGTCACTAGGGCTCGAGTGCCATGAATTCAGATCTGAACCCTTTATGTTTCCATGAATATACATGTGTTCTTGATCCGATCTTGCAAGTCTATAGTCACTGTAACATCCCAAATTTTCAATTTGGAATGTTTTACAATTATTAGCTAAGCATCTATGCATTTTTTTATTGAGTGTCATTTGGAAAATTCAGAGGCATTTGAGTTTTATCTGACTTTGGATTCAGCTTGGCATCTGAAATTTATTTAAAAAAATCCCTGACCAGCACTTGTTCAAAAGTGTGAGAGGAGCTAACATGACATTCCAAAAAGTCAGAAGAAAACAATGCCGAAAGTTTTGAATTCAAATTTGACTTTCTTTTGAATTTTTTAGAAAAATGTTTTTTTGTAAAGTTTTTATTTAGCCTCTGAAAAATAGTTCATCATGTAGGATTTATTTTTCTGAATTTTTTTGATATATATATATGTCCTATATAAAAATATTTTCTATTTTCTATCTTTATTTTTTTTCTGTCTTTCTTTTTCTTGGGTCTCATTTTTTTTCCACTAAGGCCCATATCTTCCAGCCCAACCGATGGCCATCTTCCTCCTCTCGTCGTTACAGGAACATGAACGTAGAGCAACAGCCATGAACGCGTGTACCTCGATCCCTCCCTTCCTCTCCCTCTCCCAACTCAATAACTGCCGGAACCGGTTCCCCTCGCCTCCCTCTACCCCTTCCCCTTCCTAGTGCGCCTCCTAGACAGCCATAATGGACACCAAGAACGCTTGAAACTGCAGCCATTAACACATCTCGCCCCACCCAACTCTGGACCTCCCCAAGCCCTATAAAAGGCACCCCGCGAGCCCCTCTCACCCCTCGTCCAAAGCCCTCTCCTTCTGGAGCTTTTCCCCCTCCCTAACCTCGCCAATTGCACGCCGGAGTTCGTGTATTCTGGCGGCTTCTCCACCACGACAGGAGGCGATACCGACACCGCGGTACTGCTCCTCGGATCCTCCTCACGTTGCTCTTCACCGTCCCGCACGCGTCCTTCGCCGAAACACACCGGAGCCACCTTCTTCCTCGTCTCCGGCGACAAGTCCGGTGAACACCCTGTTCAATTATTTTTCTCTTTTATCAGTATATTTTCCAATTCAGATTCTTTACCAAATCTTGTTTCTAGTATATCTTTTAGTCTATAGATCCGATTTAGTTGATTCTTTTTCCTATGGTTTCGTAGAAATATCCTCTATCCAGAGAACCTAACGAAATATATTTTTGAAAATTTTAAATTTTGAATTCAAACAGATCTGAATTCAAACTTCGTTAGGCCATAACTTGAGTTTCGTAACTCCGTTTTGGGTGATTCTTTTTGCAAATCGAAGCTTGTGACATGTACCTTCTGTTAAAACCAAAACCATTTATTTTTGTTGCTGTGAAAATTATATTCTGTACAGAAACTATATTTTGGTATTTTTGGAGTTTTTCGAAGTCTTTTATTTGTTTCCTTTCTGGATCCTTGCTTGTATGCTTATGTATGTTATTGCTTGCTTACGCTAGATCATCCGGAGTGTGAAGCTTGCTACTACGAATCTTTAGAGTTCAACGAACGTCAGCAAGGCAAGTTCACACTTTGATCATAAGTTTAAATACCCAGTTTTTACTATGCATTAGTTTCACCCTCAAAGATTGCATGAGTAGGATTGGGAACATGTGGTTATGCTATGTAGTTCATTTGGTAGGAACCTATGACCTTTTATCACCCCGGGAATATTCATTATATCATATATTACTTAGCCATGCTCGTAGACGGGGATTGGTATGTGTGATACATGCAAGTTGCGAGAGATAATAATTTTGGGACAACATAAGGTGGCAACTTTAATACACATCTGGGTGGATTGTTTGGGGCACCTGGAGAAACCAGTTCTTGCCCAAGGGGAATCCCGGAGTACCCGTGTGATTACCCTAGGTCCGCCACCCAGGCTCAAAGGGATCATAAGATATTTCATGCCTAGAAATTTCCGTGTGCAGCCACAAGCCATTATGGGCTCTGGCATAGTTGAGTAAGTTGTGTGACCTCTTTCCGTGGTAGACTAGCTGATGTAGGGGAAAGTAGGTGTACCGGTCTACCCAGGGTTTGGAGGAAATACTTCAGAAAGACTATGTCTCGATCTTCCGATCATGGAGGTGGTCGAGTCTTGTGGGGAAAAGTGCGCAAACCTCTGCAGAGTGTAAAAACTAATCATGATTAGCCGTGTCCCCGGTTACGGACAACTTGAGTATCTAGAAGTGAATTATTGGTTGATCTCATCACTTTATTTAATGAAATCATTGGGTTACTAATAACTTGGGAATTTTGGGATTGAGTTGGAGGAACCTTCTCAATAATGGCATTTCTAACTTAGTAGTAAATAAAAATGTATTCCTTTGTTGTAGGGTAAAAATTGGCTTTATGCAAAAACTAAACTTAGAGCCTCCACCAGCTAAATTTGCATATAGAGATAGTCTTTTTCTTTATTATTATTTCTATGGTGTGACATTGCTAGCATATTCCATGTGCTGACCTACACGGCTGCAACATCTCATGTTGCAGAGTTTTCCGACGAGGAGTAAAGGTGCGATAGGTCGTTGTTCTGCACTCAGTTTGCCGTGGAGTTGATGGACTCATTTTACTTTTGATGCTTCCGCAGTTATTTTATCCAGATGGCCTTTGGCCATATTATTGTAATAAATACTCTTTTGAGGACCTCGATGTAATAAAGTGTGTGATTGAACTCTGTTATAATTCATCGAGTACTGTGTGTGTCAGCATACAGATCCAGGGATGACACTTAAGCACAGAGACTTCGATCCATTTGGGTCGGGTCGCTACAAGATGGTATCAGAGCACACGCTGACTGTAGGACGCGACCACTAGGAAATGGAAAACCATAGGAAGAAAACTCTATTTTACCACTTCCTTATATATCTGTTGGTCTGTACTCTTCTCTATTCATTTCTATCTCTTCTATACTTCAATTCAATAGTTGTTGAACCCCATGACCAAGTTGCTCAGCTGATGAGACCAAGACCCATGAAGACATCATTGATGAAGAAGAAGAAGCTAGAGTTGACTTTGATTTGAGAAGATTTAGTTCAGACCACCAGTACCAAACGGAGTCCAACGAATGATTGCGGTAGTATGAAGAGATCATATCTCTTGTGGATATGACCTTACCTGTAGGTTTTGCTTGTGTGGTGTGATTTGTGTGAATTGCTTGATTTGAAGTTTTATTGCTATCATAAGCATATGGGTAGTGATTTCTCTCATTAGGCCCTTATTCTATTCTAATTTCTCATCCACTCTAAACCTAACAGATGCCTCCGAGACGTGACCCGGAATTTCCGCCAGAACTTACCCAGTTGATCCAGAATCAGAATGCCCTCATGCAGCTACTCATCCAGAATCAGAACCAGAACAACAACAATAACCCACCGCCACCACCCCCGGTCGACAACCTTACCCGTTTCCTGAGGTTGAACCCACCCGTGTTCTCTAGCAGCACGGAGCCGATCGTCGCAGATGACTGGCTCCGCAAGATCGGAAGGGAGCTGACCACCGCAGGATGTACTAACGCAGAGAAGGTGCGCTTTGCCGCACATCAACTGGATGGACCAGCAGCTTCGCGGTGGGAGAATTACACCACCACATTACCCATAGCAAATGTGACTTGGGATCAGTTCCAACAGGCGTTTCGTACTGCACATGTTTCAGTCGGAGCTATGAGTCTGAAGAAGCGTGAGTTCCGCAACTTACACCAGGGTAATCGTTCTGTTGGTGATTATGTGGAGGAATTCAGCAAGTTATCCAGGTATGCTCCCGGAGACGTAGCTGATGATGCCGCTAAGCAGGAGAAATTTCTTGAGGGACTAAATGATGATCTGGGACTTCAGTTGACCGTGGCTACCTTTAACAATTATCAAGAGTTGGTTGACAAGGCTCTCATTCTGGAAGGCAAGCAACAGCAGGTGGAAAACCGCAAGAGGAAGTACGGACAGGGAAAGTACAACTCTGGAGTTCAGCAGAAGCCCCGCTATACCCCGTACTCGGGAAATAATGGATCAGGATCTGGCAAGTATGGTGGACACAATCACCATAACCATGGAGGACATTCACATCATGGAGGGAATGGACACAACCATAATGGCCATAGGAATGGCAATGGAAACGGAGGAAAGAACAATCAGCATCACTCCAGCCCCGCTACACCGACAAAGAAGGATCTGAGCCACATTACCTGTTTCAAGTGCGGGAAGACCGGACACTACGCCACCGAATGTCCCGAGGCGAAGAACGGGAATGGCAATGGAAGCTCTGGAAAGAAGCCAAATCCTTTTACCAGAGGTCAGGTGAACCATGTCAATGTGGAGGAAGTTTATGACCAGCCTGACGCCGTTGTTGGTAAGTTCTTGATTAATTCATTTACAGCCCTTGTTCTTTTTGACACAGGTGCATCGCATTCATTCATATCAAGGGGGTTTGTGGATAAGTTTAAGTTGCCGACCGTATCCCTTAAAACACCAATGTTAGTGAGTTCCCCAGGAGCAGAGAATATGGCTAGTCGGGGATGTTTTCAGTTGCCATTGACCATAGGGAGACACGTTTTTCCCACAGACCTCATCATCCTAGAATCACAAGGATTGGACGTAATTCTAGGCATGGACTGGCTATCCAAGTATGAAGGGAATATTGATTGTGCTAGTAAGTCGATTCTTCTCACCACCCCAGAGGGGAGACAGATCAAGTATGTGTCGAGGCATACGCCAAGGAGGACTCAAGTGAATTCGCTTTCGGGAGTTGTTCAGGAAGAAGTTCCAGTTGTGAAGGATTATCCCGATGTTTTTCCGGAGGAACTACCAGGCATGCCACCGGATCGGGACATAGAGTTTTTGATTGAATTGTTACCAGGCACTGGACCAATATCCAAGAGACCGTACCGGATGCCCGCAAATGACCTGGAGGAAATTAAGAAGCAGATTAAGGAATTATTGGAGAAAGGTTATATTCGACCGAGTTCATCACCTTGGGTAGCCCCAGTGCTTCTAGTTGAGAAGAAGGATGGATCCTTGAGAATGGTTGTGGATTACCGTGCGTTGAATGAGGTGACGATCAAGAACAAGTACCCTCTGCCGATGACCAATGATTTGTTTGACCAGCTACAAGGAGCAAAAGTTTTCTCAAAAATCGATCTTCGATCTGGATATCACCAGCTGAAGATTCGAGAACAGGATATACCCAAGACAGCCTTTACCACGAGATATGGGCTTTATGAGTATACAGTCATGTCTTTTGGTTTGACTAATGCCCCTGCCTATTTTATGAATATGATGAATAAGGTATTCATGGAGTTCTTGGATAAGTTTGTTGTGGTATTCATTGATGATATATTGATTTACTCAAAGAATGAAGAAGAACACAAGGAACATTTGCGCTTGGTTCTTGAGAAGCTCAGGGAACATCAGTTATATGCAAAGTTCAGCAAGTGTGAATTCTGGTTGAAGAAAGTTGGATTTCTCGGACATGTTATATCAGGGGAAGGAATAGCAGTGGATCCTTCGAAAGTTGAAGCCGTCACCGAATGGAAGGCACCCACCTCAGTCAGAGAGATTCGCAGTTTCCTTGGACTTGCAGGATATTACCGAAGATTTATTGAGAATTTCTCCGAGATCGCAAAGCCCATGACAGAGTTACTGAAGAAAGACACCAAATTTAATTGGACCGAGGAATGTGAGGCCAGTTTTCAGGAGTTGAAGAAACGTTTGGTCACAGCCCCAGTGCTAATTCTTCCGAATATACGCAAGGATTTTCAGGTATATTGCGACGCTTCTCGTCAGGGACTTGGAGGTGTTCTTATGCAAGAAGGAAGAGTTGTTTCATATGCCTCACGTCAACTTCGACCCCATGAGCGGAATTATGCCACACATGATTTGGAGTTAGCAGCCGTAGTGCATGCGCTCAAGACCTGGAGGCATTTTCTTATTGGAAATTATTGTGATGTTTACACGGATCACAAGAGTTTGAAATACATCTTCACGCAAAAGGAGTTGAACCTCAGGCAGAGAAGATGGTTGGAGCTCATAAAAGATTATGACATGAAATTGCACTATCACCCAGGAAAGGCCAATGTTGTGGCAGATGCATTGAGCCGCAAGAGTTATGTCAATACCCTCACAGCAGAAGGATTACCTCAAGAGTTAATTGATGATCTCAGAGATCTCCGATTGGAGATAGTACCACGAGGTTTTGTTACCGCAATGGAAATTCAATCCACCTTGTTGGGAAAGATTCGAGAAGCCCAGAAGTTAGACAAAGGTATTGCGGAAATAAAGGAAAGGATGAACCAAGGAAAGGCAGAAGGATTTCGTGAGGATGAACACGGAACCATATGGTTTGAGCAGCGTATTTACGTGCCCAATGACACAGAGATCAGGAAGTTGATTCTTCAGGAGGCTCATGATTCGCCTTATTCGATACACCCAGGAAACACCAAGATGTATTTGGACTTGAAGGAAAGTTTCTGGTGGACAGGTATGAAAAAGGATATTGCCGAGTATGTCGCAGTATGTGATGTATGTCAAAGGGTTAAGGCAGAGCACCAGAAACCAGCAGGATTACTTCAGCCTTTGCCGATACCGGATTGGAAGTGGGACAAGCTTGGCATGGACTTCATTACAGGATTACCCAGGACCCGATAAGGCTATGATTCTATTTGGGTAGTAATTGATCGCTTGACCAAGGTAGCTCACTTCATCCCCGTGAAAACCACATATACAAGTGCTAAGTTGGCCAAGATATATATGACCAGGATCGTATGTCTGCATGGAGTTCCGAGGACCATCGTATCAGATAGAGGAACACAATTTACCTCAAAGTTTTGGCATCAGTTACACGAAACTTTGGGTACCAGGCTAGAGTTCAGTACAGCCTTTCATCCGCAGACAGATGGGCAGACCGAGAGAGTCAATCAGATTCTGGAGGACATGTTGAGAGCTTGTGCGCTAGATTATGGATCTAGTTGGGATGATAATTTGCCATACGCAGAATTCTCATATAACAACAGCTATCAAGCTAGTTTGAAGATGGCCCCTTTTGAAGCTTTGTACGGAAGGAGGTGCAGGACACCATTAATGTGGGATGGAGTTGGAGACCGTAAATTATTTGGTCCCGACCTTATCAGAGATTCGGAGGAGAAAGTCAAGTTGATCCGTCACAGACTTAAGATAGCCCAATCCAGACAGAAGAGTTATGCCGATACTAAACGCAAGGAAGTAACTTATGAAGTCGGAGATAGAGCATATCTTCGTGTGTCTCCACTTCGAGGTGTTAAACGGTTTGGAGTTAAAGGCAAACTAGCACCACGATTTGTGGGGCCATACAGAATTTTGGAACGCATGGGTGAAGTCGCCTACAAGTTGGAATTACCCGAAGCCTTGTCAGGAGTTCATGATGTGTTTCACGTTTCCCAGTTGAAGAAGTGCCATGCAGATATGACTGATATTCCTTTGAGAGATACAGTGCCACTGGAGGCCATACATTTGGATAGTGATCTGACCTATGATGAGAAGCCCGTCAATATTCTCGAAACAACAAGCAGGGTTACCCGCAGCAAGGTCATCAAGTTTTGCAAGGTTCAGTGGAGTCATCATACTGAGGAAGAAGCCACGTGGGAACGCGAAGAAGATCTTCGACAGGATCACCCACACCTTTTTGCTAGCCAACCCGAATCTCGAGGGCGAGATTCATCTTAAGGGGGGTAGGTTTGTAACATCCCAAACTTTCAATTTGGAATGTTTTACAATTATTAGCTAAGCATCTATGCATTTTTTTATTGAGTGTCATTTGGAAAATTCAGAGGCATTTGAGTTTTATCTGACTTTGGATTCAGCTTGGCATCTGAAATTTCTTTCAAAAATCCCTGACCAGCACTTGTTCAAAAGTGTGAGAGGAGATAACATGACATTCCAAAAATCAGAAGAAAACAATGCCGAAAGTTTTGAATTCAAATTTGACTTTCTTTTGAATTTTTTAGAAAAATGTTTTTTTGTAAAGTTTTTATTTAGCCTCTGAAAAATAGTTCATCATGTAGGATTTATTTTTCTGAATTTTTTTGATATATATATGTCCTATATAAAAATATTTTCTATTTTCTATCTTTTTTTTTCTGTCTTTCTTTTTCTTGGGTGTCATTTTTTTCCACTAAGGCCCATATCTTCCAGCCCAACCGATGGCCATCTTCCTCCTCTCGTCGTTACAGGAACATGAATGTAGAGCAACAGCCATGAACGCCTGTACCTCGATCCCTCCCTTCCTCTCCCTCTCCCAACTCAATAACTGCCGGAACCGGTTCCCCTCGCCTCCCTCTACCCCTTCCCCTTCCTAGTGCGCCTCCTAGACAGCCATAATGGACACCATGAACGCTTGAAAGTGCAGCCATTAACACATCTCGCCCCACCCAACTCTGGACCTCCTCAAGCCCTATAAAAGGCACCCCGCGAGCCCCTCTCACCCCTCGTCCGAAGCCCTCTCCTTCTGGAGCTTTTCCCCCTCCCTAACCTCGCCAATTGCTCGC
The DNA here is from genome assembly GCA_902687465.1 of Secale cereale. Lineage (NCBI taxonomy): Eukaryota > Viridiplantae > Streptophyta > Magnoliopsida > Poales > Poaceae > Secale > Secale cereale. The sequence goes on from LR738715.1 coordinate 735,471,690, forward strand.
CGGAGTTCGTGTATTCCGGCGGCTTCTCCACCACGACAGGAGGCGATACCGACACCGCGGTACTGCTCCTCGGATCCTCCTCACGTTGCTCTTCACCGTCCCGCACGCGTCCTTCGCCGAAACACATCGGAGCCACCTTCTTCCTCGTCTCCGGCGACAAGTCCGGTGAACACCCTGTTCAATTTTTTTTCTCTTTTATCAGTATATTTTCCAATTCAGATTCTTTACCAAATCTTGTTTCTAGTATATCTTTTAGTCTATAGATCCGATTTAGTTGATTCTTTTTCCTACGGTTTCGTAGAAATATCCTCTATCCAGAGAACCTAACGAAATATATTTTTGAAAATTTTAAATTTTGAATTCAAACAGATCTGAATTCAAACTTCGTTAGGCCATAACTTGAGTTTCGTAACTCCGTTTTGGGTGATTCTTTTTGCAAATCGAAGCTTGTGACATGTACCTTCTGTTAAAACCAAAACCATTTATTTTTGTTGCTGTGAAAATTATATTCTGTACAGAAACTATATTTTGGTATTTTTGGAGTTTTTCGAAGTCTTTTATTTGTTTCCTTTCTGGATCCTTGCTTGTATGCTTATGTATGTTATTGCTTGCTTACGCTAGATCATCCGGAGTGCGAAGCTTGCTACTACGAATCGTTAGAGTTCAACGAACGTCAGCAAGGCAAGTTCACACTTTGATCATAAGTTTAAATACCCAGTTTTTACTATGCATTAGTTTCACCCTCAAAGATTGCATGAGTAGGATTGGGAACATGTGGTTATGCTATGTAGTTCATTTGGTAGGAACCTATGACCTTTTATCACCCCGGGAATATTCGTTATATCATATATTACTTAGCCATGCTCGTAGACGGGGATTGGTATGTGTGATACATGCAAGTTGCGAGAGATAATAATTTTGGGACAACATAAGGTGGCAACTTTAATACACATCTGGGTGGATTGTTTGGGGCACCTGGAGAAACCAGTTCTTGCCCAAGGGGAATCCCGGAGTACCCGTGTGATTACCCTAGGTCCGCCACCCAGGCTCAAAGGGATCATAAGATATTTCATGCCTAGAAATTTCTGTGTGCAGCCACAAGCCATTATGGGCTCTGGCATAGTTGAGTAAGTTGTGTGACCTCTTTCCGTGGTAGACTAGCTGATGTAGGGGAAAGTAGGTGTACCGGTCTACCCAGGGTTTGGAGGAAATACTTCAGAAAGACTATGTCTCGATCTTCCGATCATGGAGGTGGTCGAGTCTTGTGGGGAAAAGTGCGCAAACCTCTGCAGAGTGTAAAAACTAATCATGATTAGCCGTGTCCCCGGTTACGGACAACTTGAGTATCTAGAAGTGAATTATTGGTTGATCTCATCACTTTATTTAATGAAATCATTGGGTTACTAATAACTTGGGAATTTTGGGATTGAGCTGGAGGAACCTTCTCAATAATGGCATTTCTAACGTAGTAGTAAATAAAAATGTATTCCTTTGTTGTAGGGTAAAAATTGGCTTTATGCAAAAACTAAACTTAGAGCCTCCACCAGCTAAATTTGCATATAGAGATAGTCTTTTTCTTTATTATTATTTCTATGGTGTGACATTGCTAGCATATTCCATGTGCTGACCTACACGGCTGCAACATCTCATGTTGCAGAGTTTTCCGACGAGGAGTAAAGGTGCGATAGGTCGTTGTTCTGCACTCAGTTTGCCGTGGAGTTGATGGACTCATTTTACTTTTGATGCTTCCGCAGTTATTTTATCCAGATGGCCTTTGGCCATATTATTGTAATACATACTCTTTTGAGGACCTCGATGTAATAAAGTGTGTGATTGAACTCTGTTATAATTTATCGAGTACTGTGTGTGTCAGCATACCGATCCAGGGATGACACTTAAGCACAGAGACTTCGATCCATTTGGGTCGGGTCGCTACAGTCACCTACTAGGTGTTATGATCCGGCAAACTCGGAGTGACAATAACTGGGGCACTTCCTGGTGATGACCATAGTTTGAGGAGTTCATGTATTCACTAAGTGCCAATGCTTTGGCCCGGTACTCTATTAAAAGGAGGCCTTAATATCCCTTAGTTTCCATTAGGACAAAAGATGTCATGCAAGTTCTTTTCCATATGCACGTATGACTATATATGGAATACATGCCTACATTACATTGATGAATTGGAGCTAGTTCTGTGTCACCGTAGGTTATAACTGCTGCAAGATGAATATTATCCAACACCAATCATTGCCAATACATTGCCTACAAGTTCGTTACATATTGATATTTGCTTCGTTACTTTCGTTACTGTTATTGTTACAATCACTACAAAACTGCTACCACTGTTACCGTTACCGTTATTCCCATATTACTTTGCTACTAAATACTTCGCTGCAGATACTAAGTCTTTCCAGGTGTGGTTGAATTTACAACTCGGCTGCTAATACTTGGAAATATTCTTTGGCTCCCCTTGTGTTGAATCAATAAATTTGGGTTGAATACTCTACCCTCGAAAACTTTTGCGATCCCCTATACTTGTGGGTTATCAAGACCTTTTTCTGGCAGCGTCACCGGGGAGCATAGCTCTATTCTCTGAGTTACTTGGGATTTATATCTGCTGATCACTATGAGGAATCTGAAGGATGATAGAACCAATATCATTCCCTCTAGAACGAGGGGAGGTAAGGAACTGCCATCTAGCTCTACACTTGATTCTCCTTCTGTTTTGAGTAAGCTTGCGACACCTACACCTACTATTGATTCTGATATGTCGCATATTATTGATGATGCCACTTCTACTATGAATGATGCTTATGATGCCACTAGTATGTTTGATAAAATTGTGCCGCTAGGAGAATTACTTGATGCACATCTTGCTAGAGCCAATACTATTGATTATTCCGAAGATGATGATTTTTCTGAAACTGATGAAATTATTGAAACTGAGAACTTTGAAGCACCTGTTAGACAGACTTCTCCTAGATATGAATTGCCTATTGTTCCTGAGGGATATGTTATGGAAGGAGAAGTAGCTAGGGACTTTCTTGCTTATAAGGATAGGTATGATCTTAAGAAATAGCACGCAAGTGAAAAGAACAATCTTTGAATGCTAGAATGCAATATGATCATGAATTTGCTACTTCACCTATCCGTGTTACTGATAAGGATTATTAATTCTCTGTTGATCCTGAGTTAATTACTTTGGTTGAATCTGATCCTTTCCATGGTTATAAATCTGAAACTGTTGTGGCACATATTACTAAATTAAATGATATAGCCACACTATTTTCTCATTATTAAGTTATTTCCTTTCTCGTTAAAGGGTGATGCTAAGCTATGGTTTAACTCTCTTGCTCCTGGTTGTTTGCGTAGTCCCCAGGATATGATTTATTACTTCTCTGCAAAATATTTTCCTGCTCATAAGAAATAAGCTGCATTACAGGAAATATTTAATTTTTTGCAAATTGAAGAAGAGTCTCTCCCACAAGCTTGGGGGAGGCTTCTCCAATTACTTCATGTTTTGCCTGATCATCCTGTCAAGAAAAATGATACTTGATATCTTTTATAATGGACTAACCAATGCTTCTAGGGACCGCCTAGATAGTTGTGTTGGTTGTGTTTTTAGGGAACAAACTGTTGAACAAGCTGAAAATTTATTGAATAATATCTTGAGTAATGATAATGATTGGACTCTTCCTGAACCAACTCCGAAGCCAACTCCGAAGAAAAGAGGTATTCTATTTCTCAGTCCCGAAGATATGCAAGAGGCCAAGAAATCTATGAAGGAAAAAGGTATTAAAGCTGAAGATGTTAAGAATTTACCGCCTATTGAAGAAATACATGGTCGTGATAACCGACATAGGTAGTAAAGGTAATTTCTCTCTATAGATTTGATGAAGGTGATATTCCTCATAATAAGTCTGCTAGCCAATGCTTAGATGAGTTTGATAATTGTATTGTTAAACAAGAAGACTTCAATACTTATGTTAGTAGACAGCTGAAATGTGATGCTTATACGCTTGCCCGCTTGGGTGATCTTGTGACTAGAACTTCTAATGATCTTAAACTTATTAGTAAACATGCTTCCATGGTTATCACTCAAGTAGAACAAGTACTTAAGACACAAAATGATTTGCTTAATGAGTTGAATAGTAAGAATAACAATAAAGCCGTTATGGTTGCTACTAGAGGTGGTAAGGTAACTCAGGAATCTTTGTATCATGAGGGCCATCCTAAGAGAATTGAGCACGATTCTCAGAGAATTAATACTGATAAACCTAGTCCTAGTAATAAAAAGAAAAAGAAAACTGACAGGACTATGCATGCTAGTGAACCTGTTATAGACACACCTGAGAATTCCAATGATATTTATATTTCTGATGCTGAGACTCAGTCCGGTAATGAACATGAACCTAGTGATAATGTTAATGATGACGTTCATACTAATGATCAACCTAGTAATGATAATGATGTAGAGATAGAACATGTTGTTGATCTTGATAACCCATAGTCAAAGAATCAACGTTGTGATAAGAGAGACTTCATTGCTAGGAAACATGGTAAAGAAAGGGAACCATGGGTTCAGAAACCCATGCCCTTTCCTCCTAAACCATGCAAGAAAAAGGATGATGAGGATTTTGAACGCTTTTGTGAGATGATTATACCTATATTTTTGCGTATGCATTTAACTGATATGCTTAAAATGCCTCCTTATGCCAAGTATATGAAAGAAATTGTTACTAATAAGAGAAAGATATTGGAAGCTGAAATTGCCACCATGCTTGCTAATTATACTTTTAAGAGTGGAATACCAAAGAAACTTGGAGATCCGGGAATACCTACTATACCATGCTCCATTAAAGGAAACTATGTTAAAACTGCTTTATGTGATTTTGGAACCAGTGTTAGTGTTATGACTTTCTCTTTGTATCATAGACTTGATTTGAATAAGTTGACACCTATTGAAATATCTTTGCAAATGGATGATAAATCAACTGCTATACCTATCGGTATTTGTGAGGATATGCCTGTTGTGGTTGCAAACGTTACTATTTTAACGAACTTTGTTATTCTTGATATTTCCGAGGACGACAGTATGTCGATCATCCTTGGTAGACCCTTTTTGAATACTGTAGGGGCTGTTATTGATTGCAACAGAGGCAATGTCACTTTCCATGTTAATGCTAATGAGCATACGGTACACTTTCCGAAGAAACAACCTCAAGTTAATAGCATCAATTCTATTGGAAAATTTCAACTACTGCTATTGGAGGTTTTGAATTCCCTCTTCCTACTATCAAGAAGAAATATGATATTCTTATTGTTGGGGATATGCATATCCCCATTGAGGTAACCTAGTGTTATTAAAAAATTCTATTGTTTTATGTTATTCGAAAGAAGTTTGTTAATGAGACTTGATCAACCTTGTTGACGGATTCCTTTTGATGAGCATCAGATGGATGAATTCAGAGAACACCACCTTCAGTACCCAACCTTCACTTTTCGTTATTTAGATTAAATAAAACAAAACTAGTATTGTTTGTTTGTTTTCTGATTTATCCATGCAATAAAAAATGTCCCGAAAATAAAAGTTCTCCAAATGCCCTAAAAATTTCACATGATTTTTTCTATTATATTTTAAGATTTTTGGCACTGAGTATGCACCAGTGGGCCACAAGGGTGGGAGGCGCGCCCTAACCCCTTGAGCGTGCCTGTGCCCTTGTGGGGCCTACGTGGCTCCCCTCCACTTATTCCAGCACCCATCCTCTCCTTCGTCCTCCAGAAAAAATCATCCACCAGCTCAAACTCGTGTTCTAGCTCATCTTGATGCCATTTTCGATCTCCTTGCTGAATCCATCATTTGCAAAACTGTTTTGGGGGATTGTTCTTCGGTATGTGACTCCTCCAATGGTCCAATTAGTTTTTATTCTAGTGCTTTATTTATTGAAAATTCTTATTGCCTTGGTGACCCTGTTCTTGAGCTTGCATGTCGAATTTATATGGTCAAAAGTAGTTTTGATGCATGATATAGCCTCTAGATACTTGTAGGAGTAGTTGCTATCAATCTTGTTGAGTTTGGTTGATACGTCTCCAACGTATCTATAATTTTTTATTGTTCCATGCTATTATATTATCTATTTTGGATGTTTAATGGGCTTTAATATGCACTTTTATATTATTTTTGGGACTAACCTACTAACCAAAGGCCCAGTGCAAATTGCTATTTTTTTCCCTATTTCAGTGTTTCGCAGAAAAGGAATATCAAATGGAGTCCAAACGGAATGAAACCTTCGCGATGATCGTTTTTGGAACAAACGCAATCCACAAGACTTGGAGTACAAGTCTAGGAAGCTACGAGGCGGCCACGAGGCAGGAGGGCGCGCCCCCCACCCTCGTGGGCACCTCGTAGCTCCACCGACGTACTTCTTCTGCCTATATATACTCATATACCCTGAAAACATCCGAGAGGACCACAAAACCCTATTTCCACCGCCGCAACCTTCTGTACCCGTGAGATCCCATCATGGGGCCATTTCCGGCGCTCCACCGGAGGGGGAATCGATCACGGAGGGCTTCTACATCAACACCATAGCCTCTCCGATGATTTGTGAGTAGTTTACCATAGACCTTCAGGTCCATAGTTATTAGCTAGATGGCTTCTTCTCTATCTTTGGATCTCAATACAAAGTTCTCCTAGATCTTCTTGGATATCTATTCGATGTAATTCTTTTTGTGGTGTGTTTGTCGAGATCCGATGAATTGTGCGTTTATGATCAAGATTATCTATGAACAATATTTGGTTCTTATCTGAATTCTTATATGAATGATTTAATATCTTTGTAAGTCTCTTTGAATTGTCAGTTTGGTTTGGTCTACTAGATTGATCTTTCTTGCAATGGGATAAGTGCTTAGCTTTGGGTTCAATCTTGCGGTGTCCTTTCCCAGTGACAGCAGGGGCAGCAAGGCACATATTGTATTGTTGCCAACGAGGATAAAAAGATGGGGTTTATATCATATTGCTTGAGTTTATCCCTCTACATCATGTCATCTTGCTTAATGTGTTACTCTGTTCTTATGAACTAATACTCTAGATGCATGTTGGATAGCGGTCGATGTGTGGAGTAATAGTAGTAGATGCATAATCGTTTCGGTCTACTTGTCACGGACGTGATGCCTATATACATGATCATACCTACATATTCTCATAACTATGCGTTTTTCTATCAATTGCTCGGCAGTAATTTGTTCACCCATCGTAAAATATGTTATCTTGAGAGAAGCCACTAGTGAAACCTATGGCCCCTGGGTCTATTTTCCATCATATTAATCTCCCGTAAACTAGCTATTTTTATCGTAGTTTATTTTCCAATCTTTACTTTTCAGTCTATACAAAAAAAATACCAAAAATATTTATCTTATTATCTCTATCAGATCTCACTTTTGCAAGTGGCCGTGAAGGGATTGACACCCCCTTTATCGTGTTGGTTGCAAGGTTCTTAATTGTTTGTGCAGATACTAGGGATTTGCGTGTAGTCTCCTACTGGATTGATACCTTGGTTCTCAAAAACTGAGGGAAATACTTATGCTACTTTGTTGCATCACCCTTTCCTCTTCAAGGGAAAACCAACGCATGCTCAAGAGGTAGCAAGAAGGATTTCTAGCGCCATTGCCGAGGAGATTTAGGCCAAGTCAAAGTCAAGATTTGATCGCCCGTCAACTTGCCAATTTTTGAGGCCGTTGCCAGGGAAATCTACGCACAAGTCAAGACATACCAAGTACCCATCACAAACTCTTATCCCTCGCATTACATTATTTTCCATTTGCCTCTCGTTTTCTTCTCCCCCACTTCACCTTTGCCGTTTTATTCGCCCTTTTCCGTTTGCCTTCTTTCACTTGCTTCTTGTTTGCTTGTGTGTTGGATTGATTGTTTGTCACAATGGCTCAAGACAATAGTAAATTGTGTGACTTTTCCAATACCAACAACAATGATTTTATTAGCACTCCGATTGCTCTTATTACCGATGCTGAATCTTGTGAAATTAATGCTGCTCTGTTGAATCTTGTCATTAAAGATCAATTTTCTGGCCTTCCTAGTGAAGATGCGGCTACCCATCTAAACAACTTTGTTGATTTGTGAGATATGCAAAAGAAGAGAGATGTGGATAATGATGTTGTTAAATTGAAGCTATTACCGTTTTCGCTTAGAGATCGTGCTAAAACTCGGTTCACTTCTTTGCCTAAAAATAGTATTGATTCATGGAATAAGTGCAAAGATGCTTTTATCTCTAAGTATTTTCCTCCCGCTAAGATCATCTCTCTTAGAAACAATATTATGAATTTTAAGCAACTTGGTCATGAGCATGTTGCACAAGCTTGGGAGAGGATGAAATTAATGATATGTAATTTCCCTACGCATGGTTTGAATTTATGGATGATTATACAAAAAAATATGCTGGATTGAATGTTGCTTCTAGAAATATTTTAGATTCGGCTGCGCGAGGCACTTTCATGGAAATCACTTTAGGAGAAGCTACTAAACTACTAGATAATATTATGGTCAATTATTCTCAATGGCACACCGAAAGATCCACTAGTAAAAAGGTCTATGCGATTGAAGAGATTAATATTTTGAGTGGAAAGATGGATGAACTTATGAAATTGTTTGCTAAAAAAAGTGTTTCTTCTGATCCTAATGATATGCCTTTGTCGATGATGATTGAGAATAATAATGAATCTATGGATGTGAATTTTGTTGGTAGGAACAATTTTGGTAACAACGCGTATAGAGGAAACTTTAATTCTAGGTTGTTCCCTATTAATTCCTCTAATAATTATGGTTATTCCTACAACAACTCTTATGGAAATTTTAATAAGATGCCCTGTGATTTTGAGACTAGTGTTAAAGAATTTATGAATTTGCTAAAGAATTTCAATGCTTTGCTTGAAGAAAAATTGCTTAAGATTGATGAGTTGGCTAGGAACGTGGATAGAATTTCTCTTGATGTTGATTCTTTGAAACTTAGATCTATTCCACCTAAGCATGATATCAATGAGTCTCTCAAAGCCATGAGAATTTTTATTGATGAGTGCAAAGAAAGAACAGCTAGGATGCATGCTAAAAGAGATTGCTTTGTGAAAGCGTGTTCTTCTAGTTTTCATGATAATAATGATGAAGATCTAAAAGTGATTGATGTGTCTCCTATTAAATCTTTGTTTTCCAATATGAATCTTGATAAATATGGGACTAGAGATGAGTCAACTTTAGTTAAAAGGCGTCCCAACGATTCGGAGTTTTTAGATCTTGATGCAAAAATTGGTAAAAGTGGGATTGAAGAGGTCAAAACTTTACATAGCAATGAACCCACTATTTTGCATTTCAAGGAATTTAATTATGATAATTGCTCTTTGATAGATTGTATTTCCTTGTTGCAATCCGTGTTAAATTCTCCTCATGCTTATGATCAAAATAAAGCTTTTACTAAACACATCGTTGATGCTTTAATGCAATCTTATGAAGAAAAACTTGAATTAGAAGTTTCTATCCCTAGAAAACTTTATGGTGAGTGGGAACCTACTATTAAAATTAAGATTAAAGATCATGAATGCTATGCTTTGTGTGATTTGGGTGCTAGTGTTTCCACGATTCCAAAAACTTTGTGTGATGTGTTAGGTTTCCATGAACTTGATGATTGTTCTTTAAATTTGCATCTTGCGGATTCTACCATTAAAAAACCTATGTGAAGGATTAATGGATGTTCTTATTGTTGCTAATAGGAATTATGTGCCTATTGATTTCATCGTTCTTCATACATATTGCAATCCTACTTGTCCTATTATTCTTGGTAGACCTTTCCTTAGAACTATTGGTGCAATTATTGATATGAAGGAAGGAAATATTAGATTCCAATTTCCTTTAAGGAAAGGCATGGAAAACTTTACTAGAAAGAAAATCAAATTACCTTATGAATCTATTATGAGAGCCACTTATGGATTGCATACCAAAGATGATAATATCTAGATCTATTCTAGTTTTTATGCCTAGCTAGGGGCGTTAAACGATAGCGCTTGTTGGGAGGCAACCCAACTTTATTTTTGTTCCTTGCTTTCTTAGGGCGTGTTCGGCAACGCCCCAGCTCTCAGCGCCAAAAACTTCTCATGAGAATTTTGTCCCGAACGCCTGAGACTGGTGAAGCTAGATTCTAGAAGCGAAGCTGGAGCTATGTGCAAAACCGAGAAGCAAGCTCGGCCCAGCTCCACCAAAATATAAATCTGGAGTTGGCCCTTCTTACATCCAACTGCCACCGCCAAGCATACCGATTCACCCCACCCCTCGAATCGGTATGAGAGCGGAGACATCGCTCTGTTCCTCTTCCCCAGCGTCAACCCTGGCCGCCGCTGCGACCGCCGCCGCCACGCACTCCGCCAGCCCGTCGCAGCCGCCGCTCCTATCCGGCGGTAGATCAAGCTGTTCCAACCCCGTTCTCGCCGGTTCCGTCGCAAGGAGGTGGGTCCCCGCTGCATCCCGACACTGGCGTCGCTCCAGCTCACCACGCCATCGCCATCGCCCCTGCCACCCTGCTTCACCCCTTCGTCGGCCATCAAGCCTCCCCTCCGGCAGCTCGCCTCCTCGCCTCGTCGTCCTTCCAGCTGGCCTCCTCCCCCAATGGAGATCTGGCCATGGCAGCCACTGTTCGGCCTCTATGCAGACTTGCCCGAAGTGGGCTTCCTCTAGCGGGCCCAAACTGGCGCCCAACGGGCCTTCAACCTCCCAACTAGGCTGGAGCGTTGGGAGAAGCTACAAACGCTCCCGAACGGGTTGAGAATCGCTGCATGGAGTGAGAAGCGACGTTGAGAAGCTGAATCTGTGGAGTTTGGGAAGCTTGGAGGACTTCAGAACACGCCCTTACTTCTGTTTAGTAATAAATAATTCATATAGCTTCTGTTTATATGTGGTTTTGTGTTTTAAATAGTGTTTGTGCCAAGTAGAACCTTTGGGAAGACTTGGGTGAAGTCTTTGCGATCTTGCTGTAAAAAACAGAAACTTTTGCGCTCATGAGATTAGTTGCCATTTTTTACTGGAGAGTGATTTTCAGTTGATTCTTTTTGCACATGAATAATAGACAAATTACTCACGTCCACCAATTTATTTCAGAATTTTTAGAGTTACATAATTATTCAAAAGTTACAGATTGCTACAGGTTGTTCTGTTTTTGACAGATTCTGTTTTGTGTGTGTTGTTTGCTTATTTTGATGAATCTATGGCTAGTATCGGGGGGTATGAACCATAGAGAAGTTGGAATACAATAGGTTTAACACCAATATAAATAAATAATGAGTTCAATACAGTAACTTAAAGTGGTGGTTTGTTTTCTTATACTAGCGGAGCTCATGAGATTTTCTGTTGAGTTTTGTGTTGTGAAGTTTTCAAGTTTTTGGGTAAGGATTTGATGGACTATAGAATAAAGAGTGGCAAGAGCCTAAGATTGGGGATTCCTAAGGAACCCCAAGGTAAAATTCAAGGACAACCAAAAGCCTAAGCTTGGGGGACAACGAAAAGCCTAAGCTTGGGGATGCCCCAGGAAGGCATCCCCTCCTTCGTCTTGGTCTATCGGTAACTTTACTTGAGACTCTATTTTTATTCACCACATGATATGTGTTTTTCTTGGAGCGTCTTGTATGATTTGAGTCTTTGCTTTTTAGTTTACCACAATCATCCTTGCTGTACACACCTTCTGGGAGAGACACACATGAATCGGAATTTATTAGAATACTCTATGTGCTTCACTTATATCTTTTAGAGCACGGTGGTGGATTTATTTTATAGAAATTATTGATCTCTCATGCTTCACTTATATTATTTTGAGAGTTCTTTAGAACAGCATGGTAATTTTCTTTGGCTATAAAATTAGTCCTAATATGATAGACATCCAAAATGGGTATAATAAAAACTTTCATATAAAGTGCATTGAATACTATGAGAAGTTTGATGCTTGATGAGTGTTTTGAGATATGAGGATGGTGATATTAGAGTCTTGCTAGTGGAGCAATTGTGAATTTGAGAAATACTTGTGTTAGAGTTTGTGATTCCCGTAGCTTGCACGTATGGTGAACCGTTACGTGATGAAGTTGGAGATTGATTTATTTATTGATTGTCTTCAGTTGTATGGAGGTCGAGATCACGCGATGGTTAACTCCTACCAACCCTTCCCCTAGGAGCATGCGTGTAGTGCTTTGTTTTGATAACTTGTAGATTTTTGCAATAAGTATATGAGTTCTTTATGACTAATGTTGAGTCCATGGATTATACGCACTCTCACCCTTCCACCATTGCCAGCCTCTCTAGTATCGTGCAACTTTCGCCGGTACCATAAACCCACCATATACCTTCCTCAAAATAGCCACCATACCTACCCATTATGGCACTTCCATAGCCATTCTGAGATATATCGCCATGCCACTTTCCACCGTTCCGTTTATTATGACATGCTCCATCATTGTCATATTGCCTTGCATGATCATGTAGTTGACATTGTGTTTGCGGCAAAGCCACCCTTCATAATTTTTCATACATGTCACTCTTGATTCATTGCACATCCCGGTACACCGACAGAGGCATTCACATAGAGTCATTTTTTTCTAAGTATCGAGTTGTAATTCTTGAGTTGTAAGTAAATAAAGTGTGATGATCTTCATTATTAGAGGATTGTCCCGGGGAGGAAAGGATGATGGAGACTATGATTCCCCCACAAGTCGGGATGAGACTCCGAACAAAAAAAAAGAAGAGGCCATAAAAAAAGAGACAGGCCCAAAAAAAATGAGACGAGAGAAAATGAGAGAAGGGGCAATTCTACTATCCTTTTACCACACTTGTGCTTCCAAGTAGGACCATGATCTTCATGATAGAGAGTCTCTTGTTTTGTCACTTTCATATACTAGTGGGAATTTTCATTATAGAACTTGGCTTGTATATTCCAATGATGGGCTTCCTCAAAATGCCCTAGGTCTTCGTGAGCAAGCGAGTTGGACGCACACCCACTTAGTTTCTTTAGTTGAGCTTTCATACATTTATAGCTCTAGTGCATCTGTTGCATGGCAATCCCTACTCACTCACATTGATATTTATTGATGGGAATCTCCATAGCCCATTGATACGCCTAGTTGATATGAGACTATCTTCCTCCTTTTTGTCTTCTCCACAACCACCACTCTATTCCACCTATAGTGCTATGTCCATGGCTCACGCTCATGTATTGCATGAAAGTTGAAAAAGTTTGAGAATACTAAAGTATGAAACAATTGCATGGCTAAAACCGGGGTTGTGCATGATTTTAATATTTTGTGTGATGAAGATAGAGCATAGCCAGACTATATGATTTTGTAGGGATAGCTTTCTTTGGCCATGTTATTTTGAGAAGACATGTTTACTTTGTTAGTATGCTTTAAGTATTATTATTCTTATGTCAATATTAAACTTTTCTCTGGAATCTTTCGGATCTGAACATTCATGCCACAATAAAGAAAATTACATTGAAAATTATGTTGGGTAGCATTCCACATCAAAAAAATTGTTTTTATTATTTACCTACTCGAGGACGAGCAGGAATTAAGCTTGGGGATGCTTGATACGTCTCCAACGTATCTATAATTTTTGATTGTTCCATGCTATTATATTATCTATTTTGGATGTTTAATGGGCTTTAATATGCACTTTTATATTATTTTTGGGACAAACCTACAAACCAAAGGCCCAGTGCAAATTGCTGTTTTTTGCCTATTTCAGTGTTTCACAGAAAAGGAGTATCAAACAGAGTCCAAACGGAATGAAACCTTCGCGAGGATCGTTTTTGGAACAAACACAATCCAGAAGACTTGGAGTACAAGTCTGGGAAGCCACGAGGCGTCCACGAGGCAGGAGGGCGCGCCCAGGGGGGTAGGCATGCCCCCCACTCTCGTGGGCCCCTCGTAGCTCCACCGACGTACTTCTTCCGCCTATATATACTCATATACCCTGAAAACATCCGAGAGCACCACGAAACCCTATTTCCACCGTCGCAACCTTCTGTACCCGTGAGATCCCATCTTGGGACCTTTTTCGGCGCTCTGCTAGAGGGGGAATCGATCACGGAGGGCTTCTACATCAATACCATAGCCTCGCTGATGATGTGTGAGTAGTTTACCACAGACCTTCGGGTCCATAGTTATTAGCTAGATGGCTTCTTCTCTCTCTTTGGATCTCAATACAAAGTTCTCCTCGATCTTCTTGGAGATCTATTCGATGTAACATTTTTTGCGGTGTGTTTGTCGAGATCCGATGAATTGTGGGTTTATGATCAAGATTATCTATGAACAATATTTGGTTCTTCTCTGAATTCTTATATGCATGATTTAATATCTTTGCAAGTCTCTTTGAATTGTCAGTTTGGTTTGGCCTACTAGATTGATCTTTCTTGCATGGGAGAAGTGCTTAGCTTTGGGTTCAATCTTGCGGTGTCCTTTCCCAGTGACAACAGGGGCAGCAAGGCACGTATTGTATTGTTGCCATCGAGGATAAAAAGATGGGGTTTATATCATATTGCTTGAGTTTATCCCTCTACATCATGCCATCTTGCTTAATGTGTTACTCTGTTCTTATGAACTTAATACTCTAGATGCATGTTGGATAGCGGTCGACGTGTGGAGTAATAGTAGTAGATGCAAAATCGTTTCGGTCTACTTGTCACGGACGTGATGCCTATATACATGATCATGCCTAGATATTCTCATAACTATGCACTTTTCTATCAATTGCTCGGCAGTAATTTGTTCACCCACCGTAAAATATGCTATCTTGAGAGAAGCCACTAGTGAAACATATGGCCCCCGTGTCTATTTTCCATCATATTAATCTCCCGTCAACTAGCTATTTTTATTGTAGTTTATTTTGCAATCTTTACTTTTCTGTCTATACAACAAAAATACCAAAAATATTTATCTTATTATATCTATCAGATCTCACTTTTTCAAGTGGCTATGAAGAGATTGACAACCCCTTTATCGTGTTGGTTGCAAGGTTCTTAATTGTTTGTGCAGGTACTAGGGATTTGTGTGTAGTCTCCTACTGGATTGCTACCTTGGTTCTCAAAAACGGAGGGAAATACTTACGCTACTTTGCTGCATCACCCTTTCCTCTTCAAGGGAAAACCAACACATGCTCAAGAGGTAGCATTGATTTACTTTTATTTCGAGTCACTAAAAATTTCAGAAATTTTTCAGAGGAAGGAAATGTCTAGGAAAATATACCAAGGTAGTCCTTCAAGGAAGCAAGCACCGAGGCTCGCGATACGTGAACCGGACCTTGAACCACCAAGAGATGCTCAAGTATAGCCTTGTGAATGGCCGTCGGATGAATTTATGATTCGCGCAGGTTTCAAGGATGAGTTTGATGTATACGTACAAAATGCTGGCATGGAGGACTTCTTATCAGATAAGTGCCAGCAACACTATTACCTCACCGATTCCTTTGTGCGGAGGTTTAAAGTTTCATCTAAGCGCAATACTCATATTGTCATGTTCGATCTTTATGATGAATCTTATACCATGGACCTAGAAGATTTTTGTGTTGCCTACAAAATTCCATAGTGGGGTAGTCTCAATGATCCTCACAAATCTGAATACCGTGATTTTATAGATAGCATCACCGTGGGGGAAACTAGAAACATCACACAAGCCACCATAGGGATCATTCACTTTCCTGCTATACATTATTTTGCTCTCTTCATAGGTAGATGCATTAATTGTAAACATGATCATAGCCACCTTTGTGTTCCAGATCTAAGTATCCTTAAATGTGCGGTGTTAGGTGATAAGAGTTATGATTTGGGGGCAATTATTGCAAGGATGTTACACCATAATGCTAAAGATGGAGATTTATTTGGATGGATTTATGCAACTCGTTTAGCTAATTATTTAGGTGTATCCATAAGAGGTTATGATATTGAGTTGCCACCCTCCTTTCTAGATTATGAAGCCATAATACATTACCAGTTTCTCGAGAGGAACAAGCAGTACATTCAGTACCGGCTAATCTTTGACAGATGGTGTGCCATCCATATTACTCTTCCTGCTCTTGCTTTCTTCGACTTTCAGGCAAAAGGGAGATATTTTATAACCAGAGAGGAGGTCAACGCATATGAGAGAGAGACGGAGATTGCCCGCCTTTCAGAGGAAGCTCTCCTAGCAGTAGCTGTTGCAGCACAGTACAACCCCAACTATGATTTCGGATATCATCCAGGCCAGTGGTGGCCCTAGACCAACTTAGGCAAAATCCTAAGCTTGGGGGAGTACGTATTTCTCACCGGCATTACATTCATGTTCACACATTCATTCCAGTTGTCGGTGTTCATACTTTTTCATTGTATCATCCATGCTAGTTTATTTTTCTCGCTTTCTTCTCGTGTGTTTGTAAAACTTTAGAAAACCCAAAAATACTTCTTGCTTCTTTTTGTCTTTTCTTTCTATTTAGTTTATTAGTAGTTGTAGTAGTAAAAGAAAACCCAAAAAGATTTCTCGTTCTTCTTTTGTTTGTTGGGAGCTTTCCCGTGTAAATAGTTTTTCTCGTTCTTGTTTTGCTTTCTTCAGAAAAACAAAAACTCCAAAAATATTTCAGTGTGTTTCTTTGAAATTATTTTCTTTTTCTTTGGGGATCGAGAGGAGAAGACCACGATGAAAATGACGAGTGGCTCTCATATGCATTATTGTTGGACTAACAAAGAGCCCATATTACCTTGTCTTCTCCTTTGAATAAATATTGCAGATTCCAGCTTAGTCCAATGCACGTGCACTATTATTATTACCCACGCCGTTCGGTCGCGCAAGTGAAAGGCAATAATGATGATATAAGATGAAATGATTGAGATGGAGAAAAGCTGGTATGAACTCGGCCTATCTTGTTTTTGTAAATATGATTAGCTTGTCATTCCTGGTTCGGCCTATTATGAATGAAACATGTTTGCAATGACAATTAGAGATTATAGTTACTCATGCCATGCTTAATTAGCTAGGAGCTTATAATGGTTCACCTTGTGTGCCAACATGTTTTTAAAATGGTTGTGATATGGTATGATAGGATGGTATCCTCCTTTGAATGATTTAAGTGACTCGACTTGGCACATGTCCACACATGTAGTTGAAACAAAATCAACATAGCCTCCACGATATTTATGTTCATGGTTGTTTATATCCTACTCATACTTGCACTCAATGTTGGTTAATCTCAAAGCATGTTTATGACTGTTGTCGCTCTCTAGCTGGTCGCTTCCCAGTCTCTTTGTAGCCTTCACCTTTACTAAGCAGGGATACTGCTTGTGCATCCACTTCCATAAACCCAAAGTTGTTCCATAAGAGTCCACCATACCTACCAATATGCGGTATTTACCTGTCGTTCCAAGTAAATTTTCATGTGCCAAACTCTAAACCTTCAAATAAAATATCGTTTTGTATGCCCAAATCGCTCATGTGGCGACAGGGGGTTGTCTTTATCTTCCATGCCAGGTGGGTTATTCTCACGGTGAGTGGACTCCGCTTGTCAATCACGAGAAAATGGATGGTAACCGGGATGCCCAGTCCCATGATCAAAAGACCAAAAATCAAATCAATGTATAATTAAAACAAAGCTCCCCCAGGACTGTTGTTGGTTTGGACGGCACCCGTTGTTTCGGATAAGCCGTGGAGTGTGTTTGATGGTGGGGGGAGTAAAACTTTACCATTCTGTTTGGGAACCACCTATAATGTATGTAGCATGGAAGATATTGAGAACTCTTGGTCGTAGCGTTGACAAAGAAAGCATATCGCTCAAAATCATATTCATCTCTGATATAAAAACTTGAGCTCTGGCACCTCTGCAAATCCCTGCTTCCCTCTGTGAAGGGCCTATCTATTTACTTTTACTTGCTGAGTCATCATCCTCTTATAAAAAGCATCGGTCGGAGAGCACCTCTATCATTTATATGCTTTGTTATTAATTGATGTTGGGTATGAGTATGACTGGATCTCTTTGACCATGAATTACAATGTCTAGTCAATCCTTGATCTTCTTAGGTGCTCTGCATTTAATTTTTGCGGTCTCAAAATGGGCTAGCGAGATACCACTTTATCATATTGTATCACGATTATTTTGAAAAAGTGTTGTCATGCGAGATTATTATTATTTCTCGCTAGTTAATTATGTCATTGATATGACTAAACATGAGACCTAAATGTTGTTGTGAATGTGGTTAGTTCATAATCTTTGCTGAAAACTTGAATGCTAGCTTTATGTATTTACAACAACAAGATCAAACAGAGTTTGTAAACGTTTTTCTTTATCACATTCAGTTTATCAACTGAATTGCTTGAGGACGAGCAATGGGTTAAGCTTGGGGAGTTGATACGTCTCTGTCGTATCTACTTTTCCAAACTCTTTTGCCCTTGTTTTAAAATCTAATTTGCATGATTTGAATGGAACTAACTCGGACTGACATTGTTTTCAGCAGAAATTCCTTGGTGTTATTTTTGTGCAGAAATAAAAGTTCTCGGAATGACCTAAAACTTCACAGAGAATATTTTCAGAAAATATAAAAAATACTGGCGAAAAGATCCACCAGAGGGGCCCACACCCTGTCCACATGGGTGGGGGGCACACCCCCTACCTTGTGGGCCCCCTGGACCTCCACCGACGTCAACTCCAACTCCATATAATCTCTTCTGGGGACAAAAAAATCAGAGAGAAGATCCCACCGCGTTTTACGATACGGAGCCGCCGCCACCTCCTGTTCTTCATCGGGAGACCTGATCTGGAGTCTGTTCGGGGCTCCAGAGAGTGGAGATCGTCGCCGTCGTCATCATCAACCATCCTCCATCACCAATTTCATGATGCTCACCGCCGTGCATGAGTAATTCCATCGTAGGCTCGTTGGACGATGGTGGGTTGGATGATATTTATCATGTAATCGAGTTAGTGTTGTTAGGGTTTGATCCCTAGTATCCACTATGTTCTGAGATTGATGTTGCTATGACTTTGCTATGTGTAATGCTTGTCACTAGGACCCGAGTGCCATGAATTCAGATTCGAACCCTTTATGTTTCCATGAATATACATGTGTTCTTGATCCGATCTTGCAAGTCTATCGTCACCTACTATGTGTTATGATCCGGCAAACTCAAAGTGACAATAACTGGGGCACTTCCCGGTGATGACCATAGTTTGAGGATTTCATGTATTCACTAAGTGCTAATGCTTTGGTCCGGTACTCTATTAAAAGGAGGACTTAATATCCCTTAGTTTTCGCTAGGACCCCGCTGCCATGGGAGGGTAGGACAAAATATGTCATGCAAGTTCTTTTCCATAAGCATGTATGACTATATACGGAATACATGCCTACATTACATTGATGAATTGGAGCTAGTTTTGTGTCACCCTAGGTTATAACTGCTGCATGATGAATATTATCCAACACCTATCATTGCCGATCCATTGCCTACGAGTTCGTTCCATATTGATACTTGCTTTGTTACTTTCGTTACTGCTACTATTACAATCACTATAAAACTGGTACCACTGTTGCCGTTACCGTTACTTCCCTATTACTTTGCTGCTAAATACTTTGCTGCAGATACTAAGTCTTTCCAGGTGTGGTTGAATTGAAAACTCAGCTGCTAATACTTGAGAATATTCTTTGGCTCCCCTTGTGTCGAATCAATAAATTTGGGTTGAATACTCTACCCTCGAAAACTGTTGCGATCCACTATACTTATGGGTTATCGCATCATAGAACAGACCATATCAAATAGAGTACGATTACGACAATCTGACACGCCATTACACTATGGTGTTCTAGGTGGCGTGAGTTGTGAAACAATGCCACATTGTCTTAAATGCATACCAAACTCGTAAATGAAATATTCATCTCAACAATCAGATCGTAGAAATTTAAATTTCTTATTACGATGATTCTTCACTTCACTCTGAAATTCCTTGAACTTTTTCAAATGTTTCAGACTTGTGTTTCACTAATTAAATATACCCATATCTACTCAAATCATCTGTGAAGGTAAGAAAATAAAGATATCCACCGCGTGCTTCAACACTCATCGGACAACATACATTGGTATGTATTATCTCCAATAAGTCACTTGCCCGCTCCATTGTTCCGAAAAACAGGGTTTTAATCATCTTGCCCATGAGGCATGGTTCACATGTATCAAATGATTCATAATTAAGTGATTCAAAAGTCCATCAGCATGGAGTTTCTTCATGCGCTTTATACAAATATGACCTAAGCGGCAGTGCCACAAGTATGTGATACTGTCATCATTAACTTTGCATATTTTGGCATCAATATTATGAATATGTGTATTACTACGATCGAGATTCAATAAGAATAAACCATTCACAAGGGGTGCATGACCATAAAAGATATTACTCATATAAATAAATTAACCATTATTCTCTGACTTAAATGAATAACCGTCTTGCAATAAACAATATCTAGATATAATGTTTTATGCTCAGCGCAGGCATCAAGTAACCATTATTTAGGTTCAATACTAATCTTGAAGGTATTACGATCGTGCCGATGGTGATCATATCAACCTTGGAGACACATCCAACACTCATCGTCACCTCGCCCTCAGCTAGTCTCCGTTACTCTGCAGCTCCTGCTTTGAGTTACTAATATTAGCAACTGAATCGGTATCAAATACCCAGACGCTACTACGAGCACTAGTGAGGTACACATCAATAACATGTATATCAAATATACCTACGTTTGAAGTTGCCATCCTTCTTATCTGCCAAGTACTTGGGGCAGTTCCGCTTCCAGTGACCATTCCCCTCGCAATAGAAGCATTCGGTCTCTGGTTTGGGTCTAGCCTAGGGTTTCTTCATGGGAGCAGCAACTGTCTTGCCATTCTTCTTGAAGTTCCCTTTATTTTCCTTAACCTTCTTGAAACTTGTGGTCTTATTGACCATCAACACTTAATGCTCTTTCTTGATGTGTACCTCACTTGATTCAAGCGATTGTAGCACCCAGACACTCTGAGCACATGCTCACTAACTGACTTGTTCTCCTCCATCTTGCAGGCAAAGAACTTTTTTATTTGAAACGAAATTTTATTCATTAGCAACAACCAATACATCGTTTGTGAGAAAAGTTACAATTTCACTAATAGGCTCCTCAAACCAATCTGAAGTCAAAAAAATCTAGCTAATCTAGCAAGTTCATGTGCTACTTTATTTGCCTCCCTATTACAATGTTCGAATTTAGTCATGATAAAATCACAAGCATAGTGATAGCAGTCATCGAAGATTTCCGCCGCTGCTCCCGTTGACTGTCCTCCGTCCTACATGGTCTCAATCACCTACAGATTGTCAGAGTTGATGACTAGGCGATTACATCCCGTCCTTTCCGCTAAATTTAGACCAAATTTGAGAGCTAAGGGCTCCGCCATGAGGACATCCGCGCAGTAGTCTATCTTTCAATTTCCTCCTGCAATAAACGTACCTTTGTCGTCTCTCAAGGCTGCCCCCATCGTACCATCCAGCAAGTCATGGTCAAAAGAGGCATCAACATTGAGTTTCACAAAGCCCCTAGGAGGACATTGCCAACCCCCTTTTTCATGGACGCCTTTGAAGATTATGCATTTACAAAATTATATGTAAGAGCTATGATCCCCATTGAAATCTGAGTCGCATTTTGAGTTAATTCCTTGTGCACTAATTTTCGTCTTTCCCACCATAGATACCAAGCTGAGATAGTTATCATTTCTCGAACATTTTCGTACCCCATAATGCGCAGATCTTGATCTCGAAGGAGTAATAGGTATTCCAATATTGCCTCTCCAGCACGATCAATCTCACAAGCTCTCTCAATAATCATATCCACCCCTAGCCTTTTCCAAACCTCTTTCGATTTTCTACATAGGAAAAGCAAGTGCTTTATATCTTCTACACCCTGAGAGCAGGTAGGGCAAGAGGGCGAGACCTTCATGTGTCTATTAGTGAGTGTTGCCCGACATGGGAGAGTGCCATGTAGTGTTCGCCATAAAAAATTGACTCTAGTCGAGCAAGATAACTTCCATATCTGGCACCATATAGGGTTAGGTGTGCTCCGTCCCATTCCATTGGAATATTTTAGTTTGCTTCCATACTGATAGTTCCACTCCACGGAGTAAGCATACCGTACCGAAAACATACCATTTTTCGTATAACTCCAGGCAATAAGATCTGTCATATTATGTCGCGACATTGGGATTGAAAGAATCCGTTGTGCATCAATGATCCACATAGTTTGTCTAATCAAGTCCTCATCCCAATTATTGGAGACCGGGTCAATCAAATCTACGACTTTTGATAACAAAAGCCTCCCCCTAGGGGTCAAAATCTTCCTAGTGGCACAATTTGGGATCCAGGCATCTTCCCAAATATTGATGTTATATCCATCCCCCATTCGCCAAATATAACCTCGCTTGAGAGTAGTGATGCTTGCCATAATGCTTTGCCAGGTGAAAGAGGCACCATGCTTGGCTTGGAGTTCAGCAAATCACCATTAGGATAGTACTTTGCCCTTAGAATAGTAGCACACAAGGAGCCAGGATTATCAAGGAGACGCCATGCCTGTTTAGCAAGCAGAGCCAGGTTGAAACAGTGGATGTCACGGAATCCCGTTCCTCCTTGGTTTTTTGGAACACACATTTTCCACCAGGCCATCCAATGCATCCTCTTTTGGTTCTCCTCGTCTCCCCACCATAAATGTGACATCGCGTCAATGATTCATTTACAATTTTTTTAGGAATTTTAAAGACCGACATTGCATAGGTAGGTATGGCTTGGATCACCACCTTTAATAGGATCTCCTTCCCCCTAGCAGATAGTAACTTTTCCTTCCAACCACTAATTCTCTTAACAATACGTTCAATCAGAAAACTAAAGGAGTCTGTTTTATCAACACCCACATTTGTTGGTAGGCCCAAATATTTATCAGTGAGAGCCTCCGTCATTATATTTAGCGTTGTAGACAATTGTTCTCTGATCTCTAGCTTTGTATTAAGGCTGAACAAAATACTGGATTTTTTAACGCTTACCAGATGTCCCGACGCCGCACAATATAAATCTAGTGTTGATTACAGGTTTTCCGCATTATGTTGGTTGGCTTTCATTAATATCAATGAGTCATCCGCAAAGAGAAGATTTGTGACTGGAGGGGCGTCTCTACAGAGGTCTTATACCTCTCAACACGGGCATGAGCCTGAAATACCAATTTCAGCTCTTGGAACATCTCATATGCTCTGTGGCGTTCAAAAACATCTTTGGGGCCCTGATTTCTAAGTCGTAAAGCATGGCGCACTGAACTATCGAGTAGTCATCATAACGTGCCTGTCAGACGTTCACAACATCCACAAACGACGCTAGAGGGGTTGGCACACTGAGCGGTGCATCGAGGACATAATACTTCAATGCAGCAGTGAGGACAATCCTCAGACTACAGACCTAGTCCGCACAATTTCTTACAATATCTTTCAACTTAGTCTTTCTCTAGGAACATATTAAAACTGGGAGCTACAACATAAGCTATCGATCTACAACATAATTTACAAAGACAATTTAGACTATGCTCATGATAATTAGTTTAGTTAATCAAATTACTAATGAACTCCCACTTAAATCAACATCCCTCAAGTTGCCTAAGTGATACATGATCCAAATCAAATAACCGATGTCCGATCATCATGTGAGATGGGGTAGTCATCAATGGTGAACATCCTCATGTTGATCATATCTACTATATGACTCATGTTCGACCTTTCGGTCTCCTGTGTTCAGAGTCCATGTCTGTACATGCTAGGCTTGTCAAGTTCAACCCAAGTATTCTGCCTGTGTAAAACTGGCTTACACCTGTTGTATACTAACGTAGAGTCTATCACACCTGATCATCACGAGGTGCTTCGAAACGATGAACTTTTGCAATGGTGCATACTCAGGGAGAACACAATTTCTCGAAATTAAGTGAAGGGATCATCTTATAATGCTACCATCGTTCTAAGCAAAATAAGATGCATAAAAAGGATAAGCATCACGTGAAATCAATATGTGAAATGATATGGCCATTATCATCTCGTGCCTTTGATCTCCATCGTCACTGGCATGACACCATGCTCTCCATCATCTTGTCGTCACATGGTCGTCTCCGCCAACTATTGCTTCTACAACTATTGCTAATGCATAGCGCTAAAGTAAAGCAATGACATGGCAATTAATAAATTAAAGACAACCCGATGGCTCTTGTCTATTGTCGTACTCATCGACATGCAAGTCGTGAACCTATTACAAAACATGATCATCTCATACATCAATATATATCACATCACATTTTGGCCATACCACATCACAACATGCCCTGTAAAAACAAGTTAGACGCCCTCTACTTTGTTGTTGCAAATTTTACGTGGCTACTATGGGCAACTAGCAAGAATCATTCTTACCTACGCAAAGCCACAACGGTGATAATCAAATTGCCTTTTAACCTTCTATAAGGACCAGGGCCGTCTCCAGGAATTCGGGGCCCCGGTGCGAAAAGAAAAATGGGGCCCTAAATTTTAAAAAATATACAATTACGCAAGCATAAACACCTAATTATGTAATTAAAATTTATATTATTTCATACAATGATTAGAATATTCTGAAGTATCAATGCGAAATACTAAAACCAATAAACTGACCTCATTCTCTATTGAAAAGTGTCATCCGTCTTGTGTTCCTTGAAATGAAATCTCCAATTACATCTTCATAATTAATCTTCTCCAAGACATCATTTTCAAGTGCTATTGTCGCCAAACCATTGAGTCTTTCTTGTGTCATAGTTGAACGCAAATATGATTTCAACAACTTGAGTTTAGAGAAGCTCCTTTCCGCAGTTGCAACAGTTACAGGAATGGTTAACAAAATCCTGTACGCAATAATAGCATTAGGATAAAAGGGGCGATTCATCAGAATCTCAAGAATATCAATGGGGCCCATAGATTTCTTAACTAAATCCTGGATGAAAATTAACTCGTAAAACAATTCAGCTCCATCAATGTCTTTGTGTTCTCCACTCTTAAGTGCATCCTCAAGATTAACACAAGCAGCCAGCAAACTCTTATCATCCATAGATCGCAGCCTATCTGAAGTAAATAAGAAACCAAAAGTTTTTTCATACCCCTGATATTGATCAAACCTCCTGGTAAGTGAAACTATAGCTTGATCGACCACTTGCAGAAAATAATTTACCCTAAATGACTCCTCTGCATATTGTGAAGCAATAGATGCATCATCTGCACCCTCATCGAATTGTCTTCTTCTTTTGATTTTCCGCTTGGTGCGGAACTCTGGAGGAATATCCATCTCAAGTGCAATTTCTTGTGCATCTTCCAATACTTTTGAAAAGTCAATTTCTCTATACTTCTTGAAAAAGGAAAGCTGACCCTGTATAGACTCAATTGCAATATCAATAAGCATGTCCTTTGATTGTAGCTGCTTGCTGACCAAATTAACAGCGGATAATATATCATACCAGCTAATTATTGACACTAAAAATTCAAACCCACCAAGTTCATTTTCTGCCAATGATTGTGCTTCACTACTTGTCGATGGATCCTTATCAGTTTTAGCCACTTGTAGTAAAGCCTCCCTTATTTCTGGCATTTGAATCCGTATAGCCTTAACACTCTCAACATGACTCTCCCAACGAGTAGATGACAATGACTTGACAGTCAACTTCTTTAAGTATCTTTGAGAATTTGCCATCGTTTAGTCGAATTAGAAAATATTGTATAGATGTGTTGTATAATTCTAAAGAAGTCTGTTGCTTTACAGCAAGACTTCACCATATCTCATAGTGCTAGATTTAGACTATGACAGCCACAAGCTGAATAAAATGCCCTTGGATATTTGTCCAGAAATTTCTTTTGTACCCCTTTATTGTTTCCTTTCATATTTGACCCATTATCATAACCCTGTCCTCTCACATTGTCCACATCAAGGCTAAGATTATTCAACTCCTATTCTAGAACATTAAACAAACCTTGCCCAGTGGTATTATTCACCTCCAAAAAGCCTAAGAAAGATTCTTCGATGCAAACAGAAGCAGAAGATGTATCTACATACCTAATTACCAAAGACATTTGTTCTTGGTGGCTTACATCAGGAGTACAATCAAGAATAACTGAGAAATATTTTGCTTCCTTTACCTTTTCAATGATTCTTGACCTGATGGCAGTAGTGAGCATATTTATTAACTCATTCTGTATAGAAGGGCCCAGGTAGTGATCACGAATTTTTTCATTGGTGATGCGGTCAACATGCTCTTTGATAACTGGGTCAAATTCAGCCAACATTTCAATCAGTCCTAGGAAATTCCCATTGCTCTCTTGGTACAACTTGCTATTGCTGCCACAAAATGCTATATTACATTCTGCAAGAAATTTTACAATCAACAAAATCCTGAGCAAAACTTTTCTCCAATGCTCCTTTTCCTTTTCAAGTTCTCGCTAAGCAACTTTATCAATTGTTTGATTCTTCTGCATCCTAAGACGAAAGTCATACCATGCAGTCATATTTGTGATATGCTCTCTACTTGATTCATGCTCTTTTAGTCTAGCCCCAAGATGAATCCAGTCACTTAAACCCTCATTTGCTAGTTGTCCTCTCACATGCCCCCTTTTTAATAATTTGCAACAAAAACAAAATGCTTTATCGGGGCCGCTATTGTACACAAGCCACTCTCTGTCAAACTTTTATCCATTTGAGAGAATTCTACTAAATGATAATGCAGAAAACCATCTAGAGAACTTGTCATAAGGACCATACTCAATATCTTCTCCTTTAGGACCCTTTTGCAGCAAGATATCAATCTTTTTCCAATCAAGTCCATCCCAATTTCTAGGATCAAATATATCAGGCTGAACGGAATTATTCATGTCATCTGAAATATTAGGATCATGATCTTCATCTAAAATATTGACATCATTACCTTCATCAATTTCTGTAGTGGCAACCTCAACCTTGTGTGCATTATCAGCAAGACCATGATCACCTTCATGAATTTCTGTAGTGACAACCTCAACTTCTACTGCATTGTCATCGTGACCATCATCGATATTACCATCTGGAGTATGATTTTCAGAATTAGTTTGGGGTACTATCACAACATATTTATCAAGAGCACCCCTTTGAATTTGAGCATCTTCTTCTAATTTCTATTTCTTCTTACACTTGAAGGCAGCAGAATCATACTTTCTTCCAGAACTAGAATGCATGATTATTTCTGTTTCAATGAAATATATACACTTTCAATTTATTTGAACTGATGAGCTCACATGAAATATAGGCTTGTGACATGTATAGGTAGTTCAAAAAACTTACAATCAGATAGAACCTTGATTTTGGACTTGGACGATAGTACGAGCAACTACTGAAATTCTTGAATCTGTGACTACATCTGAACTTGAACGACTGCACAAGAAATCGCTCCCAAACATATTAACACAACTTTGTAATTTGTATCAAAATTAGAGAAAAGGGGAGAGCGTAGGGAGCAGGGAGGGCACCACACCGGTTGGTCTTCTATTCCTGTTGGGCGGCATCGCGCCAGTGTCGGCCGGCCGCCGGCGCGGCGCTAGAAAGTAGTTCGTTTCTTGCCCGTCGCCTCGCTGAACCTGCAAGGTTGCAACGCGATTGCAACCGAGCCGCCGATTCAGTCGGAAGCGATGGGGAGATGGAAAGCATAGCGATCAGGGAGGAAATGGGAAGCGGAAGTTACGGAAAGTGTTGGGGTTGTCGTTTCATCAACGATCGATCAATCCATCTCATCAGGGCCTGCATCTCATCCACGCGACGGGAAAGCGTATCGCTTGAGACTTGACCAGACCAGGCCCAAGAAGGCCTAAAACTGATTTTTTTTTTCAGACTATACATATATGTATATTGTAACATCCCAAATTTTTTCAATTTGGAATGTTATACATAGATCATATTCGCATTGCATGTTTTTGCATTTTTGTTGTGGCGTTCCTCGAAATTCTAAGCAACTCAAGGACCTACGGAGAGAGTTGGGAATTTTACCGTTTTCGTATTTGAGTTCGCTCGAATACCGGTACGAGGACAGTGTGATTCTAATTATTTTTCTCTCCTAAAAATATTTCTAAATACAAAATATGAGCGGAGATAATATGACTTCACCAAAATAACAGAAATATTGGAGGAAAAATGTTAAAATCACTTTTGGTATTTTTTCTGGATTTATTTACGAATTTATTTGCATAGGAAAAATGTGTGTTTTTCAAAATTGCATTTAGGTCCGGGAAAAATGTTCACTTTGTCCTAAATATTATTAGAGGACGGTGAAAATTTATTTCGGGATTTTTGGAGTCCGTTTAGTATTTCTTTCGTTAGTTTTTCTGCGCCAGGACTCTATTTAAAAAAAAAGTGAACCGACTTAGACTTGTATAGGATTGGGACTCTGGGCTTTATAAGCGCCAGAGTCGGCCCGTCAACTCAGCCCGCCAACCGCCTCCCCCTGCCCTAGCGCCCGAAGCCGCCGCCACCCTCGCGCGGCCGCCGCCTCGCCCGCGCCGCCGCCGCTAGCCACCGCCCCGCCGACCCCGCCGCCGCTAGCCGCCGCCCCGCCGCACCCCGCGCGTCGCGGCCCCGCTACCATCGCCGGACCGCCGCCGCCACCGCCGGAGATCCCGTCGGAGTTCGTGAGGTAGATGCCGTTTTTTTTAGTAAGAACCGCTCGGTTTTTTTAACCGTAGATCTGTTTTTATTAGATTAGATCGGATCGGTTTTCGTCGGTTTAGTTATTTAGCGGACGTCGTCCGTACGTTCGTTTTTACGAACGGTTTTCGTCAGTTAGCCGCAGACAACGAACGTTCGTTTGTTAGCCTGTTCGTCCGTTTTTCTTTTTTTCGGGGTATTTAACCGCGATTTTTTCGATCGTGATTTCTGCCCTGATCTTGTTTTTCGTTTTTCTTTTCGCTCGAGAGTCGGAATCAGGTGATTCAAAATCCCATATCTTCGTCTCGATGCCCTCTTTACGTTTAATCAACTTGAACAAAGTTTTGGCTACTGTAAAATCTGACCTTAGGCCAACTAGTAAACCGGAGCTCGTTTCTTTTGCAGTTTGAGTTTCGTTGCTTCTTTCGAGTTGATTCTTTTTGCAAACCGGAGTTCTTAAGTTGAACTTTCTGGTTAGATCTCTTATTTGAGTTTTACCCGTGCATTATTTAAGTACTTATTGTATGCTTGTTTGTTTGCGATAGAGTACCCGGAGTGCGCCGCTTGCTACTTTGAGTTTCTAGGTTTTGCGGATCATCAGCAAGGCAAGTAACACTTTGATCATACCTTCCAGTTACCCAGTTTTTATTGCATTAGTCCAACCCTCACACATTGCATGAGTAGGATCAATTAACTTGTGGGATTGGGAAGTAGATTGAGGTAGTACCTATTACCTGCATTACATTCAAACCTTTGGGAGTTACATCTACGTTTGATGTTAGGACATGCTATGCTCGTAGACGTGGATTGGGTGAGTGAAATCCATGACAGATGTGAGTTTGTTAATTAATGGTTCAACTTAAGGTGGCAACATTAATACACATCTGGGTGGATTGAGGCATCTGGGTATTCCAGTGATTGCCTGTTTTTCTTTTGGACCGCCACCCAGGCTCAAAGGGATCATGAGATTATTCATACTAGAAACTTCCGTGTGCAGCCATAATGCTATTATGGGCTCTAGCATAGTATGAGTAAGTCGTGCGAACTCTTACAGTGGTGGACTAGCAGATGTAGGGGATGTAGGTTGGTACGGTCCGCCCGATCGTAAGGTGCTAGCGCTTCTGAAAGACTATGTCTCGGTCGTCCGTTTCTCAAACACCATGCAGTGCGAGAAACCAAACGGAGGCGATCGAGTCTTGTGGGAAAAGTGCACAAACCTCTGCAGAATGTACAAACTGATCATGATTAGCCGTGTCCCCGGTTATGGACGTCTTGAGTATCTAGTACTTGGATTTTCATGTGAATCTCATCATGTTACTCTAATTTAATATTGTTGGGTTTAATGATTATTTTAATTGGGGTTGAGAGGATGTCTATCTTCTCAACGATGTTTCAACTACCATGATAGTTAATTAAAATATATTCCTTTGAAGTAGGGAAAAATTGGCTTTACGCAAAAACTGTAACCATAGAGCTTTCCACCAGCCATATTGCATATAGAATAGCTTACTTTCATTGCATATTCTTGTGTTACCTTGCCAGCATATTTCATGTGCTGACCCGTTTTCGGGCTGCAACGTTTCATGTTGCAGACTTTTCAGACGACGAGTAAGATGCCTTTTAGGTCGTGGTTCTATACTCAGTGATGCCGTTGGAGTTGATGGACTCACTTATCTTCCAAGCCTTCCGCTGTTATCGTGTTAGATGGCCTTCTGCCATATTTATTGTAATAAGTTCATCGTTGGACTATCGATGTAATAAGTGTGTGATTGCTACTCTGTTATAAATCCTTCAAGTACTGTGCGTGTCAGCATTACTGATCCAGGGATGACACTGATGCACAGAGATCAGACTGTTTGAGGTCTGGTCGCTACAAGATGGTATCAGAGCACACGCTGACTGTAGGACACGACCACTAAACTAAAGCCCTAGAGCACTATTCACTCCTCTCTTTTCTGACTCCTCATCTTTTCTACTATTTAGGATGGTGGAAGCAAAGAACAAGTTCATGCAACCGGATGATGATACACCATTTGGACGACACCTGAAGGAAGTCACAAGATATCTAAACATTGGACTACCAAGTTTCACCGGAACCTACAATGCCACTCTACCTGAGGAGGAGCGTTGGCTGATTCAAGCTCAAGTTCCAGGAAGGACGTTCGCACCCATCACCTCACTCATAGCATTTTCTTTCAATGCACCTACATGGAGTCTAGGCAGGAGTATGGCAGCCCACATTGTTATGGGAAGGATTGGGGAAGTCTACAAGCAGGAGCTAAAGGACACTATCTACCAGATTTGTGGACGCCGCGATGAGAATTGGGATATGATCAGCACCCGGAAGGATAGATCCATTGCAGCATTCATCCAGGAGTTGAATCATCACATTCGTCGCTAGGAGCACCAGATGTGTGCAGGGATGATAGATTTGAAGAAAGCCCTAAATAGGAATTTGGAGCTAGAGGAGGAACTCAAGTCTACACGCGACGGATATGAGGAGGAGATGAAAATCCTTGTGGAGAAGAATGATGACTTGACACGGAAGTTAGGGATACTAATGGGAGAAGAAGACGAGGAAGAAGAACCCAAGGAGATACCACCGGAAGACTATATCATCATAGATGACACAGATTCGGAAGCTGAGGATAGCAAGGACGAAGACTATGAAGATGAAGCTGGAGCAGATATCATGGAATCCTCTGTCGATCAATATTTCTAGATGACCACCCTGAGACTAGTAGTTTACCTCCATATGTTAGATTTAGAACACTTTGTAACGATCGTTAGATTTATAAGATCTTGTTTGAAATTGATTGGTGTGATATGATTGTGTTTGTCTCATGTGCATATGGGTAGTGATTTTCCCTTAGACCTCTTTTCTATTCTAATCTCTTCCCTCTACACCCATCAGATGCCTCCAAGACGTGAATTTGAGTTTCCCCCTGAGCTCACCCAGTTGATCCAGTAGCAGAACACCCTGATGCAACTTCTTGTCCAGAATACTCAGAACAACGAGAACAACAACAATAACCCTCTACCACCACCACCCGTGGACAACCTGACACGTTTCTTAAGGTTGCAACCACCCGTGTTTGCTAGCAACATCGAACCAATAGTGGCTGATGACTGGCTACGCAAGATTGGAAGGGATTTGACCACCGCCAATTGCTCGGATGCTGAGAAGGTGCGATTTGCTGCACACCAGTTGTCTGGACCAGCCGCAGCATGGTGGGAGAATTACACAGCCACTTACCCCATAGCCAATGTGACTTGGGATCAGTTTTAGCAAGCTTTTCAAACCGCCCATGTCTCAACTGGAGCAATGAGTATGAAGAAGCAGGAGTTTCGCAATCTGCGCCAAGGAAATCGTACTATGGCTCAGTACGTGGATGAGTTTAGTACCCTATCTCGTTATGCCCCAGATGATGTGGCCACAGATGCCAAAAAGCGGGAGAGATTCATGGAAGGGCTGAATGATGAGATGAGTGTACAGTTGATGATGGCAACTTTCAATAATTACCAGGAGTTGGTTGACCGCGCCCTAATGATTGAAAGGAAGCATCAACAAATTGAAAGTCGCAAGAGGAAGTATGGGCAAGGAAAGTATAACTCTGGAGCTCAGCAGAAGCCTCGTTTTACCCCTAAAGCGGTAGGACAGTTTCAGCATACCCATGGAGGAGGTAGCTCGCACAATCACAATGGCACCAAGAATGGCAATGGAAATGGGAATGGAGCCAATGGAAACCAGAACCGCCCTACACCGTCCACACCCACCAAGAGGGATTTCAGCCATGTCACTTGTTACAAGTGCGGGAAGAATGGACATTATGCCAATGAATGCCCAGAAGTTAAGAATGGGAACGGCAATGGAAGCGCCGGGAAGAAGCCCAACCCGTTCAACAAAGGACAAGTGAACCACGTGACTGTGGAGGAGGTAGAGGAGCAACCAGATGCAGTAATAGGTAAGTTCTTAGTTAAGTCCTTTACCGCACTCGTTCTTTTCGATACTGGTGCATCGCATTCATACATTTCAAGGGGATTCGTGGATAAGTATAAGCTGTCGACCCAAGCCCTTAGATCGCCCATGTTAGTAACCTCGCCAGGAGTGGAATATATGGCTAAGTCATGGTGTGATCAGTTGCCCCTAAGGATTGGCAATTACATTTTCCCTTCGGACCTAATAGTATTGGAATCTCAAGGACAGGATGTGATATTAGGCATGGATTGGTTATCTAAGTATGAAGGGAATATTGAATGTGCCAGTAAGACTATTTTGCTTACTACGCCGGAAGGAAGAAGGATCAAGTATGTATCCCGGCATGAGTCAAAGAGGAACAGGTTAAATTCCTTGTCAGGAGTTGTTCAGGAGGAAGTGCCAGTAGTGAAGGATTATCCGGATGTGTTTCCAGAAGAACTACCAGGAATGCCACTGGATAGAGATATAGAGTTTTTTATTGAACTTTTGCCAGGCACCGGGCCAATTTCTAAGAGACCATATAGGATGCCCGCAAAGGATTTGGAGGAAATTAAGAAACAGATTAAGGAGTTACTGGATAAAGGATTCATACGCCCAAGTTCTTCGCCTTGGGGTTCGCCAGTACTTCTAGTGGAGAAGAAGGATGGATTGTTAAGAATGGTTGTTGATTACCGAGGATTGAATGAAGTAACGATCAAGAACAAGTGCCCATTGCCGATGATCAATGATCTGTTCGATAGATTGCAAGGAGCTAAGGTATTTTCCAAGATCGATCTGCGATCAGGGTACCACCAGTTGAAGATCCGAGAGCAGGATATACCTAAGACGGCCTTTACCACTAGGTATGGGTTGTACGAGTATACCGTTATGTCGTTTGGTCTGACAAATGCACCGGCATACTATATGAACCTGATGAACAAAGTGTTTATGGAGTATTTGGATAAGTTTGTCGTAGTGTTCATAGATGATATTTTGATCTTCTCGAAGGATGAAGAGGAGCATGCAGAGCATTTGCGATTGGTATTGGAGAAGCTCAGAGAACATCAGTTATACGCCAAGTTTAGCAAATGCGAGTTTTGGTTGAAGGAAGTCGGATTCCTCGGACATGTTATATCCGGAGAAGGAATAGCAGTAGATCCCGCTAAGGTGGACACTGTGACCCATTGGGAAGAACCGACAACAGTTGGAGAGATCCGGAGTTTTCTTGGACTCACAGGATACTACCGGAGATTCATCGAGAATTTCTCGAAGATTGTAAAGCCAATGACGGAGTTGTTAAAGAAGGACACCAAGTTCAGTTGGACAGAAGAATGTGAGGCCAGTTTCCAGGAATTGAAGAAAAGGTTGGTCTCATCCCATGTGTTGATTCTGCCAGATCAACATAAGGATTATGAGGTGTACTGCGACGCTTCACATCGAGGACTTGGAGCTGTTCTTATGCAGGAAGGAAGAGTTGTTTCGTATGCTTCACGACAACTAAAACCTCATGAGATGAACTATGCCACCCACGATTTGGAGTTAGCAGCCGTAGTGCATCCATTAAAGACGTGGAGACATTTTCTTATTGGGAACCATTGTGAAGTATATACGGATCACAAGAGTTTGAAGTATATATTCACTCAGAAGGAGCTAAATCTTATGCAAAGGAGATGGCTGGAACTCATTAAGGATTATGACATGAGATTGCATTATCATCCCGGAAAGGCTAACGTAGTAGCCGATGCGCTAAGCCGTAAGAGCCATGTCAATACCCTAATGATGGAGGAATTTCCAAAGGAGTTAGCCGAGGACCTACGAGAACTACGTTTGGAGATAGTTCCGAGAGGCTATGTAGAACATTAGAAATCCAGTCTACCCTGATGGATAAAATCAGAGAAGCTCAGAAAACTGACAAGGAGGTTGCCTCTATTAAGGAGAGGATGAGCAAAGGAAAAGCTAAAGGTTTTCGTGAGGACGAACATGACACCTTATGGTTTGAGGACCGCGTTTATGTGCCCAATGACCCGGAGGTCGGGAAGTTGATTCTACAGGAGGCCCATGATTCACCATACTCGATTCACCCAGGAAATACTAAGATGTATTTGGATTTGAAGGACATTTTCTGGTGGACCGGTATGAAGAAAGATATCGCAGAGTATGTAGCAGTTTGTGATGTATGTCAAAGAGTGAAGGCAGAACATCAGAAGCCAGCAGGATTGTTACAACCTATGCCAATACCCAAATGGAAGTGGGAGAAGCTTGGCATGGATTTTATCACCGGATTGCCCAGGACCAAAGCAGGATATGATTCAATCTGGGTAGTAGTAGACCGTTTGACGAAGGTAGCCCACTTTATCCCTGTGAAAACCACATATACCAGTGCAAAGTTGGCAAAGATATACATGACCAGAATCGTATGTCTGCATGGAGTTCCGAGAAGCATCGTATCAGATAGAGGAACCCAGATTACCTCAAAGTTCTGGAATCAGTTACATGAAACTTTGGGTACCAGGCTAGAGTTTAGCACCGCGTTTCACCCGCAGACAGATGGATAGACTGAAAGGGTCAATCAGATTTTGGAGGATATGCTGAGAGCATGTGCATTAGATTACAGATCTAGTTGGGATGACAACTTTCCCTGCGCGGAGTTCTCATACAACAACAATTACCAAGCCAGTTTGAAGATGGCACCGTTCGAGGCATTGTATGGAAGGAGCTGCCGAACACCGTTGATGTGGGACGAAGTTGGAGACCGACAGTTGTTTGGACCAGACTTAATCAAAGAGTCTGAGGAGAAGGTGAAGTTGATTCGAGATAGACTGAAGGTAGCTCAGTCCAGGCAGAAGAGTTATGCAGACTCGAAGCGCAAGGAGATAGCCTATGAGATCGGAGATATAGTGTACTTGAGAGTATCGCCTCTGCGAGGAGTTAAACGTTTCGGAGTTAAAGGGAAGTTAGCCCCGAGATTTGTGGGACCTTACCGTGTTTTGGAACGCATGGGAGAGGTTGCCTATAAGTTGGAATTGCCCGAAGGATTGTCAGGGGTGCATGACGTGTTTCACGTTTCGCAGCTTAAGAAGTTTCATGCGGAGATGGCCGATATACCGCTTAGAGACACAGTACCCCTGGAAGCAATTCAGTTGGACAGTGATCTGACCTACGAGGAGAAGCCTGTTAAGATTCTCGAATTTTCGAGCAGAGTCACCCGCAGTAAGGTTATCAAGTTTTGCAAAATTCAGTGGAGTCACCACACCGAGGAAGAAGCCACCTGGGAATGAGAAGATGATCTACGCAAGGACCACCCACACCTGTTCTCTAGCCAAGTCGAATCTCGAGGGCGAGATTCATTCTAAGGGGGGTAGGTTTGTAACATCCCAAATTTTCAATTTGAAATGTTATACATAGATCATATTCGCATTGCATGTTTTTGCATTTTTGTTGTGGCGTTCCTCGAAATTCTAAGCAACTCAAGGACCTACGGAGAGAGTTGGGAATTTTACCGTTTTCGTATTTGAGTTCGCTCGAATACCGGTACGAGGACAGTGTGATTCTAATTATTTTTCTCTCCTAAAAATATTTCTAAATACAAAATATGAACGGAGATAATATGACTTCCCCAAAATAACAGAAATATTGGAGGAAAAATGTTAAAATCACTTTTGGTATTTTTCTGGATTTATTTGCGAATTTATTTGCATAGGAAAAATGCGCGTTTTTCAAAATTGCATTTAGGTCCGGGAAAAATGTTCACTTTGTCCTAAATATTATTAGAGGACGGTGAAAATTTATTTCGGGATTTTTGGAGTCCGTTTAGTATTTCTTTCGTTAGTTTTTCTGCGCCAGGACTCTATTTAGAAAAAAAAAGTGAACCGACTTAGACTCTTATAGGATTGGGACTCTGGGTTTTATAAGCGCCAGAGTGGGCCCGTCAACTCAGCCCGCCCGCCGCCACCCCCTGCCCTAGCGCCCGAAGCCGCCGCCGCCCTCGCGCCGCCGGCGCCTCGCCCGTGCCGCCGTCGCGTGCCGCCGCCGCCGCCGCACCCCGCCGCCGCTAGCCACCGCCTCGCCGACCTCGCCGCCGATAGCCGCCGCCCCGCCGCACCCCATGCCGCCGCCGCCCCGCCGCACCACCTCGCCGCCCCGCTGCCATCGCCGGACCGTCGCCACCGCCGCCGGAGATCCCGCCGGAGTTCGCGAGGTAGATGCCGTTTTTTAAGTAAGAACCGCTCGGTTTTTTTTAAACCGTAGATCTGTTTTTATTAGATTAGATCGGATCAGTTTTCATTGGTTTAGTTATTTAGCGGACGTTCGTCCGTACGTTCGTTTTAACGAACAGTTTTCGTTAGTTAGCCGCAGACAGCGAACGTTCGTTCGTTAGCCTATTCGTCCGTTTTTCTTTTTTTCGGGGTATTTAACCACGATTTTTCCGATCGCGATTTCTGCCCTGATCTTGTTTTTCGTTTTTCTTTTCGCTCGAGAGTCGGAATCAGGTGATTCAAAATCCCAGATCTTCGTCTCGATGCCCTCTTTACGTTTAATCAACTTGAACAAAGTTTTGGCTACTGTAAAATCTGATCTTAGGCCAACTAGTAAACCGGAGCTCGTTTCTTTTGCAGTTTGAGTTTCGTTGCTTCTTTCGAGTTGATTCTTTTTGCAAATCGGAGTTCTTAAGTTGAACTTTCTGGTTAGATCTCTTATTTGAGTTTTACCCGTGCATTAGTTAAGTACTTATTGTATGCTTGTTTGTTTGCGATAGAGTACCCGGAGTGCGCCGCTTGCTACTTTGAGTCTCTAGGTTTTGCGGATCATCAGCAAGGCAAGTAACACTTTGATCATACCTTCCAGTTACCCAGTTTTTATTGCATTAGTCCAACCCTCACACATTGCATGAGTAGGATCAATTAACTTGTGGGATTGGGAAGTAGATTGAGGTAGTACCTATTACCTGCATTACATTCAAACCTTTGGGAGTTACATCTACGTTTGCTGTTAGGACATGCTATGCTCGTAGACGTGGATTGGGTGAGTGAAATCCATGACAGATGTGAGTTTGTTAATTAATGGTTCAACTTAAGGTGGCAACATTAATACACATCTGGGTGGATTGAGGCATCTGGGTATTCCAGTGATTGCCTGTTTTTCTTTTGGACCGCCACCCAGGCTCAAAGGGATCATGAGATTATTCATACTAGAAACTTCCGTGTGCAGCCACAATGCTATTATGGGCTCTAGCATAGTATGAGTAAGTCGTGCCAACTCTTACAATGGTGTACTAGCAGATGTAGGGGATGTAGGTTGGTACGGTCCGCCCGATCATAAGGTGCTAGCGCTTCTGAAAGACTATGTCTCGGTCATCCGTTTCTCAAACACCATGCAGTGCGAGAAACCAAACGGAGGCGATCGAGTCTTGTGGGAAAAGTGCACAAACCTCTGCAGAGTGTACAAACTGATCATGATTAGCCGTGTCCCCGGTTATGGACGTCTTGAGTATCTAGTACTTGGATTTTCATGTGAATCTCATCATGTTACTCTAATTTAATATTGTTGGGTTTAATGATTATTTTAATTGGGGTTGAGAGGATGTCTATCTTCTCAACGATGTTTCAACTACCATGATAGTTAATTAAAATATATTCCTTTGAAGTAGGGAAAAATTGGCTTTATGCAAAAACTGTAACCATAGAGCTTTCCACCAGCCATATTGCATATAGAATAGCTTACTTTCATTGCATTCTCTTGTGTTACCTTGCCAGCATATTCCATGTGCTGACCCATTTTCGGGCTGCAATGTTTCATGTTGCAGACTTTTCAGACGACGAGTAAGATGCCTTTTAGCTCGTGGTTCTATACTCAGTGATGTCGTTGGAGTTGATGGACTCACTTATCTTCCAAGCCTTCCGTTGTTATCGTGTTAGATGGCCTTCTGCCATATTTATTGTAATAAGTTCATCGTTGGACTATCGATGTAATAAAGTGTGTGATTGCTACTCTATTATAAATCCTTCAAGAACTGTGCGTGTCAGCATTACTGATCCAGGGATGGCACTGATGCACAGAGATCAGACTGTTTGAGGTCTGGTCGCTACATATATGGACCCTAGTTGGGGGCCCCAGGATTTTGGGGGCCCTATGCGAGCGCACAGCCCGCACAGGCCCTTGGACGGACCTGATAAGGACCGCCTTCATCAAATTAGATTCAACTAAAGTAGGAAAGACAGACACCTGCTAGCCACCTTATGCAAAACAAGTTGCATGTTAGTCGGTGGAACCGGTCTCATGTGCGAGGAAATGTAAGGTTGGTCCAAGCCGCTTCATCCCAAAATACCGCCGAATCCAAATAAGACAAGAAAGATAAGAAACTTGAGCATCAACGCCCACAACTCTTTGTGTTCTAATCGTGCATATACATCCACGCATAGACCTGGCTCATGATGCCACTGATGGGGAACAAAGCATGAAAATGAAAAATTCCTATGAACGCCCAAGATCTATCTAGGAGAAGCATATCAATGAAAGGGGAGAGTGTGTCTACGTACCCTCGTAGACCAAAAGCATAAGCGTATATAACGTGGTTGGTTTAGTCGTACTCTTCGCGATCCGATCACGATCCAACCGATCTAGTGCCAAACGGACGGCACCTACGAGTTGAGCACACGTGCGGCTCGATGACGTATCGTACTCCTTGATCCTGCAAGAGGAGGCGGATAAGTAGATGGGTTCACAACCAGCCCTACGGCGTGTTGGTGATGGTGGTAGTGGAGCTAGCAGGGCTTCGCCAAGGGCTACTAGAACGAGGACAGAGGAACTACGGAGTAACAAGAGAGAGAGAGAGAGAGAGAGAGAGAGAGAGAGAGGGGCGCCAAGGGCTTGGTGTGTCCTCTTGGGGTTCCCATCCCCTCTATATATAGGTGGAGGGGCATGGGGAACAACCCCTCCAAG
Organism: Secale cereale; assembly: GCA_902687465.1. Lineage (NCBI taxonomy): Eukaryota > Viridiplantae > Streptophyta > Magnoliopsida > Poales > Poaceae > Secale > Secale cereale. Next base: position 735,511,355 of record LR738715.1, read on the forward strand.
CCCTAGGGCGTAACCAAGGGGAGAGGACTTGGACTCCAAGTCCAATCCAATTCCTACTAGGACTCTTTTTTTTCCTTCCCTGGCCACATGGGCTTTTGAGGACTTGGTGCGCCTAGCACAATAAGGCCAGGGCACCTCCCCTCAACCCATGGTAGCCCTGGGTCGTGGTGGACCCACTTGTAGACTTCTGGACCCCTCCGGAGTCCTCCGGTACCTTGTAGAAGCTTCACGGTACAATACCATGAAAATTGCACTTTATCTGGAACCCAAAATATGAACAACATTCGGTTACCAATCATCAAATATCACAATACTACTCTAGCGTCAACGAACATTAAGCGTGTGACCCTGCGGGTTCGGGAATCATGTAGTCATGACCGAGACACCTCTCCGATCAATAACCAATAGCAGGACCTGGATGCCATATTGATTCCTACACATACCACAAAGATCTTTTATCGGTTAAACCACGATGTCAAGGATTCGGTTAATCCCGTATGCAATTCCCTTTGTCCAGTGATATGTTACTTGCCCGAGATTCGATCGTCGGTATCTCCATGCTATTATTTATGATGTTTTGGATGTTTAATGGGCTTTATCATACACTTTTATATTATTTTTGGGACTAACCTACTAACCCAAAGGCCCAGTCCAGATTGTTGTTTTTTGCCTGTTTCAGGGTTTTACAGAAAAGGGATATCAAACGGAGTCCAAACGGAATGAAACCTTCGGGAGAAATATTTTTGTAGAAAATCACGCACGGGAGACCTGAGAACCATGGAGTAGGGTTTACATGGTGCCCACGAGGGTGGGGGCGCGCCCCCTGCCTCGTGGGCCCCACGTATGGCCTCCGGTGCCCTCCTTCCTCCTATATATACCTACGTACCCCCAAACCATCACAGCAACAGAGAAAACCCTAGTTCCACCGCCGTAACCTTCTGTTCCTGTGAGATCCCATCTTGGGGCCTTTTCCGGAGCTCCACCGGAGGGGGGATCTACCACGAAGTGCTTCTACATCATCATCATCGCCTCACCATGAGTTGTGAGTAGTTTACCACAGGCCTTCGGGTCCATAGCTAGTATATAGATGGCTTCTTCTCTCTCTTTGGATCTCAATACAAAGTTCTCCTCGGTCTTCGAGGAGATCTATTCGATGTAATCTCTTTTTGCGGTGTGTTTGTCGAGATCCGATGAATTGTGGGTTTATGATCAAGATTATCTATGAGAAATATTTGGTTCTTCTCTGAACTCTTTTTGTATGATTATAATATCCTTGCAAGTCTCATCGAATTATTGGTTTGGTTTGGCCTACTGGATCTACAGTTCTTGCAATGGGAGAAGTGCTTGGCTTTGGGTTCAATCTTGTGGTGTCCTTTCCCAGTGATAGTAGGGGCAGCAAGGCACGTATTGTATTGTTGCCATCGAGGATAAAAAGATTGGGCTTATATCATATTGCTTGAGTTTATCCCTCTACATCATGTCATCTTGCTTAAGGTGTTACTCTGTTCTTATGAACTCAATACACTAGATGCATGTTGGATAGCGGTCGATGTGTGGAGTAATAGTAGTAGATGCAGAATCGTTTCGGTCTACTTGTCTCGGACGTGATGCCTATATATAATGATCATGCCTAGATAGTCTCATAATTATTCGCTTTTCTATCAATTGCTCGACAAATTTGTTTACCCGCCATAGATATCGCTATCATGAGAGAAGCCACTAGAGAACACTATGGCCCCCGGGTCTATTCTCAACATATCAATCTACACCTACTTTACTTTTTCCGCTTTTACTTTCTGTTCTTATAATCAAAAATATCAAAAATATCAAACTATCATCTCTATCATATCTCACTTTCGTAAGTGGCCGTAAAGGGATTGACAACCCCTTATCGCGTTGGCTGTGAAGTTCTTATTTGTTTGTGCAGGTGCGAGGGACTCGCGCGTGGTCTCCTACTGGATTGATACCTTGGTTCTCAAAAACTGAGGGAAATACTTACGCTACTGTGATGCATCTCCCTTTTCTCTTCGAGGGAATACAACGCAAGCTCGAGAAGTAGCAAGAAGAATTTCTGGCGCCGTTGCTGGGGAGGCTTACGTAAAAGTCATATACAAAGTACCTATCACAAACCCTTATCCTTCGCATTACATTTATTTGCCTCTCGTTTTCGTCTCCCTCACTTCACCCTTGCTGTTTTATTTGCCCTTCTTCTGTCGTGTGTTTATCGTTCGCTTTGCCCTGTCGTCATGGCTAGCCCCTTATCCGCTCCTTTGTCTCTCGAGTTTGAAGTTCTTCACTTCAAGCAAAAGCAAGGAGAAAATTTAAAAATTGCTTGGCTTAGGATGATGGAATCTTATCGTAAGTGCACCTTAGAGGTGAATTTTAGAATCTTGCTTCGCAATTTTTATGCTGGTTTGAATATGTCTCATAGACAACTCTTGGATTGCGTTGCCAAAGGGAATTTTATCGAAATTGATCCTAGTATTGCTCATGAAATTATAGAGGGAATAGTGGAACACTACCTCCCCAAAATGGTTCACATCCAACCCAGGAAGGGATGCAAGTTTTTGAGAAAATTTGCGAAGTAACAAAAATACTACAAAAGTCTCTTGAACCTCTTAAGAGTGTTAGTGGAAATCTTCACCGCATGAATATGTTGATTACCCTTTGTAATAAATGGTTGGATTATTTAGATCTAAATATTTCTGAATATGAAGTGAAACGTAAAAAACCTCCCGGATTCGAGCTTGACCCCATTAAAAGGGTGAAGATTAAAGATGGTATTCGCTAGATCTATCTATGTATCGTGCCTAGCTTGGGGCGTAAAACGATAGCGCTTGTTGGGAGGCAACCCAATTTTATATTATTTTTTTGCTTTTGTTTAGGAATAAATATTGCATCTAGCTTCTGTTTAGATGTGGTTTTGTGTTTTGTTTAGTGTCTGTGCCAAGTAGAACCTTTGGGAAGACTTGTGTGAAGTTTATATGATCTTGCTGTGAAAAACAGAATCGTTAGCGCTCGCTAGAATGGTCATCAGATTTTACTGGAGCGTGCTATTTAGTTGATTCTTTTTTCAGATGATTAATAGACAAATTCCTCACGTTTACCAATTTAGTTTGAATTTTTTGGAGCTACAGAAGTATGCGAAACCTGCAGATTACTACAGACTGTTCTGTTTTTGACAGATTCTGTTTTTTGTGTGTTGTTTGCTTATTTCAATGCATCTATGAGTAATATAGGGAGGTATGAAGCATAGAGAAGTTGGAATACAGTAGGTTTAACACCAATATAAATAAAGAATGAATTCATTGCAGTACCTTTGAGTAGTGGTTTGCTTTCTTATACTAACGGAGCTCACGAGATTTTTGTCTAAGTTTTGTGTTGTGAAGTTTTCAAGTTTTGAGTATTGCTTTGATGGACTATGGAACAAAGGGTAGCAAGGGCCTAAGCTTGGGATTCCCAAGGCACCACAAGTAAAATTCAAGGACAACCAAAAGCCTAAGCTTGGGGATGCCCCGGGAAGGCATCCCCTCTTTCGTCTTCATCTATAGGTAACTATACTCTGAGCTATATTTTTATTCACCACATGATATGTGTTTTACTTGGAGCGTCTTGTATAATCTGAGTATTTGCTTGTTAGTTTGCCACAATTATCCTTGCTAGACACACCTATTTGAGAGAGTTAAATATGGCCTAGGAATTGTTAGAACACTCTATGTGCTTCACTTATATCTTTTGAGTTGAATAGTTTTTGCTCTAGTGCTTCACTTATATCTTTTAGAGCACGGTGGTGATAATATTTTGAAGAATTTGTTGAACTATCATGCTTCACTTATATCCATTTGAGAGTCTATTAAAACAGCATGGTAATGTGCTTAGGCTATAAAACTAGTCTTCACATGATAGACATCCAATATCAATGTAGTAAAAACTTTCACACTAAGTGCATTGAATATGATGAGAAGTTGGATGCTTCATAATTGTTTTGAGATATGAGGATAGTGATATTAGAGTCATGCTAGTGGAGTTATTATGAAATTGAGAAATGCTTGTGTTAAGGTTAGTGATTCCCGTAGCATGCACGTATGGTGAACCGCTATGTGACGAAGTTAGAGCATGAGGTATTTGTAAAGTGCCAACCTTTGTGTGGAGGTCGGGGGCGCGCGATGGTTAACTCCTACCAATCTCCCTCCTAGGAGCATGCGTTGATTTCTTTGTTTTGATGACTCGTAATTTTTTGCAATAAGTATATGAGTTCTTATGACTAATGTTGAGTCCATGGATTATACGCACTCTCACCCTTCCACCATTGCTAGCCTCTCTTGTACCGCGCAACTTTTGCCGGTACCATACACCCACTATATATCCTTCCTCAAAACAGCCACCATATATATTCCTCAAAACAGCCACCATACCTACCTATCATGGCATTTCCATAGCCATTCTGAGATATATTGCCATGCAACTTTCCACCGTTCCCTTCATATGACACGCATCATATTGTCATATTGCCATGCATGATCATGTAGTTGACATCGTATTTGTGGCAAAGCCACCATGCATAATTTCTCATACATGTCACTCTTGATTCATTGCACATCCCGGTACACTGCCGGAGGCATTCATATAGAATCATACTTTGTTCTAGTATCGAGTTGTAATGAAAGTGTGTGATCATCGTTATTAGAGAATTGTCCTATGTGAGGAAAGGCCAAATCAATAAAGCCCCTCCAAAAAAAGGGAAAGGATAAAGAAAAAAAAGAAAGGCCCAAAAAAGGAAAAAAGAAGAAGAAAAGAAAAAAGGGACAATTGCTACTATCTTTTTCCACACTTGTGCTTCAAAGTAGCACCATGTTCTTCATGATAGAGAGTCTCATGTTTAGTCACTTTCATATACTAGTGGGAATTTTCATTATAGAACTTGGCTTGTATATTCCAACGATGGGCTTCCTCAAATGCCCTAGGTCTTCGTGATCAAGCAAGTTGGATGCACACCCACTAGTTTCTTTTGTTGAGCTTTCATGCATTTTTAGCTCTAGTGCATCCGTTGCATGGCAATCCCTACTCACTCACATTGATATCTGTTGATGGGCATCTCCATAGCCCGTTGATACGCCTAGTTGATGTGAGACTATCTTCCTACTTTTTGTCTTCTCCACAACCACCTCTCTATTCCACCCATAGTGTTATGTCCATGGCTCACGCTCATGTATTGCGTGAAAGTTGAAAGGTTTGAAAGAATAGAGTATGAAAACAAGTGCTTGGCTGAAATCGGGGTTGTGCATGATATGAATATTTTGTGTGATGAAGAGGGAGCATAGCCAGACTATATGATTTTGTAGGGATAACTTTATTTAGCCATAGTATTTCGAGAAGACATGATTGCTTTGTTAGTATGCTTGAAGTATTATTATTTCTTATGTCAATATAGACTTTTGTCTTGAATCTTTCAAATCTGAATATTCATGCCACAATTAAGAGAATTACATTGAAAAACTATGTTGGTTAGCATTCCACATCAAAAATTCTGTTTTTATCATTTACCTACTCGAGGACGAGCAGAAATTAAGCTTGGGGATGCTTGATACGTCTCCAACGTGTCTATAATTTTTTATTGTTCCATGCTACTATTTATGATGTTTTGGATGTTTAATGGGCTTTATCATACACTTTTATATTATTTTTGGGACTAACCTACTAACCCAAAGACCCAGTCCAGATTGTTGTTTTTTGCCTGTTTAAGGGTTTCACAGAAAAGGGATATCAAACAGAGTCCAAACGGAATGAAACCTTCGGAAGAGATATTTTTGAAGAAAATCATGCACGAGAGACTTGAGAACCATGGAGTAGGGTTTACGTGGTGCCCACGAGGGTGGGGGCGCCCCCCCTAGGGCGCGCCCCCTTGCCTCGTGGGCCCCACGTATGGCCCCCGGTGCCCTCCTTCCTCCTATATATACCTACGTACCCCCAAACCATCAGAGCAACAGAGAAAACCCTAGTTCCACCGCCGTAACCTTCTGTTCCCGTGACATCCCATCTTGGGGACTTTTCCGGAGCTCCGCCGGAGGGGGGATCTACCACGGAGTGCTTCTACATCATCATCATCGCCTCACCATGAGTTGTGAGTAGTTTACCACAGACCTTTGGGTCCATAGCTAGTATCTAGATGGCTTCTTCTCTCTCTTTGGATCTCAATACAAAGTTCTCCTCGGTCTTCAAGGAGATCTATTCGATGTAATCTCTTTTTGCGGTGTGTTTGTCGAGATCCGATGAATTGTGGGTTTATGATCAAGATTATCTATGAGAAATATTTGGTTCTTCTCTGAACACTTTTTGTATGATTATAATATTCTTGCAAGTCTCTTCGAACTATTTGTTTGGTTTGGCCTACTAGATCTATAGTTCTTGCAATGGGAGAAGTGCTTGGCTTTGGGTTCAATCTTGCGGTGTCCTTTCCCAGTGACAATAGGGGCAGCAAGGCACATATTGTATTGTTGCCATCGAGGATAAAAAGATGGGGTTTATATCATATTGCTTGATTTTATCCATCTACATCATGTCATCTTGCTTAAGGCGTTACTCTATTCTTATGAACTCAATACACTAGATGCATGCTGGATAGCGGTCGATGTGTGCAGTAATAGTAGTAGATGCAGAATCGTTTCGGTCTACTTGTCTCAGACGTGATGCCTATATATAATGATCATGCCTAGATAGTCTCATAATTATTCGCTTTTCTATCAATTGCTCGGCAGTAATTTGTTTACCCGCCGTAGAATATCGCTATCATGAGAGAAGCCACTAGAGAACACTATGGCCTCCGGGTCTATTCCCAACATATCAATCTACACCTACTTTACTTTTTCAGCTTTTACTTTCTGTTCTTATAATCAAAAATACCAAAAATATCAAACTATCATCTCTATCAGATCTCACTTTTGTAAGTGACCGTAAAGGAATTGACAACCCCTTATCGCGTTGGCTGCGAAGTTCTTAGTTGTTTATGCAGGTGCAAGGGACTCGCGCGTGGTCTCCTACTGGATTGATACCTTGGTTCTCAAAAACTAAGGGAAATACTTACGCTACTGTGCTGCATCTCCCTTTCCTCTTCGAGGGAATACAATGCAAGCTCGAGAAGTAGCATATCTCCATACCTAGTTCAATCTCGTTACCGGCAAGTCTCTTTACTCGTTTCGTAATACAAGATCCCGTGACTAACTCATTAGTCACATTGCTTGCAAGCTCTTTAAGATGTTGTATTACCGAGAGGGCCAAGAGATATATCTCTGTCATACGGAGTAACAAATCCCAGTCTTGATACATGCCAACCCAACAGATACCTTCGGAGATACCTGCAGAGCACCTTTATGATCACCCACTTATGAAGTGACGTTTGGATACACACTAAGTATTCCTTCGGTGTCAGGGAGTTACATGGTCTCATGGTTTAAGGGACAGATACTTGACATGAAGAAAACTATAGCAAATAAACTAAATGATTTGATGCTAAGCTTGCGGTTGGATCTTGTCCATCACATCATTTTTGTTGGGGAACGTAGTATTTTAAAATTTTCCTACGATCACGCAAGATCTATCTACCAGATGCATAGCAACGAGAGGGAAGAGTGTGTCTACGTACCCTCGTAGACCGGGAGCGGAAGCGTCAAGTGACGCGGTTGATGTTGTCGAACTTCTTCGCGATCCAACCGATCAAGCACCGAACGTACGGCACCTCCGCGTTCAGCACACGTTCAGCTTGATGACGTCCCACGAGCTCTTGATCCAGTTGAGCTTCACGGGAGAGTTTCGTCAGCACGACGGCGTGGTGACGGATATGATGTGTTCACCGGCGCTGGGCTTCGCCTAAGCTCCGCGACGGTATGACCGAGGTGTGATTCTGTGGAGGGGGGCACCGCACACGGCTAAAACAATTCAACTTGTGTGTCTTTGGGTGCCCCCCTGCCCCCGTATATAAAGGAGCGGGGGAGGGAGGCCGGTCGGCCCTTCCTGGTGCGGCTAGAGAGGGAGTCCTACTAGGAATAGGATTGCAATCCTATTCCTAGTAGGATTCACCGAAAGGAAGAAGGGGTAAAGGAATAGGAGAGGTGGCGCCCCCCCCCCCCCAATCCTAGTCCAACTAGGAATGCTAGGTGGGGGCGCCGGCCAGCCCTATGGGCTGCCTCTCTCTTTCCCTTTAGGCCCACTATGGACCATCCCCTCTCGTAGGGGGTTCCGGTAACCCCCTCCGGCATTCCCGATAAATCCGAAACTTTTCCGGTATACTTCCGGTGTCCGAATATAGCCGTCCAATATATCAATATTTATGTCTCGGACATTCCAAGACTCCTCGTCATGTCCGTGTTCTCATCCGGGACTCCGAACTACCTTCTGTACATTAATACTCAAAAACTCATAATACCGATCGTCATCAAACGTTAAGCGTGCGGACCCTACGGGTTCGAGAACTATGTAGACATGACCGAGACTCATCTCCGGTCAATAACCAATAGCGGAACCTGGATGTTCATATTGGCTCCTACATATTCTACGAAGATCTTTTATCGGTCAGAACCGCATAACAACATACGTTGTTCCTTTTGTCAAACGGTATGTTACTTGCCCGAGATTCGATCGTCGGTATCTTTATACCTAGTTCAATCTCGTTTACCGGCAAGTCTCTTTACTCGTTCCGTAACACATCATCTCGTGACTAACTCATTAGTCTTTTGCTTGCAAGGCTTATTATGATGTGTGTTACCGAGAGGGCCTAGAGATACCTCTCCGACACTCGGAGTGACAAATCCTAATCTTGATCTATGCCAACACCACGAATACTTTCGGAGACACCTGTAGAGCATCTTTATGATCACCCAGTTACGTTGTGACGTTTGATAGCACACAAGGTGTTCCTACGGTATTCGGGAGTTGCATAATCTCATAGTCATAGGAACATGTATAAGTCATGAAGAAAGCAATAGCAGTTAAACTAAACGATCATAGTGCTATGCTAACGGATGGGTCTTGTCCATCACATCATTCTCCTAATGATGTGATCCCGTTGATCAAATGACAACTCATGTCTATGGCTAGGAAACATAACCATCTTTGATCAATGAGCTAGTCTAGTAGAGGCATACTAGGGACATACTGTTTTGTCTATGTATCCACACATGTACTAAGTTTCCGGTTAATACAATTCTAGCATGAATAAAGACATTTATCATGATATAAGGAAATACAAATAACATCTTTATTATTGCCTCTAGGGCATATTTCCTTCAGTCTCCCACTTGAACTAGAGTCAATAATCTAGATTACAAAGTGATGATTCTCACACCCATGGAGTCTTGGTGCTGATCATGTTTTGCCCGTGGAAGAGGCTTAGTCAACGGGTCTGCAACATTCAGATCCGTATGTATTTTGCAAATCTCTATGTCTCCCTCCTTGACTAGATCGCGGATGGAATTGAAGCGTCTTTTGATGTGCTTTGTTCTCTTGTGAAACCTGGATTCCTTCGCCAAGGCTATGGCTCCAGTGTTGTCACAAAAGATTTTCATTGGGCCCGATGCACTAGGTACTACACCTAGATCGGATATGAACTCCTTCATCCAGACTCCTTCATTTGCTGCTTCCGAAGCAGCTATGTATTCCGCTTCACACGTAGATCCCGCCACGACGCTCTGCTTGGAACTGCACCAACTGACAGCTCCACCGTTCAATAAAAATACATATCCGGTTTGTGACTTTGAGTCATCCGGATCAGTGTCAAAGCTAGAATCGACGTAACCGTTTACGACGAGCTCTTTGTCACCTCCATATACGAGAAACATATCCTTTGTTCTTTTCAGATACTTTAGGATGTTTTTGACCGATGTCCAGTGATCCACTCCTGGATTACTTTGGTACCTCCCTGCTAGACTTATAGCAAGGCACACATCAGGTCTGGTACACAGCATTGCATACATGATAGATCCTATGGCTGAGGCATAGGGAATGACTTTCATTTTCTCTCTATCTTCTGCAGTGGTCGTGTTGGGGAACGTAGTATTTTAAAATTTTCCTACGATCACGCAAGATCTATCTACCAGATGCATAGCAACGAGAGGGGAGAGTGTGTCTACGTACCCTCGTAGACCGGGAGCGGAAGCGTCAAGTGACGCGGTTGATGTTGTCGAACTTCTTCGCGATCCAACCGATCAAGCACCGAACGTACGGCACCTCCGCGTTCAGCACACGTTCAGCTTGATGACGTCCCACGAGCTCTTGATCCAGTTGAGCTTCACGGGAGAGTTTCGTCAGCACGACGGCGTGGTGACAGATATGATGTGTTCACCGGCGCAGGGCTTCGCCTAAGCTCCGCGACGGTACGACCGAGGTGTGATTCTGTGGAGGGGGGCACCGCACACGGCTAAAACAATTCAACTTGTGTGTCTTTGGGTGCCCCCCTGCCCCCGTATATAAAGGAGCAGGGGAGGGAGGCCGGCCAACCTCTCCTGGTGCGGCTAGGGAGGGAGTCCTACTAGGAATAGGATTGCAATCCTATTCCTAGTAGGATTCACCGAAAGGAAGAAGGGGGAAAGGAATAGGAGAGGTGGCGCCCCCCCAATCCTAGTCCAACTAGGATTCCTAGGTGGGGGCGCCGGCCAGCCCTATGGGCTGTCTCTCTCTCACCCTTTAGGCCCACTATGGACCATCCCCTCTCGTAGGGGGTTCCGGTAACCCCCTCCGGCATTCCCGATAAATCCGAAACTTTTCCGGTATACTTCCGGTGTCCGAATATAGCCGTCCAATATATCAATCTTTATGTCTCGGGCATTCCGAGACTCCTCGTCATGTCCGTGATCTCATCCGGGACTCCGAACTACCTTCGGTACATCAATACTCAAAAACTCATAATACCGATCGTCATCAAACGTTAAGCGTGCGGACCCTACGGGTTCGAGAACTATGTAGACATGACCGAGACTCATCTCTGGTCAATAACCAATAGCGGAACCTGGATGTTCATATTGGCTCCTACATATTCTACGAAGATCTTTTATCGGTCAGAACCGCATAACAACATACGTTGTTCCTTTTGTCAAACGGTATGTTACTTGCCCGAGATTCGATTGTCGGTATCTCTATACCTAGTTCAATCTCGTTACCGGCAAGTCTCTTTACTCGTTCCGTAACACATCATCTCGTGACTAACTCATTAGTCTTTTGCTTGCAAGGCTTATTGTGATGTGTGTTACCGAGAGGGCCCAGAGATACCTCTCCGACACTCGGAGTGACAAATCCTAATCTTGATCTATGCCAACACCACGAATACTTTCGGAGACACCTGTAGAGCATCTTTATGATCACCCAGTTACGTTGTGACGTTTGATAGCACACAAGGTGTTCCTACGGTATTCGGGAGTTGCATAATCTCATAGTCATAGGAACATGTATAAGTCATGAAGAAAGCAATAGCAGTAAAACTAAACGATCATAGTGCTATGCTAACGGATGGGTCTTGTCCATCACATCATTCTCCTAATGATGTGATCCCGTTGATCAAATGACAACTCATGTCTATGGCTAGGATACATAACCATCTTTGATCAATGAGCTAGTCTAGTAGAGGCATACTAGGGACATACTGTTTTGTCTATGTATCCACACATGTACTAAGTTTCCGGTTAATACAATTCTAGCATGAATAAAAGACATTTATCATGATATAAGGAAATACAAATAACATCTTTATTATTGCCTCTAGGGCATATTTCCTTCAGTCTCCCACTTGAACTAGAGTCAATAATCTAGATTACAAAGTGATGATCCTCACACCCATGGAGTCTTGGTGCTGATCATGTTTTGCCCGTGGAAGAGGCTTAGTCAACGGGTCTGCAACATTCAGATCCGTATGTATTTTGCAAATCTCTATGTCTCCCTCCTTGACTAGATCGCGGATGGAATTGAAGCGTCTTTTGATGTGCTTTGTTCTCTTGTGAAACCTGGATTCCTTCGCCAAGGCTATGGCTCCAGTGTTGTCATAAAAGATTTTCATTGGACCCGATGCACTAGGTACTACACCTAGATCGGATATGAACTCCTTCATCCAGACTCCTTCATTTGCTGCTTCTGAAGCAGCTATGTATTCCGCTTCACACGTAGATCCCGCCACGACGCTCTGCTTGGAACTGCACCAGCTGACAGCTCCACCGTTCAATAAAAATACATATCCGGTTTGTGACTTTGAGTCATCCGGATCAGTGTCAAAGCTAGAATCGACGTAACCATTTACGACGAGCTCTTTGTCACCTCCATATACGAGAAACATATCCTTAGTTCTTTTCAGATACTTTAGGATGTTTTTGACCACTGTCCAGTGATCCACTCCTGGATTACTTTGGTACCTCCCTGCTAGACTTATAGCAAGGCACACATCAGGTCTGGTACACAGCATTGCATACATGATAGATCCTATGGCTGAGGCATAGGGAATGACTTTCATTTTCTTTCTATCTTCTGCAGTGGTCGGGCATTGAGTCTTACTCAACTTTATACCTTGTAAAACAGGCAAGAATCCTTTCTTTGACTGATCCATTTTGAACTTCTTCAAAATCCTATCAAGGTATGTGCTTTGTGAAAGTCCAATTAAGCGTCTTGATCTATCTCTATAGATTTTGATGCCTAATATGTAAGCAGCTTCTCCGAGGTCTTTCATTGAAAAACTTTTATTCAAGTATCCTTTTATGCTATCCAGAAATTCTATATCATTTCCAATCAACAATATGTCATCTACATATAATATTAGAAATGCTATAGAGCTCCCACTCACTTTCTTGTAAATACAGGCTTCTCCAAAAGTCTGTATAAAATCATATGCTTTGATCACCTCATCAAAGCGTATATTCCAACTCCGAGATGCTTGCACCAGTCCATAGATGGATCGCTGGAGTTTGCATACTTTGTTAGCACCTTTTGGATCGACAAAACCTTCTGGTTGCATCATATACAACTCTTCTTTGAGATATCCATTTAGGAATGCAGTTTTGACATCCATTTGCCAGATTTCATAATCATAAAATGCGGCAATTGCTAACATGATTCGGACAGACTTAAGCATCGCTACAGGTGAGAAAGTCTCATCGTAGTCAACTCCTTGAACTTGTCGAAAACCTTTCACAACAAGTCGAGCTTTGTAAACAGTAATATTACCGTCTGCGTCGGTCTTCCTCTTGAAGATCCATTTATTTTCGATGGCCTGCCGATCATCGGGCAAGTCAACCAAAGTCCACACTTTGTTCTCATACATGGATCCCATCTCAGATTTCATGGCTTCAAGCCATTTTGTGGAATCTGGGCTCATCATCGCTTCCTCATAGTTCGTAGGTTCATCATGGTCTAGTAACATGATTTCCAGAACTGGGTTGCCGTACCACTCTGGTGCGGAACGTACTCTGGTTGATCTACGACGTTCAGCAGAAACTTGATCCGAAGTTTCATGATCATTATCATCAACTTCCTCACTAATTGGTGTAGGAATCACTAGAACAATTTCCTGTGATGTACTACTTTCCAATATGGGAGAAGGTACAATTACCTCATCAAGTTCTACTTTCCTCCCACTCACTTCTTTCGAGAGAAACTCTTTTTCTAGAAAGGATCCGTTCTTAGCAACGAATATTTTGCCTTCGGATCTGTGATAGAAGGTGTACCCAACAGTCTCTTTTGGGTATCCTATGAAGACACATTTTTCCGACTTGGGATCAAGCTTATCAGGTTGAAGTGTTTTCACATAAGCATCGCAGCCCCAAATTTTAAGAAACGACAACTTTGGTTTCTTGCCAAACCATAGTTCATAAGGCGTCGTATCAACGGATTTAGATGGTGCCCTATTTAACGTGAATGCAGCTGTCTCTAAAGCATAACCCCAAAACGATAGTGGTAAATCGGTAAGAGACATCATAGATCGCACCATATCCAATAAAGTACGGTTACGACGTTCGGACACACCATTACGCTGTGGTGTTCCAGGTGGCGTGAGTTGTGAAACTATTCCACATTATTTCAAATGAAGACCAAACTCGTAACTCAAATATTCTCCTCCACGATCAGATCGTAGGAACTTTATTTTCTTGTTACAATGATTCTCTACTTCACTCTGAAATTCTTTGCACTTTTCAAATGTTTCAGACGTGTGTTTCATTAAGTAGATATACCCATATCTGCTCAAATCATCAGTGAAGGTCAGAAAATAACGATACCCACCGCGAGCATCAACACTCATTGGTCCACATACATCAGTATGTATGATTTCCAACAAATCTGTTGCTCGCTCCATAGTTCCGGAGAACGGAGTTTTAGTCATCTTGCCCATGAGGCATGGTTCGCAAGCACCAAGTGATTCATAATCAAGTGATTCCAAAAGTCCATCTTTATGGAGTTTCTTCATGCGTTTTACACCAATATGACCTAAACGGCAGTGCCACAAATAAGTTGCACTATCATTATTAACCTTGCATCTTTTGGTTTCAATATTATGAATATGTGTATCACTACAATCGAGATCCAATAAGAATAGACCACTCTTCAAGGGTGCATGACCATAAAAGATATTATTCATAAAAATGGAACAACCATTATTCTCTGATTTAAATGAATAACCGTCTCGCAATAAACAAGATCCAGATATAATGTTCATGCTCAACGCTGGCACCAAATAACAATTATTTAGGTCTAAAACTAATCCCGAAGGTAGATGTAGAGGTAGCGTGCCGACGGCGATCACATCGACTTTGGAACCGTTTCCCACGCGCATCGTCACCTCGTCCTTAGCTAATCTTCGTTTAATTCGTAGTCCCTGTTTCGAGTTACAAATATTAGCAACCGAACCGGTATCAAATACCCAGGTACTACTACGAGAATTAGTAAGGTACACATCAATAACATGTATATCACATATACCTTTGTTCACCTTGCCATCCTTCTTATCCGCCAAATACTTGGGGCAGTTCCGTTTCCAGTGTCCAGTCCCCTTGCAGTAGTAGCACTCAGTTTCAGGCTTGGTTCCATAATTGAGGCTTTCTGCGAGAACAGCAACAATCTTGCTATTCTCCTTGAAAATCCCTTCCTTGCCCTTTTTCTTGAAACTAGTGGTATTGTTAACCATCAACATTTGATGCTCCTTTTTGATTCCTACCTCCGCAGCTGTGAGCACAGCGAAGAGCTCGGGAATTGTCTTTTGTATCCCTTGCATATTATAGTTCATCACGAAGCCATTATAGCTTGGTGGTAGTGATTGAAGAATTCTATCAATAACACTATTCTCATCAACTTGGCAACCAAGTTGAGTCATATGATTGTAGTGCCCATACATTGTGAGCAAGTGTTTACTGATAGAACTATTCTCCTCCATCTTGCAGCTGTAGAACTTATTGGAAATCTTATATTTCTCAATCCGGGCATTTGCTTGAAATATTAACTTCAACTCCTGGAACATCTCATATGCTCCATGACGTTCAAAACGTCGTTGAAGTCCCGGTTCTAAGCCGTAAAGTATGGCACACTGAACTATCGTGTAGTCATCAGACCGCGACTGCCAGACGTTCAAAGCGTCTGCATCAGCGGAAGGGGGCTTGTCACCTAGCGGTGCTTCAAGGACATAATTCTTCTGTGCAGCAATGAGGATAATCCTCAGGTTACGGACCCAGTCCGTGTAATTGCTACCATCATCTTTCAACTTAGCTTTCTCTAGGAATGCATTAAAATTCAAAGGAACGGTAGCACGGGCCATTGATCTACAACGACATAGATATGCAAAACTATCAGGACTAAGTTCATGATAAATTAAAGTTCAATTTAATCATATTAATTTAAAGAACTCCCACTTAGATAGACATCCCTCTGGTCATCTAAATGATCACATGATCCAAATCAACTAAACCATGTCCGATCATCACGTGAGATGGAGTAGTTTCAATGGTGAACATCTTATGTTGATCATATCTACTATATGATTCACGCTCGACCTTTCGGTCTCCAGTGTTCCGAGGCCATATCTGCATATGCTAGGCTCGTCAAGTTTAACCCGAGTATTCTGCGTGTGCAAAACTGGCTTACACCCGTTGTATTTGAACGTAGAGCTTATCACACCCGATCATAACGTGGTGTCTCGGCACGACGAACTTTCGCAACGGTGCATACTCAGGGAGAACACTTATACCTTGAAATTTAGTAAGGGATCATCTTATAATGCTACCGTCGTTCTAAGCAAAATAAGAAGCATAATAAGATAAACATCACATGCAATCAAAATATGTGACATGATATGGCCATCATCATCTTGTGCTTTTGATCTCTATCTCCAAAGCACCGTCATGATCACCTTCGTCACCGGCGCGACACCTTGATCTCCATCGTAGCATCGTTGTCGTCTTGCCAACTATTGCTTCCTCAACTATCGCTACCGCTTAGTGATAAAGTAAAGCAATTACATGGCGATTGCATTTCATACAATAAAGCGACAACCATATGGCTCCTGCCAGTTGCCGATAACTTTACAAAACATGATCATCTCATACAAAACCGTATAACTCATCATGTCTTGACCATATCACATCACAACATGCCCTGCAAAAACAAGTTAGACGTCCTCTACTTTGTTGTTGCAAGTTTTACGTGGCTGCTACGGGCTTAGCAAGAACCGTTCTTACCTACGCATACAAAACCACAACGATGTTTCGTCAAGTATGTGCTGTTTTAACCTTCACAAGGACCGGGCGTAGCCACACTTGATTCAGCTAAAGTGAGAGAGACAGACACCCGCCGGTCACCTTTAAGCAACGAGTGCTCGTAACGGTGAAACCAGTCTCGCGTAAGCGTACGCGTAATGTCGGTCCGGGCCGCTTCATCTCACAATACCGCCGAAGCAAAGTATGGCATGCTGGTAAGCAGTATGACTAGTATCGTCCACAATCTCATTGTGTTCTACTCGTGCATATCATCTACGCATAGACCTGGCACATGATGCCACTGTTGGGGAACGTAGTATTTTAAAATGTTCCTACGATCACGCAAGATCTATCTACCAGATGCATAGCAACAAGAGGGAAGAGTGTGTCTACATACCCTCGTAGACCGGGAGCGGAAGCGTCAAGTGACGCGGTTGATGTTGTCGAACTTCTTCGCGATCCAACCGATCAAGCACCGAACGTACGGCACCTCCGCGTTCAGCACACGTTCAGCTTGATGACGTCCCACGAGCTCTTGATCCAGTTGAGCTTCACGGGAGAGTTTCGTCAGCACGACGGCGTGGTGACGGATATGATGTGTTCACCGGCGCAGGGCTTCGCCTAAGCTCCGCGACGGTATGACCGAGGTGTGATTCTGTGGAGGGGGGCACCGCACACGGCTAAAACAATTCAACTTGTGTGTCTTTGGGTGCCCCCCTGCCCCCGTATATAAAGGAGCAGGGGAGGGAGGACGGCCGGCCCTTTCTGGTGCGGCTAGAGAGGGAGTCCTACTAGGAATAGGATTGCAATCCTATTCCTAGTAGGATTCACCGAAAGGAAGAAGGGGGAAAGGAATAGGAGAGGTGGCGCCCCCCCCCCCAATCCTAGTCCAACTAGGAATGCTAGGTGGGGGCGCCGGCCAGCCCTATGGGCTGCCTCTCTCTTTCCCTTTAGGCCCACTATGGACCATCCCCTCTCGTAGGGGGTTCCAGTAACCCCCTCCGGCATTCCCGATAAATCCGAAACTTTTCCGGTATACTTCCGGTGTCCGAATATAGCCGTCCAATATATCAATCTTTATGTCTCGGACATTCCGAGACTCCTCGTCATGTCCGTGATCTCATCCGGGACTCCGAACTACCTTCGATACATCAATACTCAAAAACTCATAATACCGATCGTCATCAAACGTTAAGCGTGCGGACCCTACGGGTTCGAGAACTATGTAGACATGACCGAGACTCATCTCCGGTCAATAACCAATAGCGGAACCTGGATGTTCATACTGGCTCCTACATATTCTACGAAGATCTTTTATCGGTCAGAACCGCATAACAACATACGTTGTTCCTTTTGTCAAACGGTATGTTACTTGCCCGAGATTCGATCGTCGGTATCTTTATACCTAGTTCAATCTCGTTTACCGGCAAGTCTCTTTACTCGTTCCGTAACACATCATCTCGTGACTAACTCATTAGTCTTTTGCTTGCAAGGCTTATTATGATGTGTGTTACCGAGAGGGCCCAGAGATACCTCTCCGACACTCGGAGTGACAAATCCTAATCTTGATCTATGCCAACACCACGAATACTTTCGGAGACACCTGTAGAGCATCTTTATGATCACCCAGTTACGTTGTGACGTTTGATAGCACACAAGGTGTTCCTACGGTATTCGGGAGTTGCATAATCTCATAGTCATAGGAACATGTATAAGTCTTGAAGAAAGCAATAGCAGTAAAACTAAACGATCATAGTGCTATGCTAACGGATGGGTCTTGTCCATCACATCATTCTCCTAATGATGTGATCCCATTGATCAAATGACAACTCATGTCTATGGCTAGGAAACATAACCATCTTTGATCAATGAGCTAGTCTAGTAGAGGCATACTAGGGACATACTGTTTTTGTCTATGTATCCACACATGTACTAAGTTTCCGGTTAATACAATTCTAGCATGAATAAAAGACATTTATCATGATATAAGGAAATACAAATAACATCTTTATTATTGCCTCTAGGGCATATTTCCTTCAGTCTCCCACTTGAACTAGAGTCAATAATCTAGATTACAAAGTGATGATCCTCACACCCATGGAGTCTTGGTGTTGATCATGTTTTGCCCGTGGAAGAGGCTTAGTCAACGGGTCTGCAACATTCAGATCCGTATGTATTTTGCAAATTTCTATGTCTCCCTCCTTGACTAGATCGCGGATGGAATTGAAGCGTCTTTTGATGTGCTTTGTTCTCTTGTGAAACCTGGATTCCTTCGCCAAGGCTATGGCTCCAGTGTTGTCACAAAAGATTTTCATTGGACCCGATGCACTAGGTACTACACCTAGATCGGATATGAACTCCTTCATCCAGACTCCTTCATTTGCTGCTTCCGAAGCAGCTATGTATTCCGCTTCACACGTAGATCCCGCCACGACGCTCTGCTTGGAACTGCACCAACTGACAGCTCCACCGTTCAATAAAAATACATATCCGGTTTGTGACTTTGAGTCATCCGGATCAGTGTCAAAGCTAGAATCGACGTAACCGTTTACGACGAGCTCTTTGTCACCTCCATATACGAGAAACATATCCTTTGTTCTTTTCAGATACTTTAGGATGTTTTTGACCGATGTCCAGTGATCCACTCCTGGATTACTTTGGTACCTCCCTGCTAGACTTATAGCAAGGCACACATCAGGTCTGGTACACAGCATTGCATACATGATAGATCCTATGGCTGAGGCATAGGGAATGACTTTCATTTTCTCTCTATCTTCTGCAGTGGTCGTGTTGGGGAACGTAGTATTTTAAAATTTTCCTACGATCACGCAAGATCTATCTACCAGATGCATAGCAACGAGAGGGGAGAGTGTGTCTACGTACCCTCGTAGACCGGGAGCGGAAGCGTCAAGTGACGCGGTTGATGTTGTCGAACTTCTTCGCGATCCAACCGATCAAGCACCGAACGTACGGCACCTCCGCGTTCAGCACACGTTCAGCTTGATGACGTCCCACGAGCTCTTGATCCAGTTGAGCTTCACGGGAGAGTTTCGTCAGCACGACGGCGTGGTGACAGATATGATGTGTTCACCGGCGCAGGGCTTCGCCTAAGCTCCGCGACGGTACGACCGAGGTGTGATTCTGTGGAGGGGGGCACCGCACACGGCTAAAACAATTCAACTTGTGTGTCTTTGGGTGCCCCCCTGCCCCCGTATATAAAGGAGCAAGGGAGGAGGGGCCGGCCAACTCTCCTGGTGCGGCTAGGGAAGGGATTCCTACTAGGAATAGGATTGCAATCCTATTCCTAGTAGGATTCACCGAAAGGAAGAAGGGGGAAAGGAATAGGAGAGGTGGCGCCCCCCCCAATCCTAGTCCAACTAGGATTCCTAGGTGGGGGCGCCGGCCAGCCCTATGGGCTGCCTCTCTCTCACCCTTTAGGCCCACTATGGACCATCCCCTCTCGTAGGGGGTTCCGGTAACCCCCTCCGGCATTCCCGATAAATCCGAAACCTTTCCGGTATACTTCCGGTGTCCGAATATAGCCGTCCAATATATCAATCTTTATGTCTCGGACATTCCGAGACTCCTCGTCATGTCCGTGATCTCATCCGGGACTCCGAACTACCTTCGGTACATCAATACTCAAAAACTCATAATACCGATCGTCATCAAACGTTAAGCGTGCGGACCCTACGGGTTCGAGAACTATGTAGACATGACCGAGACTCATCTCTGGTCAATAACCAATAGCGGAACCTGGATGTTCATATTGGCTCCTACATATTCTACGAAGATCTTTTATCGGTCAGAACCGCATAACAACATACGTTGTTCCTTTTGTCAAACGGTATGTTACTTGCCCGAGATTCGATCGTCGGTATCTTTATACCTAGTTCAATCTCGTTGCCGGCAAGTCTCTTTACTCGTTCCGTAACACATCATCTCGTGACTAACTCATTAGTCTTTTGCTTGCAAGGCTTATTATGATGTGTGTTACCGAGAGGGCCCAGAGATACCTCTCCGACACTCGGAGTGACAAATCCTAATCTTGATCTATGCCAACACCACGAATACCTTCGGAGACACCTGTAGAGCATCTTTATGATCACCCAGTTACGTTGTGACGTTTGATAGCACACAAGGTGTTCCTACGGTATTCGGGAGTTGCATAATCTCATAGTCATAGGAACATGTATAAGTCATGAAGAAAGCAATAGCAGTTAAACTAAACGATCATAGTGCTATGCTAACGGATGGGTCTTGTCCATCACATCATTCTCCTAATGATGTGATCCCGTTGATCAAATGACAACTCATGTCTATGGCTAGGAAACATAACCATCTTTGATCAATGAGCTAGTCTAGTAGAGGCATACTAGGGACATACTGTTTTGTCTATGTATCCACACATGTACTAAGTTTCCGGTTAATACAATTCTAGCATGAATAAAAGGCATTTATCATGATATAAGGAAATACAAATAACATCTTTATTATTGCCTCTAGGGCATATTTCCTTCAATTTTCCTAATGATGTGATCCCGTTATCAAATGACAACTCGTGTCTATGGTTAGGAAACCTTAACCATCTTTGATCAACGAGCTAGTCTAGTAGGGGCATACTAGGGACACTGTGTAGTTTATGTATTCACACATATATTTAAGTTTTCTGTCAATACAATTCTAGCATGAACAATAAATATTTATCATGAACGGGAAATATGATAATAACCATTTTATTATTGCCTCTAGGGCATATTTCCAACAAGATCACGTTGGCGTCCTTTACTTCTAAAGGGAATTGCTTCTGGCCATCTTTGCCTAGTCCGGACTGTTGTCCGTCCCCATTACAATCATTACGGGGTTGACTTATGTCGGATTTTCATTGCCGGATCATGAGCATGCTTGATGACCCAACAATTTTTATTTCTGTGAGTAGGCGTCTTGTCTGCCATTCCAGGGTGGATGGCGCATGGTTGATCCAAGATCTTCTGTTGCTGAGAGTCACTGACCCTTTTTCCTTGGAAGTATTTTTATTCTTTGATCCACCACTCAAGCGTTGGTTGCCAAAGCCGACATTAATCTCGCACATCCTCGGCATCATTATTGCTTTGGTTGTGGCGCTTGTTTTTTGGTTGCGGCGTGGCTTTTCCTTTCTATCGCCTACCTCAGATGGGACAGGGTCATTCCAGCCTATCTTTTTGGTGAGACGGTTATCCTCTTCGGCACCGAATTTGGTCATCATGACTGTGAGCTCAACCATGGTCCTGGGTTTGTAGTGGCTAAAGTCTATGGAAAGCCACTCGTTGTTAGTGTTGTTCTGGAATGCCACGAGGGATACAGGGACCATCAAGGGAGAACAAGAGGAGCCAAGGGGGCCCACACGACCAGGTGGCGTGGCCAGGGACTTGGTCGCGCCCATAGGCCATGCGGGCCCCGCTTCCACCGCCTTTCGTCCATTCCACCGCCATAAATTCCTATAAATAGAGAAACCCTCAAAGATATTTTTATCTGATTTTTTCCACCACCGCAAGTTTCTCTTCCAATGAGATCCAATCTAGAGGCCTGTGTCGGTGCTCTGCTGAGAGGGGAATCCATTGCCAGAGGCTTCTTCATCAACCATGTTGCCTCCATGACCATGTGTAAATAATTCCTTATGACCGTAGGGTCCATACTATTAGTTACATCTCTCTCTCTCTCTCTCTCTCTCTCTCTCTCTCTCTCTCTCTCTCTCTCTCTCGGATCTTCTGCACAATGTTCTTGTGAGCTGGTTTGCACGATCAGGATCAATTCGATGTAATCGGTGGTGTGTTTGTTAGGATATGATGAATTGTCAGTTTATGATAAGGTTTTTCATTGAATACAATTGAATCTTTTAAGCTTTTTTGTTGTATATTAAATAGCTTTGCATGCTCTCCGCTCGACCAATATAATATGAGTTGTATGGTCCAAAAGCTATACCATTAGAAAATACAGCTTGAATTTTATAATGATATACTCCCTCTGTCGTAAAATATAAGACATTTCTATGAATGACTTGTATTTTGTTACTGTGGGAGTAGTTTATATATATAGTTACATTGTTTTATTTATCAATATAGGGATTCATGCAGGCCTAATAATCCAAAAATGAGATAGCATCATGGGTTGTCGATGGAGGGTGATTATACCGAGATCGACGTCCTATGTTTCTCACCAATGGGAGACATTTTTTTCAACACAACAAACACGCCACGAGGCACTCTTGATGACTTTATCAATCCTTATGTACAACTCCAATATTTAGTAGACATTGGGCATGTGTGTGTGTTGTCCCTACCATTTTATTTGTCATTACCCAAATTCTTGTTAGAAATAATGGCCTAGACCCATGTACAATTTCTGAAATCTCAAAAGTGCCCATGGGAAAAATGGCAAGAGGTGGTTCTAAATTTTAGTCCCATCCCAAAAGTTGAGGAGGTGTAAGACCTCTTTATATAGTGAGTTCCCTCCACTCCTTTAAGTGATGTATTGAGGAGAGAAAGAGAAGATCACTCGTCGGGCCAGGTTTGGGCTTCCTTTTGTTGTTTTATTTTTTTATTGTCTTTGCAGACAAGTTAATTGATTACTTGTCCGGTAAGCTCATGACTTGGAAATCAAGTTTGTTTGAGATCGTGATCGCGACACTATATCGCCTCTGGTTCTCCTACATGTACGACTTACCGGCCATGGCCAAAGATATACCGAAACAATCTAGGGTTTTGTCCCATCTCACAACTTGCACCGCCATCGTAGTCTACTCCATCCCCAACGCCGGCGTGCACCGACATGCAGGGGAGCAAGCCTTCGGAACCGTTAGTTCTTGTGATCCTGCATTGGGAGAGAACGAATTAACTTTTTGGAAGCGCCTAGCGTGACTACTCAATTTTGTCACCACTAGTCGTCTTCCATTCAAGTTGGGCGGTCCAACATCATCTGCTTCATCCGGTCTTCACCAACTTCGTTGTCAACAACATCGCTCCAGCAACAGTACGGGTGCTAATGAACAACATGTGTGTCATGATCTATTCATGTCTCCAATTATGTTTGTTGTTACATGTGCGATGTTGTTGTGCCTATTCATCTAGTATGTTAGACTGGTACTCCCTCTATAAACTAATATAAGAGCGTTTAGATCACTATTTTAGTATTCTAAACGCTCTTATATTAGTTTACGGAGGGAGTACATGCTAATTACGGTTCTAGTCATTAATTATTTACTAAAATTAATCGTGAGTTTGCCTAGTATCCCAACAATTTTAGTGTTTGATGTCTTTTTCAGTATTTTGGTATATGTCTCCTTGTGCACTTTAGTTCGTTTTTATCGGTGATGTTGGTCACCTCATGGACAGGTAAGAACTTGACTACTATAATTTTTGCTAGTTGAAAAGCTAGCATAGCAAATTTGAAGTAAAACCAAACATACATTTAACTATAGTGCCGTAGTCATGCATGTCCTATCCTTTTTTAAGGCATCATTTTGGAGGACTTTTCTCGATGTCTAGGTATTGGTGAAAAAGGGAAAGTTCGAGTCAGAGATTGCTGGTGCATGCTGATATTCAGCGCAAGACAATAGGTAAACGATTCTAGAGGGAAGCCAATGGTGCAGGGGCGCTTGAATCTGGCAGCCGTGCGGCGATCGGCCAAAATTTAGGCCGGTGGATCGGCGCCTACGGTTGGCCATGACAATAGCTCATCTGTTACTATTTTTTCTTTGTCCTTTTGGGTGCTATATACTTCCTTCGGTCATTTTTAGTCTGTATATAAGTTTTGTCCAAAGTCAAAAACCCACAAAAAAATTCTTTACTTTGACCAAACTTACAGAAAAAATATTAAAATTCACAATGACAAATCAATATTGTTAGATTCATTATGAAATGTAGTTTCATAGTATATACATTTTGTATTGTAGATGTTGATATATTTTTTAATAAAAGTTAGGTCAAACTTTATAAAGTTTCTCGTCGTGCATGTTGTCATAGAAGAGGTGCCTTTATCTAAGGTGTTGATCTCTGCCGCCCGTCTCCTAGATCGAGGGAGAACCCGTTTCCCACAAGCAGCAGCAAGAGAAAATGCGACCGCCCTTCCGGCGACGCTGGGGATCACATGACTGACATAGAGCCAACGATGGCCCAACCATGCTGCCGTGGTCGACGCCTGCAGAAACGCCTCACGCCGCCGTCATCGTCAACGCAGCACGGGCACAAAAGCTTCCAGAAAGGCCGGACCGGAGGAATCAAAAGCAGCTAGCTAGAGCCACCAGCCCTCCTACGGCGACCTACCTTTCGTCCTCACGCTGCTGCGTAGCACGTGTGAACCATAAACGAACACGCGATCACATCATCAGCACCGCACAAAATCAAGAATCTCTTCACAGTCAAATCAAAAGAAACGGGAGCTTCTCCGAGTCTCCCACCCCACGCTGCTAAATTTTTTGCTTTGACCCTTTTCTGAAAGTTAATCGAGATCTAATATCAATTTATAAATATTTCAAGATCTGACATTTGTGCTACCGTCGGGGACCATGGCGATAGAGTGTAACAGCACCCCTACCGTCAAACAGACTGGCGGTAGGCTGTACGACCCTACCGCCAAGGTGCACGACCGTAGGTGCGAGCATGCATTGTGTTTCATGTTTAGTAAAACTTTCCGGTAGGGTGTGCAGCCCAATCACCGGGACCTTAGCGGTAGGCTGTTATACTCTATCTTCATGGAACCTGATGGTAAGAAAAGAGTTAGATTTCGAAAATTTTGCAAGGCAGGGTCAGATCTCGATTAAGTTTTTTTTTTAAACGGAGGCAAAAGTTTTGCCTCATCCATCAAATAAGAGAGAATAGAGTTTGTTACAAGCACCGAATACACGACGTGTGGATTACTCGCGTGCAATAAATGACCCTAATTTCTTTGCTCCGGCAATGACCCAAAGGTTTGCCTCGATGGAGATGGATGAAAGCAAGATTGGCGGTGGGCACTCTTATGCTTAAAAACCCTTGCGTTTCGCTCGTTCCAGACTGTCCAAGAGACGAGCATGATGATGAAGGCCTTTGCTTTACGCAGGTGCTTGCCCATCAATCTTCAACCATTTCAAACAAGGGCCAAGCAGCAGTGTCGAGCCCGAGCATGAGGAATTTCCCAATGACCAAAGACCAAAGGCGCCGGGTGTAACGATACTTGAAGAAGATATGGGGCCCGCACTCTTGCACCCTCTGCAAGAGGGGGCAAACATCACAATTTGGCCATCCCACGCCGCACGCCTCGCTCCCACCCAAGTTCCCATCTCAGTGCCAGGACAGGACTTGGTTTTCCACTCTGTCTCAGTTTTCTTCTGCTCCCACCCAAGTTCCCATCTCAGTGCCAGGACGGGACTTGGTTTTCCTCTGTCTCAGTTTTCTTCTCCTCCCGTGCCGTAATGGCCGCTGAGTCGCTGACCCTGACGACTCCATCACCATGACGCATCTTCCAGAAGCGAAGACGACTCCATTGGCGCAACCAGCTTTCCCAACCAGGAAGAGCGGCTCATTCATAATACACTTGTCAAACAGCTGATCTCATAATGAGCCGCCCCTCGTCGGTTCACCATCAGCGACAACGATGTCAAAAATTGATGTGGACAATATATACAAGTGCCCACACACAGTGCCAACAAACATCCGGTGGAAGGGGGCAAAACATGCTTAATGACGATGTATGTATTACAAAAGAATATGACCCATATACTGTACATATTCAGCCAACATATGCAAACTCATTAATCTGGTATGGTATGAACACCATGAAGAATATATATAGTATGGGTGTAGAAAAATATACAGGCAAGCACCGGAAAGGCGGAGCCGCTGCAGCCAAACTACAAAATGAGCCGGACAAGACACATCTACTTACTGCAACTTAAAAAAGGCTAGTGTCGCGAGCATCACTTATTTTTCACCATCATCATCTGGAGGAGAAGCGGTATCTTGACAGCCTGGCAGCACAAAAGGAGGCGGGTGTCATAAAAAACAGGATGTCTCAACCAAAATGTTGATCGAAGCAGATAATAAAACAAGGCGTGTGCTATGTATGTTCTTATTGCTGTTGACATTAATGTACAGAATATGTATAATTTCATCGGAGGTTTGTCCCTACATGCAACCACCACAATGCCTGGGCTACTTATGCTTATTGCTGTCCGCATCATCTGGAATAATGTTTATTGTTCACAGATGTTTGTTTTCGTATCCAACTACCACGATGTATGGGCTGCTAATGTTTATAGTTGTTGACATTATTCAAAATAATATTTATTTTTCTTAGATGTATGTTTTCATACCTAACTATGACGATGCATTAGAAGAAGAAAATCAGATAACACACTGAGATTGATTGAATTGACTTCATAAAGAAAACTAGGGTTGTTTTTGGGGTTGCTATACAGAACATACAGACAATCGACTCAGTATGAGTAATTCATAAGAAAGTTCAAAGCTGGATAAACAAAATCAGATAAGGTGGGTGTAGATGAACTAACTAAGTTCTACAGGAAAATCAGATAGAGTGGGTGTAGATGATCTAACGAAGTTCTACTACTAGGCCACATTCAATGTGGAGAAAAGGAAATCTGGATTCATAAGCCTTTGGCAAAGTAACAAGAACATGTATGTCTATTAATCTCCTCAAACCATTTCTTCAATCCCATAAAGGGTGGACTCTGTCAAAAGGATTTGGGCAGTTGACATTTTACAACCACCAAACTTTAACCCTGTAAAAGGGTGAACTCGGTCAAAATGACTAAGCGTGTTGAAAATGCAACTAGGACACCTTGGCTTAATAAAATACTACACGATTTATTTATTTTTTGCTTAGTATGCAAAATCAACTGAGGAATTACTTGTCATAAGATTACTTCAATTCACGCAAATGCCCAATTATTCTTTCACACTAAGATAATGAACATATGAATGTACATTACCTTGTCTATCTGTTACCATTCCTTTTGCAATATTCTCCACACTTGTGATACGGATTGGATGCATTGACACAATCAGGGTTGATTTCTCCTGTTGGCTCTGATTTCATGACAGCCTTCCCCTTTCTTGAGTCTGAAAATAAACAGATATACAGAAAACCATAAATATGGTTGTCAAGTGGACCTTAAACCAAAGCCTCACATCCATGCATACATACACCACTAGCAGGTTCAGGTAACTAAAAGAACACACCTGGCTTGCTTGTAGGTGTTGATGGCGCTTGATTTAAATGATCGAAACAGTACTGGGCGCATATATGGAATGGGTTGCCCGCATTTGGGCACCTCGGATCAACCTTCCAATTTTGCACCACGGCGCCATCCTTCCCACCTGCAAGGGCACTGGTGTCAGTTACAACAATAAAGCCGAAACGTGACGATTAAACAGAACTTAATTGAGCATCTGCAGCTAGAAAGAATGAAATCTCATATGAGAATCGCCAGAACTGTTAATGAAACATAGACATTATAATTCAGCATACCATTGCAATCCCACTGAACCCACAAATTAAGAGAAAAACAAATCCATATGAGTAGAGCAAGCCCAGTACTGGTATATTTATTCTACCTTTCTTGCGCGGCGACTTCTTATCGGCTTTCTTCTGCTTCTCCAGTTCCTTCATCTTGATGGTGCAATGCTCTCCACATTCATGAAAAGGGTTGCCGGCATTCGGGCACTTTGGATCAGCCTTCTTGCTGCCCCCGGACTTGACGCTGCCATCTGCACGCAATCAACCGAGAGAACACGGTAAATATCAGCACAAACGAGCATCGACTCGAGATGCCAACTACGTAGCACATAGATGCAACTCATACAAGGAGGCCAGGAGCAAGTGAAGCAAAGGAACAACCTTCCGAGGAGGAGGTGGAGCGGCCGGAGTGGCGGGAGAAGAGGGAAATGGGGGATTTGCCGCCCTCCGACGAGCGGCCACCCTCGACTATCTTGGCGAGGCAGTGGTTGGTGCAGACGTGGAACGGGTTGGGCGCGTTGGGGCACCGGGGATCCACCTTCTTGCCTTCCCCGTCCGAGGAGCCTTCACGCACTGCAGCAGGGAGTAGCATGAGAACAAAATATCAGTTTTTTTTCGTTCGCAATCGGTCAATTTCATACCAAAAACAAATATGATTTGGAACTGGGGGATGGGCAGGGAAGGGTGGTTGGTTGCTCACGGAAGACGTAGAGGGGGAGGCCGCCGCCGGAGCCGCCGGCCCTGTCGCGGCGGCGCGTCCTGGGCTGCAGGTCGCCGTCGCTGTGCGTCCTCCCGTTCTGGCCCCCGAGGCCCGGCGGCAGCGGAGGGGACTTCACCGCCGGGGGCGCGACGGGGCAGTAGTCGGCGCAGCGGTGGAAGGGGTTCTCGGCGTTGGGGCAGTCCGGGTTGACCGCCTGCTGCCTCGCCCCTCCCGCTCCGTCGCCGCGCGGTCCGGTCCCGTTCTGCGCCGCGCGGCCAGGCGGCGGCGGGGACTTGCCCGCGGGGGCGGCGACGGGGCAGTACTCGGCGCAGCGGTGGAAGGGGTTGGCGGCGTTGGGGCAGGCCGGGTTGACCGCCCGCCCTCTGGCGTCCTCGGTCATCCTAAACCGGCCGGCGGCAACCTACCCGCAACCTCCGGCAAGAACCAACCGCGGCGACGCTAGAGCGGCAGGATTCTTGACGCGTATGCAAGAAGACGCTGCGGGTAATTTAAAGGGCGGAGCCGCGGCGAGGGGAGGGGAGGAGGAAGACTCGAGGGCTTGGCCTCTTTTTGTGTTGGAATTTGGACTGGAGACGAGGGAAGATTAAACGGAGGGGGGTGGAGACTTCGGGGGTGAGGGAGGAGGAGGCCGAAGGGGTCCAATCTGGTGCGGGGGTGGTAGCTGCGGTCCAACCTGATGGTCCGTTTCCACGTCTCTTTCTTTCTTTCTTTCTGTTCCTTCTTCTTCCTCCTCGTCGTCGTCGTGTTCCATTTTCTTTTCTGTTTATAAGTTTGTCTTTGTGTTTACTGAAATATTCTACCACTGTCAAGCTGTGGCTACAAAACAAGAAGGAGCCACGTCATCCGGCTTCATGGTTGACCAACTGAGTAACTTGATCATCATGCGTATAAACATTTTCTTGTGAAATCATGCTCATAAGTTTTTTTTTTTTGTGAATGCATGCTTACAAGCTCGTTGTCATTGATTTTACATTTGCAAAGGGTGGACGATGAAGTTTCTTTACATGTGTCAATACCAACCTTAGTTCAGTACCGTAATAACCTGGGAAACTACTCCCTCTGTCCTATAATATAATAGCATTTTTTATATTAGTGTAATGTAAAAAACGTTTTTTATATTAGTGTAAAAAACACTCTTATATTATGGGAGGGAAGGAGTACTAGTTTAGATTTTGAACTAGGGAATAACCAGTGGCAAGGTCGCGGTGGAACCTCCTTGCAGACCAGGGTTCGACTCCCGTCGGAAGCAAATTTCCTCGATCTCACCTTTCTATAAAATTATTTCTTGTGTGCTAGTGTTCATTGACCTCATAAAAACTAGTTTATACTTTTGAATATTTTTTAAAATACAATAAGGTAATGAACATACTTTATACTAAATCATCAATAATTAATATGGGTTGGAGGGAGTACGATAATTTAGCATCTGGCGAAAAATCACATATTATGTTATCACAACCGACTACCTCATGTGTCAATAGCAACCACAATATCTCTAGCAATAAATCCTCTATTCTTAAATGGTTGCAACGCACTATCTATTTTTCCTCCTCGTGCAACTATGCCACATCATCATGTTATGCATGTGGTCATAAGTTATAATTTGTACATGAACCTATCCATGCAACTATGCCACCTCAACAATTATGCATGTCGATTTTTTTGTGGCCATGGTATGTACTCCATCCGGTCATTTTTACTCTTCATATAAGAATTGTCTGAAGTCAAACTTCACAAAGTTTGACCATATTTATATGAAAAATTCTCAACATCTATTATGCTAAAGTTATACAATATCAAACTTTAAGTCATGACGCATCTACTGGTATTGATTTTACATTGTGAATGTTGATATTTTTTTCTATAAAGTTGGTCAAACTTTACGAGGCTTGACTTCAGACAAATCTTATATGTGAACTAAAAAAGACCGGAGGGAGTACGTATGCACCCCATTGACTTCAATTCAATACTTTTTGTCTTTTTATACAAAAATTTATTACATGTTTCATATGTTTTATTGCCTTCAAAATATAAATTGAAAGCAATTATAAACTTGTTTTCCAATAGTATAGTTTTTACTTTTTAGTACTCCCTTAGTCCTTTTATGTAAGGTGTTTTATTTTCAGCACAATGACCAAGGCACACAATTATAGACATGTTAGGACGAAATTTCCCTTGGCAAATTTGTTGGTTAGTGGCAAGTAAATCAGTTAGTTCAGGAAATTAAGAGATACATGTAATCGACAGAGAGATAGTTTCTTTACTTTGCTACAATTGAGAGATATAGACAATCAAAAGAGAGACACTTTTCTTTTTTCTGAAGGGCTAACAAGAGAATTATGAGGAATTAGAAGAATTGCACCTTACGTTCTGGAATTTTATCAAAAAATAAATACACCTTATATAAAGGAATAGAGAGAGTACCTATTTATACATCTATCTTAACAAAGATTACCGTGGCAACGCGCGGAGCATCATCTAGTTCTAAAAGTGAGCATGCCATAAACAAATCGTCCTCACAAAATTTCATGTATATGTATTTATACTCATACTCCATATGTGGACAAACTTTGCCACAAAAATTACAACTTGCAAGTCAATTTCTCATCAAGTTAACTAATGCATCCTATGGGCATGGATGTATTTTTTACTAGCTAACTAGCTAATTATACGTGTGTTGGAACGAGAACATACATATTCTAGTGATTCAACATCAATCTGGTTAGACATGTACCTTACACCCACTATATTCTACATTTTTGGTATAATTTTATTTTATTTTAGTATGGATGGGGAAGAAAGGGAAAGTTTTGATTTACTTGTGGTTTTAGTACGATTTGATTTGATTCGAGTATGCGTAGAGAAACACACAAAAAAATTGATTTCGTTGAGATTTGGTAAGATGTGATTTGATCGGATTGAGTTAATCACGACGTGGTTTTGGGAAAGTGCTGATTTGGTGTAGATTATTTCACATTACTTCTATTTACATTGGTTTTTATTTTGTGCGACATTAGTTGAGGTTGTTAAAAAAATCAACAAGAAACCAAACGGGAGGTAAACCTACCAACTCCCCTTTATAATAGTATGAATTGCTTCTTGTGTTATTGATATTGTCATGATGTTTTATGAATAGATCGAAAAAATTTCCTTCAAAAAAATTACCGCATAACCTTATCTCTTTTTTTGCGAGAGAAATTTTCAATATATTAAT
Organism: Secale cereale; assembly: GCA_902687465.1. Lineage (NCBI taxonomy): Eukaryota > Viridiplantae > Streptophyta > Magnoliopsida > Poales > Poaceae > Secale > Secale cereale. The sequence continues at coordinate 735,543,489 of LR738715.1, forward strand.
TATCTGATATAGTAGTACAAAGAGCATCAGAAGTAACAAAAATTACATCCATGGAGCGAACCGAAGGGCCGACATCGTCCATCGCTTGCCGAAGCCGAGTAAAAGGCAAATATTGTTGTAGTAGACAGTCGGAAGGTCATTGTGCTAAGGTCACACCTGAAGCGCACCTAACCAACAACAGCCGCCGATGAAGAGAAACGTAGATTGGAAAGATCAAACTCATAGACACCCGTTCTAAGAGTGTATTCATACATATCTACTGAAGACTAGCACCGACCGAATGGCGTGAGATCCGACGAAGACACACTACCGCACGCCCTCTGACGACGCTAGACGCACCATCAAGATGGGATCAGACATGGAGACATTATTTCTACCAAGGGACGTCACCGCTGCCACCGAGCCCTAACCGAGACGCCGAAGTAAAAAAAAAAGAGAGTGTGGCTTCTCCCGTCGGTGAGGGACCAGGGATCGTGTGCACCTTCACGGTCCAAAGGCCATTGGAGGAGGGACGAACCGACGAATACATGAGAAGGGGAAACCCTAGTCGTCGGATAGTTGCTTCTTTGGGGTGTGGGGGAGGGAGGAGGCAAGTTGGAGTGTGTGGGTGTCGGGCTCCTTTAGTACATGAAAGTGGCTGTATTTATGTATAAAATTACAAAAATCATGTTTGAAAAAAATCTTGGAAACAAAATCTCACATGGAGAAAGTGGACAAATTTTAAACAAATTAAATTTGGGGCTTGTGGAGTTGGTAGCCTTCACCGGCCGGATAGAGCACTACTGGAATGAAAACGTTGTGAGGCGTCACGAGCGACCAAAAGGTTAGTCTTTGTTGTTTCATTCATTCATATTCATATTTGGGAGGGGGAAAAAAAGAATAGCACGATGCTATCATCATCATGATCATCATAATCACCATTAAGACCACCACCGCCATGGCAGTTGGCCTCTACGTAATCCGAAATTAAGCAGCGTTTAATTCTTCGCCGAAACAGCTGAGGCTTCCCTTCCTCTCCACGCTTCGCTTCGCTTTCGTCCCTCGCTCCTGCGGCCGCGTTGGTGGCCTGCGTCCTGCGATCGCGTGGCACGAGCACGACCGAGTGCGATCTTCAATCCGCGCGCGCTTTCCGTCCGTTGCCCCCACCCTGACACGCACTCGACGGCGCAGATGGCATGCGCCGGCTCCATCGGGAGTACTATCTCTCGATTCTCTCTGGCATTCCCGTTCCACTCCGTGGCAATCTTTTCCGTCGCCAATCGATCGATGGATCGATCACAGCCGTCAGCGGCACCACTTCCACTGCTCCGTCTCGACGAAACGGTCGTACTCAGCTTGGCTCGTACGAACCCCCGTCCGAGACCGTAAACCGTTCGATCAGCACCTAACAACCGGGGTCTGGTAGGGTTACCGGTAAAGTGGAATTATAAAAGACCAGGTAGTACACCGAACCACTTTGCACGGCTGCGTCCGTGTAACGTGTGCCTCTTGTTCAAAGATCGCGTGCAAAAGGAACTCGGAATGGTCCGTATGGAGCAGGTGCTTTTTTTTATTGTTTTGGTGATGAGCAGGACAAGAAAGAGGACACTTGATTTGATTCGGTCGCCTACACACAACACACACATTGATTTTGTTTTTTTAGATGAGCTTCTGTGCGCATGTGTTTCCACGGTCCACACCAAACGCCACCGAACTACTCTCTACTCGCGACAGGATTCAAAACCCTGTTCTGGGCTTGCGGCCCAGAAAGCCACATGCGCCAACACGAAATGCCAAAACAAGACATTAGTAGAAGTCATGGAACTGTCTCAAAAAAAAAGTAGAAGTCATGGAAAAAATGAACCAGAGGTGACCAAATATTTGGGATTTTATGTAAAGCTGGCATGAATTTTAAGTAACATTGTTTAATACATTTTCGTTCTAACTAAAGCTAGCACAAATTTTAAAGTAACAACACTTAATACAATTTCGGCCACGATGCAGACATGTTCGACCAAATATAAAATGAAAGGAGGTATAGAGAACTATTAACAACCAGTTAACCACCAAGGACTTGTTTGGTTGTCTGCATTTTTTGCCTCATTGTATCTGTGACTCGGTTGGGCTTGGTTGAGTAGATCAAGGTAATAATTATGTTGTGCACATCGTTTGGTAGGCTGCATATAAGTTGGTTACATTAGGGAAGCATTTTTTGTCTACCATTTGTTGACCTGTGTTGGCTGGGCTAATGCATAGGCACGGTGTTTGGTTGCATGCACTAGACGTGATTAAGAGTTACACTAGTGACTCGACAACTACAATGGACGATGGTCGCGGCGTCGCGTCTGACGTGGTGAGCAATCCCGTCGACGGCGCGGCGAACCAGTTGCTAGCATCTTCGCGACAAGAAAAGTTTCTAGGAGGGACAAGGAGGGGAGTGCCGAAGCAGAGGACGGGAAGGGGGGATGCAGTGCGCGTGCCATAGCGGCGGTGTCAGTGTAGTAGGACACGAGAGAGGAGACCGAGAGAAGCAACGCCGGCGGCTACGGTAGTGTAGTAGGACGCGGGAGAGGAGGCCGAGAGGAACGACGCTGGTGGCGGCGCCAATGTAGTAGGATGCAAGAGAGGAGCCCGAGAGGAATGACCCCGGCCGCGGCGCTAGCATTGCAAGACGTGTCATAGAAGGCCAAGAGAAACAGCGTCAGTGTAATAGGATGCAGGAGAGGAGACCGAGAGGAATGACTCCGGCCGCGGCGCCAGTGTAGAAGGGCGTGTCATAGAAGGCCGAGAGAAACCGCTTCAGTGATGAGTGAGCAGGACGTGGGCGAGGAGGCCGAAAGAAACGATTAGAAAGGACTAGGTTAAGAAGATTAGAGAGTCCTGGTTAATAAGATTAGAGTGTCATTAAAACGGACCGCACATATGGATAGTTCACGAGGGAGATGCTCGTCTACTATTGTCGAGAAAATGAATGGAGTGACAACGTTGATGTGAATCATCTTCATGTAGAGCATAATTTGAATCGAATGTAGAGCATAATTTGAATCGAAGCACCGTTCTGTAAAAAGTGAGGAAGATTAAGGAGTGATTTCAATGAAACAAGTGAAAACCCACTTATACCCAGGTTTTTTTTTCTGAGCAAACTTGTACCCAGGTGCGCATGCTCGCATTGAGCGTGCATCGCCAGAGGGCATCTTTGCATCCCATGGCTGGGAACTCTCGGTCCGTAGCCAGCCAGGTTTTTTCTTTGAGCGGTCCTCCAGAGCCAGGTATAGAGGTGCTTTAAGCATCATGTCATGCAGGCCAACAAGTGCTTGCACACAACCAAACAGCCAGAAAACAAAATAGACTGCACCCAGCGGGCCTGATTGGAGTTGCTGCAGATGACTAAACAGCCCCAGAGGTATAGATCCTGAAAAGAAATTATCCTTAACGATCTTTTGAAGGTTGCCATGTAGCCTATCCATTAGCTTAATATCGAGATTGACGTCCTGGATTTTAACTTTTGCCTGCATCAAGTAGCAACGTACACCGCTGCTGAAACTAGGAAACCAGTTAACATTTTCCTTGCGACCGGTTTAGGTCAATCCATCAGCATTTGAGACAAGGCACAACAAAAATATTCTGTAGTTTCAAGGGTACAAAGCACAAGGTATTATTGATCATTGTCAATGCTACATCTTCCACTACATTCAGATTCCTATGTAAGTTAATCAAAGTTATGGTCCATTCCCCTCTGACAAAACTGGAGCTCGACTGGAGCTCGCTCCATGGCAAAACTGAAAGCCTTTAAACATTATTACCAGAAGACAAGACAACTGGACCTCGTCCAGGAAAAAGAATTCTGATTGTTGGTCACTTTGATCCGCTAATTTGAACCTTGCCACATCTTACCCTGCCCAAAGCTCGAGTGGCTGGCATAAACTTGACAGATCTTGGGAATGTCATGTTTCTACAGAAGGAGGTGGTTTTATCTTCCGGACAAGATCCTGGTCATGACATGTTCCTTTGGTGAAGAGCATACTTGACGACCTCGTAAAAGGAAATTACAATACCAACTGATGGTCCAGCACGAGCGACGCGTGGACCAACACCAGTGAACAAGCCTTTTGGACCTTCAGACCTAAAAGGACAAAATAAATCAGCGTGGAATGGACAGCGAGTGGATTACAAAGTTTGAATGAACAGAACTTCCGCAGCCAAGACCTCTCTAGGTTAATGACTTGGAAAGGCAACACAAGAAAAGGCTCCAACAGGAAATTTTGGATAAAAAAATCAAGAGCAATCATGAAACTTGATCCAATCCACTTCATCTCCGTTCAATCAAGGGGTATATCATAAATAAGCAAGCCATGATTTTGTACTAGGCAAATTGGATCATGAACATAACTAGCTAACTGACCCTACACCCTTTACAAGGCATATGGGTCTCCCGCAAGAGGAGCTTCCACAAAAATTAAGAGGTGGCCAGGGGGTGTGGATTAATCATTTGTATGTAAAGAAAAATTCTAAACAAAATTTGACGACATTGGCAGAACATACATACATCATGTCTCAAAATGTTGAAATCCAAATTCCATCTACAGCTCACGAAGCAAAAAGGGCAAATCTGACAATGAATTATACAAGCATGGTACCGTTCATTGCACGTTTGAAACTAGTGCTGTTCACAGTTTGAATTGTCTTTTTCCCCACATCATGCTATGATGTATTTGGATTAAAAGTTATGCAGCATGATTGAAGTGCATTGTGTCTGCCTATTTATTTTTCCAGATATTTCCAAGACTTCCAAATGTGTGTTTGGGCAAGCTAGTGCATCAGTACCTATGATGTGCCTAATGCAGCGTATATGTCCACGGGCCACGGCTATGGATATTTATTTGATTATTTACAGTAGATACATAGCATGATATGTGGAGATTTTTCTAGAAAAATATTTTCACAATACAAATTTGTTAGGTTTTGTAAATATATATTCAATAATTAGTGTTTCATGTAGCATTTTGGGGAAAGCAGTGTCCAGGACAGCTCCTTATGTGAACTAGAGGGCACTGACGACTGTTAAGTTTATGAGACCTGGTTGGTTTTTCAAGTGGAAATTGTTATTGCTTCTATGTCAAAGTTCAGTAGAAATACAGGAATTTATATTATGCTCTGACTGACCCATGTTGCCTGACCCAGCAAGCTAGCCCAAGCCCAACTCAAACAGCTGACTAAATCACAGCTCTAATTAACATACAAGCCCAGTTGACAACTGTAGGTTGTGTGTCGGCTAATAAAGCAGAAATGTAAATTTTTACTTGTTTGGAACAAAATGCTTCTGAAAACTTCATAGTATGTGGAAGACATACCTCAATATATCAACTAACGTTTGCCTTGTGGTCATTCTCATTGCCTTCTGGGCATCCTTCTGAAATGAAAAAACATACGCAAATTTTAAAGCAAGGCAATGAATAAATGGAACATATGAAATTGACGGCAGGTAAGAATGAAATGGTGCTTCATGGGGGTCATGGTTTGTGGAGCAAACCTGAAAATAATGCTCATGGCTATTTCAAGAATAGTACAGAAAACAGAATACAGAAAATATGAAATACACAAACCTCTATCTGTCTCCTTGTCTTGGCAACATCAAGAGGGCATGTAACACCAGCAGCAAGACTACCTGCTACAAAGCCAGCAGCAAAGTTCGCTCCCAACACACTAGCTGCGTCACCATCCTCTGCAACAAGACCAAGCAGCTTTCTTCGAATCTGCATGGTAACCTCAAGAAGATAAGATTGATACCAAAGTAACAGTTAAATGGTTTAGCATATCTAAAACATGAACAACATGGACTTACCGGCTCCAGCGTTGACCAGCATATAGCAGAGAATGGAACATCCCGAGCCAGCTGTGCCCCCACACCCGTCCATAGAACACGATAGTTTTGCACTGCTTCAGGATTAATTAATTCATCAATCAGAACAATTTCTTGCCTCAAAACTAAAGAGTTCAGGTTGTTGGAATGAGGAAAACAGAACAGACTAATGGAAATTGACAAATTTAAAAACAAAGAACATGATTGATATTATGATGTTAAACATAAACCAGTATACTAATACAAATGAGAACGAATTATACCAACATACCATTCTGACTTGAACTTGCATGTGGTGAAAGAACACCAAGCAATGTTTTCCACATTCCAGGAGGCTTTACTCCAGGCTGAAATTCCTTATATGCCTGTTAACATAAATAGTTACTTGTTTGGATATTCAAAACAGATGTTCTTTTGACCAGATCAAAACATGTGGTCTCTTCACAAAAATTTGCACGCGGTTAGAAGACACAAACATGTTTGTTGTAGAAAATATAGGAGTATGACTTTTGAACTGTTTTACTTCTTTTAGTTTATTATATACTGCTCATCCAGGAGCACAGCAAAACACCATTGTCCTATTTGATACTTTCTATGCAACAAGAAAGAAAATGTATTACATAGGCCCCTAAAATTGTGCAAACAAAACTGTCCTCGAGATTATTTATGTGACATGAAATGAAATATACTAACTGGATATTTACCTGCATCCGTGTCCTTGCCAATTCAATTGGGGAACAAGCAATGCATGCGAGCGAACGTGCAACTGATCCTGCTACTAGTGGGGCATATGGTGTCAACCCAGGAGCATTGCTTCTTGTAAAATCTTCAATCTTGTTGCGGAATATGTCATAGCAAGGCAAATATATTCCAACCTGTTTATCAAAAACATGATCATGGACAACATTCGTTTAGGGTGTGTTATATTCACTAAGATATGAGAAAATGAAAGTAAATCAAGGCGTCCAAAGGCGGTCAACCCCCACCTTACCGCCTAATGTATGCTTAAGCGCCTAAGGCTGAAAAGTTTCAGGGCGCCTTACCACTCAAGCGCCGCCTTATGGACGCCTTGAAACGATCAACAAATATGTGCAGGCTAGATGATATCTGCCTTACTTAACAGACAGAATGTCTGAGGTCAGAAGACAAAAAAGACGGTGTTTACATTGTTTAGGATATAGAATTATTTGCTCATACAAACTATATTATTTACATATGCAGATTAATAACAGTTGCATATCTGGCTTCTTATATTAAGATGAGTTATACATGTATCAGCCGATCTGTAAAAACACCGAATTTGTTCTTGAAAAACAGGTGTGAGTGACATGGAGAAGCGCAAGCTATTGCTGCCTACTCCACACATACCTGAGAGGTTGGAGGTACTAACATGATTATACAGATTTCACAGAATAGTTTTTTTTTAATAATAACGCAACCAAAAGCACAACAGAATGTAGTGTGACAGAGCAAGAGACTCACAGTTGGTATAGCTAATGCCAGGCCAGCATTTGTACCTCTCCATAATCTACCAAATCCTTCCTGAACCAACCGATTAGCAAATATATCAAGTATCAGTATCCACAGGATGTTAGTACTAACATAAGAAACTACCAAACGGCATTTGCGCTGCATTACCTGTCTAACAACTTTCAAGAATACATCAACTGTTCCCTTGTACTGAAAGCAATCGGGTGGGCAAATAGGTTCACTTCCCAAAATGATACCACGTGTGCATGATGGAGAGCATCGCAAGTCAGACAGTATCTGGAAAGAAGGCATAAGCAGCATTCCTCTAGTAAGCACAAGAAATAAATAGGTTATTTGTTTGATGGCTAACCTAGATGGAACTGCTGAGTTCATTCAGACCATTATAACATGAATAAGCTTTAAATAAATGAAAAGTTCTTATTATGTAAACGTGAATAACTTTGGTTCTGGAATATGATCGCAGTTTCAAGAGATTTCTAATGCCCATTTTCTTCTTATGCACAACCCCGCTCCAGATTACATTCCAAGAAACACTACAGTAGATTTGAGAATGCATGTAATTAGAAATAATAGAATTTGCCAATTGCAAACAACATCAGCAACAAGGTGACTAAACCAACATGCTTTATCTACCTACGGAAGGATCAAATCTGCACCGTTATTGAGAATAATCATCTTGGTTACCATTCCCAGTATCTGCAACATTGTTCACATCCCAACTCTAGTTGCTTATCAGCAGAGGATTAAATCACCTGTGAAAATTATCATAACCTCTCCTACCAGCCTGTGGTACAGCTTATCCGGTCGTTTTTCTAGCATCATGATATAGTGAATGCTATATGTATTCTCGTCCCCCGTAGTTCATTCCCAAACAGAGACATGGCTAAGGCGACCCACCCCAAATACCACGTTGTGCAACCACAGAGCACCCTAATGAAAATTATCATCACTGCTTGTTGAACAAACAAACAAGAGAAATAAGTAGATGTATAGAATTTCCGACGGCTAATGAAATGCATATGGTCTACGTTGGCGAAGCGATTCCTCTAGCAAACTTAAACCACAACACAAGAAATATTACCAGAAGTTTAGCCAAGGACGAAATTTAACAAAACCAAGTTCTGAGGTAAGCTTATTTTTCGGCCCAAAGAAGCAATCTCCTACATGAAAATATAGCTATCAACATACACGCTGGATCAGACGAACTGACACATTAGATCCCACAGTGATAGCACACTAACCTAATCTACAAATGATAAAGGCTTACACAGACGATGTGATCCCCCTTTCTTCCAGAACCGATTGTATCATCCACGCATCAAACTGGTGGCAGCAAAAACGAAACACAAGCCTACAGCACGCAGCACGCACTAAGAAGGGGTCGGATTGCTTACCGCATCCGGGCCGAGCGCCGCCATCTGGGGTGCTTGGTAGTAAGGCACGCCCGCCGCCTGCGCTTGCAACCTCGTCTGCGCGGGGAGACATAAACCAAGACCTATTAGCCACCACGAATCGTACAAAAAGGGGCAACCCCCCGTATAATGCACAAACTGGGAAGAGCCCGGACCTTGGCGACGTCGAGAGGATTAACGATGATGGCAGAGATGAAGGCGGCGCTTGCGGCGGAGAGGGCGCGCTCAGCCATCCCTAGCTCCTGGTCGGCCACCGGCGCGGCCGAAGGGCCAGGTTGGGGAGGCTGCGAGCCGGACGTGGCGGCGGCGCCGCCGGAGAGGTCGATGCGCGCGGCGGCGGCGGTCATCCAGGCGGGGAAGCCGCCCCTAGAGCCGCCTGCCATAGCTCCCAGCAGCGCAGCCGAATCAATACGGCGGCGGAGCGCGGGGTGGAGGTCGTGCGGGCCGTGCGGCGGTGGTGCTCCCTCTCTCTATGTAGAAGGAGAGGAGACACGAGACGAGGCTCTCCAAGAGAGGAGGGGAGAGGGGAGAGGGGGAGGGGTCGGTGTTTCGTTCTAGACGAGTCCTTTTGGTTGACTGTGAGATAAAATAGCCGAGACCACATTTAGGTCATTTTGGAAAGAAGAAAAAACGCCTCTCTTTTATTTAGAATTTTTTCATTCAAATCACGAAAACAGTACAAAGTAGTTGACCACTACAAGCACACTAAAACGCAAACACAAAGGATCATGAACACCTAGAGTATCCTAAGACAACCATAACACAAGGAGATCTCCGGAGTCCTATGTCATCATCCCTAAATCTTGAGAGAAGACCCCTGCAGCAGAAGGATCTGCAACTAGTCGCAAGCAGGTCATCATCTTCAATCACGGTACAATTGCCGCCACATTGCTTCCTCCTTTCTTGACACCAGCGCTGAGAAGGCATGAACATCAATCCAACACACATGCAACAACCGTCGCCATCTTTGGCTTTGAGTACCGCGAAAAGTGTCCCTTCCGGAAGCAAGAGAACTCGAGTCATCTGACCGGTCCAGCACCGCGGCCGGGCCATCCGCCCGAACAAAGCAGGATCTCCCACCAGCATCAGTGCAGAGGAAGGAGAAGAACAGCAGCAACAAATCATACCGACAAGGAAGAAGAAGAGTCTTTGTCTCCCTGCATCCATCGCCCACCTGAGGATCCAAACGGCCAGTGCCGATGGATCTCCAGCCACCATAGCCCGCAACCTCGACGAGATCCGGGGATCCCAACCCCGCTGGCTCCTAGACGAAGGCAAAAGCCTCGCCTGACCGTGAACGGAGCCCGGAGAAACTTATTCCGACGCGACACCACTACAACGGCCTCGACAGCGTCTCTCTTAACCCTAACCCCACCACACACCCACCTAGCGAACAGACCCGAGGTTCCCCCTCCCTCCCGCTGCCGGAGCGGTCGACGAAGAGAGAGGGAACCGGCGACGTCACCGACGGCGCGCAAGGGACCCTCGTCGCCTCCCTAGATCGCCTCGAGCGATCCTATTTTTCCGCTGGAAACCGCCGACTCTATGAAAAAACGCCTCTGATACATGCTCTGTGCTAGTGCTCAATTTTTGCCCCAATTTTTCGCTACAAGTGATGCAAATATACATCGCTGGTAGGTTTTTTTTTGTTTGGGGGGATCTTCATCCTTTTAGGCATTTAGATGGACACAAACTGGGTCATGGGGTGAGATAAGAGCATCTACAACCGGTTTGGGACAGATGTGGATGTGAGAAAGTGGTAGAGGTTTTGGAGCATATCACTAAGCACTTTGAGCAAGCAAGCCATTAAGCAACACCTCATCCCCTTTTAATAGTATTGGCTTTCCTATGGACTCAATGTGATCTTGGATCACTAAAATAGAAAATGTAGAGTCCTGAGCTTTGAGCTTGAGACAATCCTTTTGTCCTTATCATCTTGAAGGGTTTCCACATCCTCTAGTCCATGCCACTCCATCTGTTGAACTTGTCTGAAATATACTAGATGGAAATATTAGTCCAACAAGAGATATGTTGACATTAATTACCAAAATCACCCAGGGAGCACTTGTGCTTTCACTTGAGTCCCGTGAGCCAGCTCGTGTCCCATGCCCTACCTTACCTTGTCGGAGACTAGCCCAACACTCTGAGGAGCGCAATGATGTCTACTACACAACCTTCTTCTTGTAGACTCGTGTTGGGCCTCCAAGCGCAGAGTTTTGTAGGACAGTAGCAATTTTCCCTCAAGTGGATGACCTAAGGTTTATCAATCCATGGGGGTGTAGGATGAAGATTGTCTCTCTCAAACAACCCTGTGTTACTTCTCGAGCTTGCGTTGTATTCCCTCGAAGAGGAAAGGGTGATGCAGCACAGTAGCGTAAGTATTTCCCTCAGTTTTTGAGAACCAAGGTATCAATCCAGTAGGAGACCACGCGCGAGTCCCTCGCACCTGCACAAACAAATAAGAACTTCGCAGCCAATGCGATAAGGGGTTGTCAATCCCTTCACGGTCACTTACGAAAGTGAGATCTGATAGATAGGATAGGATAATATTTTTGGTATTTTTGGTATAGGAACAGAAAGTAAATAAAGCAAATAAGCAACGGTGGCAGAAATTGGCTAGTTGACGGAAAAGTAATATGATAAAGATAGACCCGGGGGGCATAGGTTTCACTAGTGGCTTCTCTCATGATAGCAGAATTCTACGGTGGGTGAACAAATTACTGTCGAGCAATTGATAGAAAAGCGCATAGTTATGAGAATATCTAGGCATGATCATTATATATAGGCATCACATCCGTAACAAGTAGACCGAAACGATTCTGCATCTACTACTATTACTCCACACATCGACCGCTATCCAGCATGCATCTAGAGTATTAAGTTCATAAGAACAGAGTAATGCTTTAAGCAATATGACATGATGTAGAGGGATAAACTCAAGCAATATGATATAAACCCCATCTTTTTATCCTCGATGGCAACAATACAATACGTGACTTGCTGCCCCTACTTGAAGGAAATATGCCCTAGAGGCAATAATAAAAATGTTATTTGTATTTCCTTATATCATGATAAATGTCTTTTATTCATGCTAGAATTGTATTAACCGGAAACTTAGTACATGTGTGAATACATAGACAAAATACTATGTCCCTAGTATGCCTCTACTAGACTAGCTCATTGATCAAAGATGGTTATGTTTCCTAGCCATAGAAATGAGTTGTCATTTGATCAACGAGATCACATCATTAGGAGAATGATGTGATGGACAAGACCCATCTGTTAGCTTAGCACTATGATCGTTTAGTTTTACTGCTATTGCTTTCTTCATGACTTATACATGTTCCTATGACTATGAGATTATGCAACTCCCGAATACTAGAGGAACACCTTGTGTGATATCAAACGTCACAACATAACTGAGTGATTATAAAGATGCTCTACAGGTGTCTCCAAAAGTGTTCGTGGTGTTGGCATAGATCAAGAATAGGATTTGTCACTCCGAGTGTCGGAGAGGTATCTCTGGGCCCTCTCGGTAATGCACATCATAACAAGCCTGGCAAGCAAATGACTAATGAGTTAGTCACGAGATGATGTATTACGGAACGAGTAAGGAGACTTGCCGGTAACGAGATTGAACTAGGTATTGAGATACCGACGACCGAATCTCGGGCAAGTAACATACTGATGACAAAGGGAACAACATATGTTGTTATGCGGTTTGACCGATAAAGATCTTCGTAGAATATGTAGGAGCCAATATGAGCATCCTGGTTCCGCTATTGGTTATTGACTGGACATGAGTCTCGGTCATGTCTACATTGTTCTCGAACCCGTAGGGTCCGCACGCTTAACGTTTGATGACGATCGATATTATGAGTTTATGAGTTTATGAGTTTTGATGTAGCGAAGGTAGATCGGAGTCCCGTATGAGATCACGGACATGACGAGGACTCTCGGAATGTCCGAGACATAAATATTAATATATTGGACGACTATATTCGGACACCGGAAGTGTTCCGGGTGTTATCGGGTAAAACCGGAGTGCCGGAGGGGGTTACCGGACCCCC
>LR738715.1:735556397-735668508 GCA_902687465.1 Secale cereale
CCCCCCCCCCCCCCCCGAGGGAGTATGGGCCATAGCGGGCCAATGAGGGAAAGAGAGGGGCAGCCCATAGGGCTGGCCGCACCCCCCTAGGGTTCCTAGTTGGACTAGGAAAGGCGGGAGGCACCACCTCTCCTTTCTTCTCTTCTCCCCCTTCCTTTCCTACTCCTAGTAGGAATAGGAAAGGGGGGGGTTCCTATTCCTACTAGGAGTAGGAATCCTACTCCCTTGGTGCGCTCCTTGTCCTGGCCGCACCTCCCCCTTGCTCCTTTATATACGAGGGCAGGGGGCACCCAAAGACACATAAGAAACATTGTTCTAGCCGTGTGCGGTGCCCCCTCCAAAGAAACACACCTTGGTCATACCGTTGCAGTGCTTAGGCGAAGCCCTGCACCGGTAACTTCATCATCTCTGTCACCACGCCGTCGTGCTGACGAAACTCTCCCGTGAAGCTCAACTGGATCAAGAGCTCGTGGGACGTCATCAAGCTGAACGTGTGCTGAACGCGGATGTGCCGTATGTTCGGTGCTTGATCGGTTGAATCGCGAAGACGTTCGACTACATCAACCGCGTTACTAGATGCTTCCGCTTTCGGTCTACGAGGGTACGTAGACACACTCTCCCCTCTCATTGCTATGAATCTAGTAGATAGATCTTGCGTGATCGTAGGAATTTTTTTGAAATACTACGTTCCCCAACAGTGGCATCATGAGCTAGGTCTATGCGTAGATGATATGCACGAGTAGAACACAATGAGTTGTGGGCGATAATAGTCATACTGCTTACCATCATGTCATACTTTGATTCGGCGGTATTGTGAGATGAAGCGGCCCGGACCGACATTACGCGTACGCTTACACGAGACTGGTTTCACCGTTACGAGCACTCGTTGCTTAAAGGTGACTGGCGGGTGTCTGTCTCTCTCACTTTAGCTGAATTGAGTGTGGCTACGCCCGGTCCTTGTGAAGGTTAAAACATCACATACTTGACGAAAAATCGTTGTGGTTTTGTATGCGTAGGTAAGAATGGTTCTTGTTAAGCCCGTAGCAGCCACGTAAAACTTGCAACAACAAAGTAGAGGACGTCTAACTTGTTTTTGCAGGACATGTTGTGGTGTGATATGGTTAAGACATGATGAGTTATACGTTATTGTATGAGATGATCATGTTTTGTAAAGTTATCGGCAACTGGCAGGAGCCATATGGTTGTCGCTTTATTGTATGAAATACAATCGCCATGCAATTGCTTTACTTTATCACTAAGCGGTAGCGATAGTCGTAGAAGCAATAGTAGGCGAGACGACAACTATGCTACGATGGAGATCAAGGTGTCGCGCCGGTGACGATGGTGATCATGACGGTGCCTTGGAGATGGAGATCAAAAGCACAAGATGATGATGGCCATATCATGTCACATATTTTGATTGCATGTGATGTTTATCTTATTATGCTTCTTATTTGGCTTAGCACGGCGGTAGCATTATAAGATGACCCCTTACTAAATTTCAAGGTACAAGTGTTCTCCCTGAGTATGCACCATTGCGAAAGTTTGTCGTGCCGAGACACCACGTGATGATCGGGTGTGATAAGCTCTATGTTCACATACAACGGGTGCAAGCCAGTTTTGCACACGCAGAATACTCGGGTTAAACTTGACGAGCCTAGCATGTACATACATGGCCTCGGAACACTGGAGACCGAAAGGTCGAGCGTGAATCATATAGTAGATATGTTCAACATTGAAAACCACTCCATCTCACGTGATGATCGGACATGGTTTAGTTGATTTGGATCACGTGATCATTTAGATGACTAGAGGGATGTCTATCTAAGTGGGAGTTCTTTAGTAATATGATTAATTGAACTTTAATTTATCATGAACTTAGTCATGATAGTTTTTGCATATCTATGTTATTGTAGATCAATGGCCCGTGCTACCGTTCCCTTGAATTTTAATGCGTTCCTAGAAAAGCTAAGTTGAAAGACGATGGTAGCAATTACACAGACTGGGTCCGTAACTTGAGGATTATCCTCATTGCTGCACAGAAGAATTATGTCCTTGAAGCACCGCTGGGTGACAAGCCTGCTGCAGGAGCAACCCCGGGCGTTATGAACGTCTGGCAAGCTCGTTCTGATGACTACACGATAGTTCAGTATGCCATGCTTTACGGCTTAGAACCGGGACTTCAACGACGTTTTGAACGTCATGGAGCATATGAGATGTTCCAGGAATTGAAGTTAATATTTCAAGCAAATGTCCGAATTAAGAAATATGAGATTTCCAATAAGTTCTATAGCTGCAAGATGGAGGAGAGTAGTTCTATCAGTGAACACTTGCTCAGAATGTCTGGGTACTACAATCATATGATAGAGTTCTTCAATGCAGAAGACAATTCTCGAGCTCTTCGCTATGCTCAAAGCTGCGGAGGTAGAAATAAAAAAGGAGTATCAAGTGTTGATGGTTAACAAGACCACTAGTTTCAAGAAAAAAGGCAAGGGAAAGAAGGGAAACTTCAAGAAGAATAGCAAGACAGTTGCTACCTCCACGAAGAAACCCAAGTCTAGAGCCAAGCCTGAGACTGAGTGCTTCTACTGCAAAGGGACTGGACACTGGAAGCAGAACTGCCCCAAGTATTTGGCGGATAAGAAGGATGGCAAGGTGAACAAAGGTATATGTGATATACATGTTATTGATGTGTACCTTACTAATGCTCGTAGTAGCACCTGGGTATTTGATACCGGTTTGGTTGCTAATATTTGTAACTCGAAACAGGGCTACATATTAAACGAAGATTGGCTAAGGACGAGGTGACGATGCATGTGGGAAATGGTTCCAAAGTTGATGTGATCGCCGTCGGCACGCTACCTCTACATCTACCTTCGGGATTAGTTTTAGACCTGAGTAATTGTTATTTGGTGCCAGCTTTAAGCATGAACATTATATATGGATCTTGTTTATTGCGAGACGGTTATTCATTTAAATCTGAGAATAATGGTTGTTCCATTTATATGAGTAATATCTTTTATGGTCATGCACCCTTAAAGAGTGGTCTATTCTTATTGGATCTCGATCATAGTGTTGGGGAACGTAGTATTTTCAAAATTTTCCTACGATCACGTAGATCTATCTAGATGCATAGCAAAGAGAGGGGAGAGTGTGTCTACGTACCCTCGTAGACCGAAAAGCGGAAGCGTTTATCAACGCGGTTGATGTAGTCGTGCACCTTCACGATCCGTCCCGATCTAGTACCGAACATATGGCACCTCCGCGTTCAGCACACGTTCAGCTCGATGACGTCCTCGCCTTCTTGATCCAGCAAGACGGGCGAAGTAGTAGATGAGTTCCGGCAGCATGACGGCATGGTGACGGTTGTTGATAAGGAACAATCTCTCCAGGGGTTCGCCAAGCACTACAGAAACTAGACGGAGGATAAACTAGAGGGTCGGGGTTGCCGGCACATGGCTTGGTGTATCTTGATGTGTCTTGGGTGCTAGCCCTACCCCTCTATTTATATGTTGAGCCTTGGGGTTGAAACTTGGAGCAAAAGCCTCCTCAAAGTCGGTTTTGCCCGAAAGGAAAGAGTCCCACTCGGACTCCAGGGCTAGACGCCAGGGATCCTGGCGTCTACTAGCCTCTTGTAATGCCCCGGATGTAATACTTTCCCTTTTGGGCAATATATAATATCTCTGGCTTCATCAATTCCATTCCGGGTTCTTTGTCTTTCGGGCTTTCGTTCTTTTGTCGTGTGCGTGTGTGGCATTCATTCATAGCATGTAGTCATGTGCATCGCATTGCATTTGTGTTGTCGTTTGCATCCGGTCCCACGGATTCCTTCCCGTTGCCCGTTTCGCGTTCCGGAGCTCCCTCACGTGTCCGTGGCAACACCGAGGCCTACTTTGGTGTTTGGCCGTGTAACGTTACCAGTTTGGCGCGAGACTTGTCGTGTGTTATTGTTTTGGTGTGTGTAACCCGCCTGTAAAATCTCGTCGCGTTTGGAGTTCGTTTGCTACCCCAACAGTTATTCTCGTGGGCTGAAAGTACCCCCTCTTTGAGGCCCAAGACACCCCTCCAGCAGCCCACCAAACCAGCCCAAACCCCTTCCTTCATCTAGGCCATCCAATTTTGATCGCGTGGCCGAAAACCACACCTCATTTGGACAATCCTAGCTCCTTGTGCCTATATATTTGTCCACTTCCCCAAATTTTTGCCCTAATAGAAACCCTAGCCTCTTCCTCTTCAACCTCCAGCCACCGCCGCCTTCGCCGGAATTTTCGCCGGAATCCGCGCCACCACCTCGCCAGCTCGCCGGAGCCCCTTCTTCCCCGCCGCCGGCCACCACCTCGGCACCGCCGCCCCTCGCCAGGAGCTCCGCCGCCGCCTCCACCTCACCGACGCGCTGCTCCGCCGTCTCCTACAACCGCCGCCGCCGGCCTCAGGCGAGCTCGCCGCCGGGCCGGAGCTGCTCCGCCGCCACCTGCAACCGCCGCCCCGCTCGGCCTCCGCCGCCGCGCCGCCGGCCGGCCAGGCCGCCGGCCTCCCGTCGCCGCCCCTCCGCCGGCCGGGGCATCCTCCGCCGCCGTGCCCCGGCCCCCTGGCCGCGTCATTTTCGCCAGCCGCCGTCGGGATCGAGCGAGGCCCCGATCACCCCGATCTCCCGATATGGAGCGGTTAGCGGGCCGGGATCTGGCGCCCTGGGACCCGTTAGCCGCCCGGATCCGCGGGCCCGCCAGCCCGTTAGCGCGGCCCGATCCGCCGGCTGCCTGCCCGATCCGCTCCGCGGGCGCCCGCGTTGACTTCTCCGCCCGTTAGACCCGGTTGACCCCGTTTGACTCAGATCTGAGGTTGCTTCAAAATCCACTAAGTCCTGATATTTTCATTGTCTGATGCTGTTTTAGGATGATGATAACTTTTTGTGCGTAACTCCGATTTGAGTGAATGATATGTGAAATTGTTCGTGGAGACATGTACTACATTTTGTTCCTTTATGCCATGCATATTTGAGATCATCTAGATGCTTAAAAATCTGTTGCAAGAGTGCATCTTGTTAAAAACTGCTGTTAGTTGTTGTTTTCATGCCATCTTTGCAAGGTGATAACTTGTTGCTTGTTTATCCAAATGAAGCAAATGAGATGTCCACGTGTTCGTCTTGTCATGCTCTACATGTTGATTGTTTTAGCTTGCATGATAGATTTCATCTTGCCATGCTTATCTCTGTTGCAAAGTGCTATGTGGCTGTTATGTTGTTAAACTCGTTGCGAGATGCCTCGTAGAGGAGCTTGTTGCTATTGATGTGTTTGTCCACTTGATGCATGCTTAGATGTTTTGGATTCACCATCATGTGTACTTTGATGTGGTGCTTACCACTTGTCTTGATATGCTTTGAGGTGACTTAAACTTGCTCTCAAAGATGCCATGATGAAACTGCTGTTTTAACACTTGGTGAAATTTCACTAAGTCTGGAATCTGTAATTTCCAGATGCCATGTTTGCTTGTTGTTCTAGGCCAATCCATGATAGTTTTGGGGTGACTCTTGATGATTACTTGCTGTACATATTGTTGGCTATCCATTCATGCTCTCACATGCTTATTTGAGTGGCTGTAGCATATTTAACTTTTGCTCCCAAGTTGCAACAAATTACTGCTGTCAGGATTTTGTTGTCAAGTTCAATATGTCATAGCTTGTTGCTATTGATCCGTGGTTCCTTTGGGGATGCTCCAATGGACTTATTTGCTGTCGGATATGTATAGTTTATGTCCATGCTCATTGCCATGATGTTTGAGTGCTGTATCTTAATTATTTCTTGGCCCGAAGTTGCTATGTGGCTGTAATTTTCAGCTTTCGCATGTTTATTGTTTTGGGTGTAACTTTTAGCCAGTAGCTCCGTTTTGAGCAAGTCCTATATGAAACTTGGGTGATTTTTCATGTAGATTCATAATATCCTATTGTTACCATGTTTTGAAGTATTTTGCTTGAATGCATATTTTCCATGCTCCTTGTGCGCTTACACTGTGCTTCCTTTGTAGGCTTCCATAGTGCATTTGTTTTGCTTCCTTAGTGCATCAGCCATGCATCCAGTATTTTCGTGTGCGCATTGCATCTTGTTGATTTCGTGTCTTGTGTGTTTGTGTTTGAGTAGAGCCGGAAGCTGAGACCGAGTACGAGTACGAGCACGAGGTTACTACCGAGGTTGAGAACGAGGACCCCTCTTACGATCCTATCGTCAACTCTTCAGGCAAGATGACCGAACCCCGATAACATTACTATCTTTGCCTATTGCTAGAGTATCGCTCTATAGTTTTGCCTCGATGCCCATGTTTTTCCTGTCAGCCTCCTATTGTAACCATGTTTATGTCTAACCACCCTACCTATGCAAACCATTGATTGGCTATACGTAGGCTTCGCTCAGCCCCTCTTATAGCATTGTTAGTTGCAGGTGAAGATTGAAGATTTCTTGCTTCTTGTTGAAGCTTGTTGGGATATCACACTATATTAATTATTAAATGAAATCATCTATATATTGGCAATGGGTGGAAGGCTAAGCCTTTTGCTTGGTGATTTGTTCCACTCATGCCGCTAGGAACCGTATAAACCGGTGTTATGTTCCTTGATTATGCGTTCCTCACACGGTTGGGGTTATGGGACCCCCTCGATAAACCGCTAAGTGCTAAGTCTTTTCCAGCAAGTCCCAACATTGGTACTATTCGCCTAAACAACTAAAACTTACCGAGGGAGTAATTAACCCGAGGATTAATTAATTCACCCCCCCTGGGCCAGTGCTTGATTTGAGTGTTGGTCCAAACTAGAGTCGTGTGCGGGGCCCCCCTTGGCAACTTGGGTTTTTGGTCACTGTACGCTGTGCTCATCCGGTCGTGGCCTGAGACTAGATATGCGCGGCTACTATCAGGGTGTCGGCACGTCGGGAGGATTTGCTGGATTAGCCTTACCTTAGTCGGAGTATCTTGAGCACGGGATTCCGAGAATACTTGGGTCTTCCCACCTTTGGAGTTGCGACTCCGCGGATCGTGGGCTTGTCATTGGCCAAGTTGGAACACCCCTGCAGGGTTTAAACTTTCGAAAGCCGTGCCCGCGGTTATGTGGCAGATGGGAGCTTGTTAATATCCGGTTGTAGAAAACTTGACACCATGTTCCAATACACTACCAGCGTGAGTACCGTGACTGCCATTTTCCGAAAGGGGTTTCGGGAGATGAACACAATGGGGTTATGTTTGACTGGCTTTAGTTAGGATCACTTCGTGATCATCTCTCGACCGAGGCACCTTCTCTTCTCGCTCTCTTTTACGTAAGCTAGGCTAGTGCTGCTGCAGACTCTTATTCTTTCTTCAGCCTTGTTCCACACCCAAGGCTTTAATAGTCGTGTTACCCGAGAACGGGATTGCTGAGTCCTCTGTGGCTCATAGTTACTTCACCACCCCAGATGCAGGTATGATGGTGAGCTACCCAGGCGATGGCACTGAGCTAGACTGGGAGTATGACGAGGAGCGTAGCCGTTACTATGTCCGTTATCCCGATGATCAGTAGTGGTTCTTCTACTAGGATTCGATCTAGACCTGTGGTTTATGTTATGTTTGGTATTGTCATTTGGATTTTTACCCTTAGATGGGCTGTGATGTTCATTTGAATGATGATTGGATATGTAATGAATTTGTGTGACGTGGCGAGTGTAAGCCAACTATCTTTTCGGTTTTCCATCCCCATTTTTACATGAGTTGTGCAATGATACCAAACTTGCGATCATTCCAGAATGGGCCTATATCTTTAAGTCGTGCCTCGACACGTAGGAGATATAGTCCCATCCTGGGCATTACAAGTTGGTATTCAGAGCCTTCTCCGACCTAGAAGCCCCCACTGTTTGATCGAATCGTTGACGGTCGAGTCTAGGCACACACTAAAAATATTTTGAGTCCTATATTTATATCGGAGAGTAGGATTTCTTGTGCTTCTCATCCCCTTTCTCTCTGGTGAGGACTCCTGACGACTACTCTTGCCTCTTCTACTTTCAAAAATTGCACCAATTGTTTTTAGGAATCTCGCGAGTATTGTTGGATTGTTTCGATGTTCTTGTGATGAGAATATTGTTCTCGATGCCTCCTGACATTAGGGGTTGTGGCAGTGTCCCGGGGAGTTGAGCTTCAGGGTATTGTCGTCACAAGCATATCGCGACAGTACTAAATACTTAAGACGGCCGACATCGAAAATCTCTCCTATACGGTTAGTGGCAAGATAACCCCGACATCACCCAGTACTGGGGAGGTAGTTCGGGAGTATTGCCATAGCTTTGTATAGTGGATGCTTTTCGAAGGTCCGAGGTAGACGGTTTCCGAGAACAACTGGTTATGTGTTGAAGGATGGATACAGCTGGATGTAGGTTTAGAGTTGATTGCGCGGTGCTTCCCCTGTATCTCCAACACCTGATTGCATAACTGGAAACTTTCGGAAATTAATAGGTGGGTTTATCCAGTAGATCGTAGACATTCTTCCAACGAATGCAGGTTAGCGAGTTTGGGGTTCTACATTGAGTGAAGTGGTTTTATGACCGATGTTCCGATCGGGAGTTGCATCTTAAAGGGTCCTTGGCTATGCTGATCCGGGGATTGCAAAACCCTTTCGTAACGCGTTCATAAGCTTTCAGCACAAAGATGTTAGAACGAAGCTCCTATCTTGTGTTTGTTACCGTCTGTACCTTGTTGTTTTATTTATTTACCTTTTGTATCCCAGTGGCTTCTCGCGAAGATTGATGTTATCATTTAACTGAGAATTTCATTCGTTCCTCTTGTTCGAATGATTCTTGTGAAGACTATGTTGCATTTCAATCCGTTGTTTCAGCTTATACCTTCTTTCAATCAATTGCTGATTCGTGGTCATCTCTTTCAGGATGGCTCCGAAACGAGTTCCCAACGCTAACCCAGAGGGTGAAGAGGTCCCAGATCGTCCTCCTTCCCCTCCTCCTCCGTCTGAGGCTTGGAGAGCGATTATGCAGACTACAAATCAGAACACCCAGATGTTGATGCAGATGATGCAGCAGATGCAAGCTAATCAAGCTAATCAGGGTGTTCCAGGGAATCAAGGCAATTTCTTCAACCAGCAGCACCATGCTACTCTCAACCAGTTCTTGGCCAATCAACCAAAAGCTTTCAGTTACTGTGTCGACCCTCTTGATGCTGAAGATTGGATAACCGATATCGAGAAGCATTTTGAGTGCAGTAACGTAAGGGAAGAGGACTATGTGAAGTTTGCAGCCTTCCAACTCAAAGACCAAGCAGCTGACTGGTGGCAGCAGTACAAAGATTCCAGAGAAGGGCGTGTGATCTCTTGGGAGAATTTCTGCAAGGACTTTCGCTCTCACCACATTCCAACAAGTGTCATCGAGGGTATGCGTGAGCAATTCCGCAACCTGAAGCAAGGCTCTATGACTATCTACCAGTATAATGTCAAGTTCCAAAACCTCGCACGCTATGCTAAGCAAGACATACCAGATGCCAAGAGCAAGATCTATCAGTTCCGCGAAGGTCTGAAAGATGAACTTCAACTTGCTCTCACCTTGTTCGAGCCTGATGAGTTTGACAAATTCTATAACATGGCGCTTAAGCAAGAGGCAACCCAGCTCAAGATGGAGGCTTCCAAAAAGAGGATTCGAGATGCCGTTCACTCCTCCTCATCTTCTCAAGTCGTCGCGAAACAACAGAAATTTTGGCTTCCTCCTCCTCCAGTGATTCAAGCTCCCTACAACAACTCCAACAGCAACAAGAACTCTAGTGGTCGTGGTTTCTCCCACCCACCCAACCCGAGCAACCGGTCGAAGAATCAGTTTCAGCCTCAAGGTTCCAAGTCAAGTGGTTCTCATTTCCTTCCTCTCTCAGAAGTGACTTGCAACAAGTGCACTTAGAAAGGTCACTATGCTAACAAGTGCCCCAACCCAAGGTGCCTTCCGCCTCCTCCACCTGTCAGTACAGCTATTGTCAAGCATATTCCAAAGTCTGCAAGGGTGAATCTGATGAATGCAGTGCAAGCGGAGAATTCTTCTGATGTGATTTTGGGTAACCTATCAGTTAACTCTTTTTCTGCAAAAGTCTTGTTCGATTCAGGTGCTTCACATTCTTTCATGTCAAGACCTTTTGCATTGTCACATGATATGCCATTGCAAGCTTTGCCTAGACCGATGTCTGTGCTTTCTCCGGGTTTGCTTATGAACTCCAACAACTTTGCTCCGAATGTATCTATTCGCATGGGTGATTATCGCTTTCTGGCTAATCCGGTTATTCTTGGCAACTCCGACATTGACCTCATCCTTCGAATGGACTGGCTTTCTCAGCATGATGCTCAAATTGACTGTGCACAGAAGGAAGTCAAGATTACTCATTCCGATGATGATGTGATTATCTTCGCCTCCAGGGATAACACTATCAGGCTTTTCTCTCTCAATGACAAGGGCGAGATGAATGCCATATCTCAAATTTCGGTGGTTAACGAATACCAAGACGTCTTTCCTGAAGAACTTCCAGGCATGCCTCCACACCGTCAGGTGGAATTCGTCATTGAACTCGAGCCGGGTACTGAGCCAGCATGCCGGCGTCCGTACAAGCTCTCTCCTAAAGAGTTGAAGGAATTAAAGAAGCAGCTTGATAAACAGGAGCGTATGGGTCTGATTAGGCCTAGTACGTCTCCTTGGGGCTGTGGTGTCTTATTTGTCAAGAAGAAGGATGGCACGGAGCGCCTCTGCGTCAATTACCGGCCATTGAATAAGAAGACAATAAAGAACAAGTATCCGCTCCCCAACATCAATGAACTGTTCGAGCAGCTCAAAGGAGCTAAAGTGTTCTCTAAGCTCGATCTCCGAATGGGCTATCACCAAATTCGCATTCGCGAGGAAGACATCCCCAAGACTGCCTTCAGAACGAGCTACGGTTCCTATGAATATACAGTCATGTCCTTTGGTTTCGCCAATGCTCCACCTACCTTCTCGAGAATGATGCACTACATTTTCAACCCCTACACCGGCGAGTTTGTGCTTGTGTATCTGGACGACATTTTGGTATTTTCCAAGAATGAAGAAGATCACGAAAAGCACCTCCATCTCGTTCTCGACCGACTCCATGAACATAAGTTCTATGCCAAGTTCTCCAAGTGCGAATTTTGGCTCGATAAGGTCTTATATCTGGGCCATATCATCTCCGTTGACGGTATTGCGGTAAACCCCGAGAAAGTTGAAGCAATTTTCAACTGGGAAGCTCCTCAGCACGTCAAGCAACTCCGAAGCTTTCTTGGTCTTGCCAGTTATTGCAGAAGGTTCATTGAGAACTTCTCCAAGATTGCCAAGCCTCTTTCTAACTTGCTGCAGAAGAATGTCAAGTACTACTGGTCTCCAGATTGTGAAGTGGCATTCAAAACTCTCAAAGAAAAGCTCGTCTCTGCCCCAGTTCTTACTCCTCCAGATGAGTCCAAGCCCTACGAAGTATTCTGTGATGCTTCTCTTCAAGGTCTTGGTGGTGTGCTTATGCAAGACAAGAGAATTGCGGCATACACTTCTCGTCAGCTGAAGCCAAGTGAGAAGAACTATCCCACACATGATCTTGAACTAGCAGCTGTGGTACATGCTTTGATTACGTGGAGACACCTGCTGCTGGGCAGAAAAGTCGACATCTTCACCGATCACAAGAGCTTGAAGTACATCTTCACACAGCCGAATCTGAACCTCCGCCAGACTCGTTGGGTTGAAATGATCCAAGAGTATGATCCCAGCATTGAATACACTCCTGACAAGGCGAATGTGATTGCAGATGCGTTGAGCAGAAAGGCATATTGCAACAGCCTCCTTATCAAGCCATTCCAGCCTGAGCTTTGTGAAGCATTCAGGAAGCTCAACCTCCAAGTTGTTCCGCAGGGTTTTCTTGCAAATCTTCAAGTTGTTCCTACCTTGGAAGATCAGGTCCGTGAGGCCCAACTCAGTGATGCTATGGTGCAGAAAGTGAAACATGGTATTGCAAAGGGGACTCCTAAATACAAGTGCTACCGTGTTGATGAGAGAGATACCTTGTTCTTTGAGGATAGACTCGTCGTTCCCAAAGGTGATCTCAGGAAGCTCATAATCGAAGAAGCACATGATTCCCTCCTTTCCATTCATCCTGGTAGTTCCAAGATGTACCAAGAACTCAAGCAATCTTACTGGTGGACACGCATGAAAAGGGAGATTGCCCAATTCGTGAATGAATGTGATGTCTGCAGAAGAGTGAAGGCAGAGCATCAACGTCCAGTCAGTCTTCTCCAACCTCTTCCTATTCCCGAGTGGAAATTCGACCACATTGAAATGGATTTCGTCACTGGCTTTCCTAAGTTCAAGAGAGGGAATGATTCTATCTTCGTGGTGATTGACAAGCTTACCAAAGTCGCTCACCTCCTTCCAGTTAAGGAATCAATCAATGCAGCTCAACTTGCAGAATTGTACACTTTCAGAATTGTGTCCCTACATGGCATTCCTCAAGTTATCTCCTCAGACCGTGGAAGTTTGTTCACTTCAAAGTTCTGGGTGTTGGGGAACGTTGCATGGGAAACAAAAAAATTTCCTACGTTCACCAGGATCAATCTAGGAGATACATCTACGAGGGGAGAGTTGGATCCACATACCCTTGTAGATCGCTAAGCGGAAGCGTTCAAGAACGCGGTTGATGGAGTCGTACTCGTCGCGATTCAGATCGCCGAAGATCCTAGCACCGAAGCAACAGTGCCTCCGCGTTCTTCACACGTACAGCTCGGGGACGTCTCCTCCTTCTTGATCCAGCAAGGGGGAAGGAGAGGTTGATGGAGACACTGGCAGCACGACGGCGTGGTGGTGATGGTGGAGGAGGATTCCAGCAGGGCTTCGCCAAGCACCGCGGGAAAACGAAGATTGTAGTGGGAGAGGGAGGGCAGCACCGAGGCACGAACGTGTGTGGCTGCCCTCCCTCTGCCTCTCTTTATATAGGGGGGTAGAGAGGGGAGGGGCGCCTAGGGTTAGCCCCTAGGGGCGGCGGCCAAGGGGAGGTGGGAGGGGGCGGCGCCCCAGGGTTAGGGTTCCCCCCCCCAAGTGCCTTGCCCCCCAAGCCTGGGGGGTGCGGCAGCCCTAGGGGGGCCACCACCCCTTGCGCATGAGGAGAGGGCCCAGGGGGGGGGGCGCACAGCCCTATGAGGGCTGTTGTGTCCCCCTTTGTGGCCCATTAGGCCCGAAACCCCTTCCGGAACCCCCGAAACCCTTTTCGGTCATCCGCCGTCTTCCCGACACTCCCCGGAACACTTCCGGACTCCGAAACCTTTCATCCTATATATCAATCTTCGTCCTCGGACCATTCCGGAGACCCTCGTCACGTCCGGGATCTCATCCGGGACTCCGAACAACCTTCGGTAACCATGCACTGTTCTCACTAACAACCCTAGCGTCACCGAACCTTAAGTGTGTAGACCCTGCGGGTTCGGAAACCATGTAGACATGACCGAGACACTCCCAGGTCAATAACCAATAGCGGGATCTAGATACCCATATTGGTTCCCACACGTTTCTCGATGATCTCATCGGATGAACCACGATGTCAAGGATTCAGGCAATCCCGTATACAGTTCCCTTTGTCTCGTCGGTATGTTACTTGCCCGAGATTCGATCGTCGGTATCTCTATACCTAGTTCAATCTCGTTACCGGCAAGTCTCTTTACTCGTTACCGTAATACATAATCCCGTGACTAATCACTTAGTCACTTTGAGCTCATTTAGATGATGTATTACCGAGTGGGCCCGGAGATACCTCTCCGTCACACGGAGTGACAAATCCCAGTCTCGATCCACGTCAACTCAACAGACACCTTCGGAGATACCTGTAGAGTACCTTTATAGTCACCCAGTTACGTTGCGACGTTTGGCACACACAAAGCACTCCTACGGTGTCAGTGAGTTACATGATCTCATGGTCATAGGAACTTATACTTGACATGCAGAAAACTATAGCGATAACTGATACGATCAAAAGCTATGTTTAACGTTTGGGTCTTGTCCATCACATCATTCTCCTAATGATGTGATCCCGTTATCAAATGACAACTCATGTCTATGACCTGGAAACCGCGGTCATCTTTGATCAACGAGCTAGTCCTGTAGAGGCTTACTAGGGACACAATGTTTGTCTATTTATCCACACATGTATATGAGTTTCCAATCAATACAATTATAGCATGGATAATAAACGATTATCATGAACAAGGAAATATAATAATAACTCTTTTATTATTGCCTCTAGGGCATATTTCCAACAGTCTCCCACTTGCACTAGAGTCAATAATCTAGCATTACAAGGTAATGAATCTAACACCCATAGAGTCTTGGTGTTGATCATGCTTAGCCCATGGAAGAGGCTTAGTCAACGGATCTGCAACATTCAAATCCGTGTGTACTTTGCAAATGTTTATGTCCTCCTCCTTGACTGAATCGCGGATGGAATTGAAGCGTCGCTTTATGTGTCTGGTCCTCTTGTGAAACCTTGGTTCCTTGGCTAGAGCAATGGCACCAGTGTTGTCACAGAACAGAGTCATTGGGTTTAGTGCACTAGGCACAACTCCAAGATCTGTTATGAACTCCTTCATCCAGACACCTTCCTTTGCCGCCTCCGAGGCAGCTATGTACTCCGCTTCGCATGTAGAATCGGCTACCACGCTTTGCTTGGAACTGCACCAGCTTACCGCTCCCCCGTTGAGAATATATACGTATCCGGTTTGAGACTTAGAGTCATCCGGATCAGTGTCAAAGCTTGCATCGACGTAACCCTTTACGACGAGCTCTTGATCACCTCCATAAACGAGAAACATTTCCTTAGTCCTTTTCAGGTACTTTAGGATATTCTTGACCGCTGTCCAGTGATCCATACCAGGATTACTTTGAAACCTTCCGGCCATACTTATGGCAAGGCTGACATCTGGTCTTGTGCACAGCATTGCATACATGATAGAGCCTATGGCTGAAGCATAGGGGACGACACTCATCTTTTCTCTATCTTCCGCAGTCACTGGGCATTGAGTCTTACTCAACTTTGTACCTTGCAATACCGGCAAGAACCCCTTCTTGGATTGATCCATTTTGAACTTCTTCAAAACTTTATCAAGGTATGTACTTTGTGAAAGTCTTATCAAGCGTCTTGATCTATCTCTATAGATCTTGATGCCCAATATGAAAGCAGCTTCCCCGAGATCCTTCATCGAAAAACTCTTGTTCAAATACCCCTTCACGCTATCCAAAAGTTCTATATTGTTTCCAATCAGCAATATGTCATCAACATATAATATTAGAAACGCTATAGAGCTCCCACTCACTTTCTTGTAAATACAAGCTTCATTGTAAACTTGTATAAACCCAAACGCTTTGATCACCTCATCAAAGCGAAGATTCCAACTCCGAGATGCTTGCACCAGCCCATAAATGGAACGCTGGAGCTTGCATACTTTGTCAGCATTCTCTGGATCGACAAAACCTTCCGGTTGTATCATATACAACTCTTCCTTAAGAAAACCGTTAAGGAACGCTGTTTTGACATCCATCTGCCAAATTTCATAATCGAAATATGCAGCTATTGCTAACATGATTTGGACGGATTTAAGCATCGCTACGGGTGAGAAAGTCTCATCGTAGTCAATCCCTTGAACTTGTGAAAAACCCTTTGCCACAAGTCGAGCTTTATACACGGTGACATTACCATCAGCGTCCGTCTTCCTCTTAAAAATCCATTTATTCTGAATGGCCTTCCGCCCTTCAGGTAATACTTCCAAAGTCCATACTTTGTTTTCATACATGGATCCCATCTCGGATTTCATGGCCTCTAACCATTTGTCGGAATCCGGGCCCTCCATCGCTTCTCCATAGCTCGTAGGTTCACCGTTGTCTAACAACATGACCTCCAAGACAGGGTTACCATACCACTCAGGTGCAGTGCGTACCCTTGTCGACCTACGAGGTTCGGTAGTAACTTGATCAGAAGCTTCTTGATCATCATCATTGGCTTCCTCTTCAATCGCTGCAGGCTCCACAAAAACATCTTTCTGTGCTACGCAACTCTCTGGTTGAAGCAGAGGTTCAATAACCTCATCAAGTTCTACCTTCCTCCCACTCAATTCTTTCGAGAGAAACTCTTTCTCGAGAAAGGACCCGTTCTTAGCGACAAACACTTTGCCTTCGGATCTGAGATAGAAGGCGTACCCAACAGTTTCTTTTGGGTATCCTATGAAGACACATTTGTCCGCTTTGGGTTCGAGCTTTTCTGGCTGAAGCCTTTTGACATAAGCATCGCAACCCCAAACCTTGAGAAAAGACAACTTAGGTTTCTTACCAAACCATAGTTCATACGGTGTTGTCTCAACGGACTTGGATGGAGCCCTATTTAAAGTGAATGCAGCTGTCTCTAACGCATATCCCCAAAATGATAGTGGCAAATCGGCAAGAGACATCATAGAACGCACCATATCTAATAGGGTTCGATTACGACGTTCGGACACACCATTACGCTGTGGTGTTCCAGGTGGCGTTAACTGTGAAACGATTCCACATTTTCTTAAGTGATTGCCAAACTCATAACTCAGATATTCTCCCCCTCGATCAGATCGTAGGAACTTGATCTTCTTGTTACGATGATTTTCAACTTCACTCTGAAATTGCTTGAACTTTTCAAAAGTTTCAGACTTATGCTTCATTAAGTAAATATACCCATATCTACTTAAGTCGTCAGTGAAGGTGAGAAAATAACGATATCCACCGCGTGCCGTGACACTCATCGGACCACACACATCAGTATGTATGATTTCCAATAAGTCACTTGCCCGTTCCATTATACCTGAAAACGGGGTCCTTGTCATCTTGCCCATGAGGCACGGCTCGCATGTGTCAAGTGATTCAAAATCAAGAGACTCCAAAAGTCCATCAGCATGGAGCTTCCTCATGCGTTTTACGCCGACATGACCCAGACGGCAGTGCCACAAGTAAGTGGTATTATCTTTATCAACTCTACATCTTTTGGCATCAATGTTATGAACATGTGTATCATCACTATCGAGATTCAATAAGAATAAACCCCTCACTTCGGGTGCATGACCATAAAAGATATTACCCATATAAATAGAACAACCTTTATTCTCTGATTTAAATGAGTAACCGTCTCGCATCAAACAAGATCCAGATATAATGTTCATGCTTAACGCAGGCACTAAATAACAATTATTCAGGTTCATAACTAATCCCGATGGTAATCGAAGAGCGAGCGTGCCGACGGCGATCACATCAACCTTGGAACCATTTCCCACGCGCATCGTCACTTCGTCCTTCGCCAGCCTCCGTTTATTCCGCAGTTCCTGTTTAGAGTTGCAAATGTGAGCAACCGAACCGGTATCAAATACCCAGGCACTACAACGAGAGTTGGTAAGGTACACATCAATAACATGTATATCACATATACCTTGCTTGTTGTTGTTGTTGGCCCCCTTCTTGTTTGCCAGATACTTGGGGCAGTTCCGCTTCCAGTGGCCGTTCCCCTTGCAATAGAAACACTCAGTCTCTGGCTTGGGCCCAGCCTTGGGTTTCTTCACTGGATGAGCAACTGCCTTGCCACCCTTCTTAGAGTTACCCTTCTTGCCCTTGCCATTCTTCTTGAAACTGGTGGTTTTATCGACCATCAACACTTGATACCAAGGTTGTCAGAATCGCGATTTTGAATCGGATCGGAGCCCTGATGGTAGGATCGCAAATCGTGGAATCTTCACTATCAGGATCGTAGAAACGTAGATTCTATGAACTAAAGTCGTAGAATCAGAGGGGTTAGTTTGGATCGTAAAGTCGTAGAATCGTACAATAGAATCGCGATTCTGACAACCTTGCTTGATACTCCTTTTTGATGTCTGCCTCGGCGACTTTCAGCATCGAAAACAGCTCGGCGATGGTTTTGTTCATCCCTTGCATGTTGTACTGCTGCACGAAGCTCTTGTAGCTAGGCGGGAGTGACTGGAGAATTCTGTCAATGATAGCCTCGTCCGGGAACACAAGTCCCAGATCAGCTATGCGGGTATAGTACCCAGACATCTTCAGTAAGTGCTCACTGACAGACGAATTCTCCTCCATCTTGCAAGCAAAGAATTTATCGGTGGTCTCATACCTCTCGATCTTGGCATTCTTTTCAAAGATGAACTTCAACTCCTGGAACATCTCATATGCTCCATGACGTTCAAAACGCCTTTGAAGTCCTCCTTCCAAGCTATACAATATGGCACACTGCACCACTGAGTAGTCATCCGAACGCGACTGCCAGGCGTTCATAACGTCCGCAGAGGCCTGAGGAGCGGGGGGTTCACCTAGCGGTGCACTTAGGACATAAACCTTTTGGGCAGCAGTGAGGATGATCCTCAGATTGCGGAGCCAGTCCGCAAAGTTGCTCCCATCATCTTTCAGTTTAGCTTTCTCTAGGAACGCATTAAAATTCAGGGGAGCTACTGCGCGAGCCATCTACAACAAAAGATTTGCAAAGACATTTTAGACTATTGTTCATGATAAGTGAGTTATTACCTAATCAAATTAATTATAACTCCCACTCAAACTGACATCCCTCTGGTCATTCGAGCGTGACATGATCCAGATTCACCAACCCAAGTCCGATCATCACGTGAGATGAGGTGGTGTCAATGGTGAACATCTACATGTTGATCATATCTACTATATGACTCATGTTCGACCTTTCAGTCTTCCGTGTTCCGAGGCCATGTCTGTACATGCTAGGCTCGTCAAGTCCAACCCGAGTGTTCTGCATGTGCAAAACTGGCTTGCACCCGTTGTATGCGAACGTAGAGTCTATCACACCCGATCATCACGTGGTGCTTCGAAACGACGAACCTTCGCAACGGCGCACACTCGGGGGGAACACAATTTTATCTTGAAATTTTAGTGAAGGATCATCTTATAATGCTACCGTCGTCCTAAGCAAAATAAGATGCATAAAAGGATTAACATCACATGCAAATCATAAGTGACATGATATGGCCATCAACTCGTGCTTTTGATCTCCATCTTCAAAGCACCGACATGATCTCCATCGTCACCGGCGCCACACCATGATCTCCATCATCATGATCTCCATCATCGTGTCGCCATCGGGGTTGTCGCGCGCCCACCATGCTCTTACTACTATTGCTACCGTTTAGCGATAAAGTAAAGCATTACATAGCGCTTAATGATTGACACGCAGGTCATACAAAAATTAAAGACAACCCTATGGCTCCTGCCGGTTGCCGTATGCATCGACATGCAAGTCGATATTAACTATTACAACATGATCATCTCATACATCAAATATATTTCATCATGTCATTGGCCATATCATATCACATACATACCCTGCAAAAACAAGTTAGACGTCCTCTAAATTGTTGTTGCATGTTTTACGTGGCTGCTATGGGTATCTAGCAAGAACGCTTCTTACCTACGCAAAGCCACAACGGTGATATTCAAGTTGCTATTTAACCTTCTACAAGGACCGCCTTGTTCTATTCCGATTCAACTAAGATAGGAGAGACAGACACCCGCCAGCCATCTTATGCAACAAAAGTCACATGTCTGTCGATGGAACCGGTCTCATGTATGTGGACATGTAAAGTTGGTCCGGGCCGCTTCATCCCATAATACCGCTGAATCAAGAAAGACTAAGGAGGGAAGCAATTTAAACATCAACGTCCACAAACCCTTTTGTGTTCTACTCGTGAAAGCATCTACGCAAGATCCTAGCTCATGATGCCACTGTTGGGGAACGTTGCATGGGAAACAAAAATTTTTCCTACGTTCACCAGGATCAATCTAGGAGATACATCTACGAGGGGAGAGTTGGATCCACATACCCTTGTAGATCGCTAAGCGGAAGCGTTCAAGAACACGGTTGATGGAGTCGTACTCGTCGCGATTCAGATCGCCGAAGATCCTAGCACCGAAGCAACGGTGCCTCCGCGTTCTTCACACGTACAGCTCGGGGACGTCTCCTCCTTCTTGATCCAGCAAGGGGGAAGGAGAGGTTGATGGAGACACTGGCAGCACGATGA
Organism: Secale cereale; assembly: GCA_902687465.1. Lineage (NCBI taxonomy): Eukaryota > Viridiplantae > Streptophyta > Magnoliopsida > Poales > Poaceae > Secale > Secale cereale. The sequence continues at coordinate 735,576,487 of LR738715.1, forward strand.
CGTGGTGGTGATGGTGGAGGAGGATTCCAGCAGGGCTTCGCCAAGCACCGCGGGAAAACGAAGATTGTAGTGGGAGAGGGAGGGCAGCATCGAGGCACGAACGTGTGTGGCTGCCCTCCCTCTGCCTCTCTTTATATAGGGGGGTAGAGAGGGGAGGGGCGCCCTAGGGTTAGCCCCTAGGGGCGGCGGCCAAGGGGAGGTGGGAGGGGGCGGCGCCCCAGGGTTAGGGTTCCCCCCCCCAAGTGCCTTGCCCCCCAAGCCTGGGGGGGTGCGGCAGCCCTAGGGGGGGCCACCACCCCTTGCGCATGAGGAGAGGGCCCAGGGGGGGGGGGGCGCACAGCCCTATGAGGGGTGTTGTGTCCCCCTTTGTGGCCCATTAGGCCCGAAACCCCTTCCGGAACCCCCGAAACCCTTTTCGGTCATCCGCCGTCTTCCCGACACTCCCCGGAACACTTCCGGACTCCGAAACCTTTCATCCTATATATCAATCTTCGTCCTCGGACCATTCCGGAGACCCTCGTCACGTCCGGGATCTCATCCGGGACTCCGAACAACCTTCGGTAACCATGCACTGTTCTCACTAACAACCCTAGCGTCACCGAACCTTAAGTGTGTAGACCCTGCGGGTTCGGAAACCATGTAGACATGACCGAGACACTCCCAGGTCAATAACCAATAGCGGGATCTAGATACCCATATTGGTTCCCACACGTTTCTCGATGATCTCATCGGATGAACCACGATGTCAAGGATTCAGGCAATCCCGTATACAGTTCCCTTTGTCTCGTCGGTATGTTACTTGCCCGAGATTCGATCGTCGGTATCTCTATACCTAGTTCAATCTCGTTACCGGCAAGTCTCTTTACTCGTTACCGTAATACATAATCCCGTGACTAATCACTTAGTCACTTTGAGCTCATTTAGATGATGTATTACCGAGTGGGCCCGGAGATACCTCTCCGTCACACGGAGTGACAAATCCCAGTCTCGATCCACGTCAACTCAACAGACACCTTCGGAGATACCTGTAGAGTACCTTTATAGTCACCCAGTTACGTTGCGACGTTTGGCACACACAAAGCACTCCTACGGTGTCAGTGAGTTACATGATCTCATGGTCATAGGAACTTATACTTGACATGCAGAAAACTATAGCGATAACTGATACGATCAAAAGCTATGTTTAACGTTTGGGTCTTGTCCATCACATCATTCTCCTAATGATGTGATCCCGTTATCAAATGACAACTCATGTCTATGACCTGGAAACCGCGGTCATCTTTGATCAACGAGCTAGTCCTGTAGAGGCTTACTAGGGACACAATGTTTGTCTATTTATCCACACATGTATATGAGTTTCCAATCAATACAATTATAGCATGGATAATAAACGATTATCATGAACAAGGAAATATAATAATAACTCTTTTATTATTGCCTCTAGGGCATATTTCCAACACTGGGACTCCTTTCAGTCTGCCATGGGCACTAAGATCAGGTTCAGCACTGCTTTTCACCCTCAGACAAGTGGTTAAGTCGAGAGAGTGAATCAGATTCTAGAAGACATGCTCAGAGCCTGTGTCATATCTTTTGGCATGAAATGGGAAGATTGCCTTCCATTTGCCGAGTTCTCTTACAACAACAGCTTTCAAGCAAGTGCCGGCAAAGCCCCGTTTGAACTCCTCTATGGCAGAAAGTGCCGTACCCCTCTCAACTGGTCCGAGACAGGCGAGCGTCAACTTCTTGGCAATGACTTGATCTCAGAAGCCGAAGAAATGTGCAAAGTTGTACGTGAGAATCTCAAGGCCGCTCAGTCGCGTGAGAAGAGCTACTATGACGGCAAGCATCGTGATTTGGCTTTCAACATTGGGGATCATGTCTATCTCCGTGTTTCTCCGATGAAAGGCACCCAAAGATTCGGTATCAAAGGAAAGCTTGCTCATAGATACGTCGGGCCTTTCAAGATCCTTGGCAAAAGAGGCGATCTAGCCTATCAACTTGAGCTCCCTTCCAACTTCGCCAATGTTCATGATGTGTTTCATGTGTCTCAACTCCGCAAGTGCTTCAAGACTCCTGAACGCATGATTCCGTTTGAAGAGATTGATCTTCAACAAGATTTGTCCTACCGAGAGCACCCAGTTGCTATTCTCGAGGAAACCGAGCGCAAGACCCGCAACAAGTCCATCAAATTCTTGAAAGTCAAATGGTCACACCATACCGACCAAGAAGCTACGTGGGAACGAGAAGATCATCTTCGTTCCGAGTACCCTTCCTTTTTCCAGTCCTAGATCTCGGGACGAGATCTTTTTGTAGTAGAGGAGAGTTTGTAATGCCCCGGATGTAATACTTTCCCTTTTGGGCAATATATAATATCTCTGGCTTCATCAATTACATTCCGGGTTCTTTGTCTTTCGGGTTTTCGTTCTTTTGTCGTGTGCGTGTGTGGCATTCATTCATAGCATGTAGTCATGTGCATCGCATTGCATTTGTGTTGTCGTTTGCATCCGGTCCCACGCATTCCTTCCTGTTGTCCGTTTCGCGTTCCGGAGCTCCCTCACGTGTCCGTGGCAACACCGAGGCCTACTTTGGTGTTTGGCCGTGTAACGTTACCGGTTTGGCGCGAGACTTGTCGTGTGTTGTTGTTTTGGTGTGTGTAACCCGCCAGTAAAATCTCGTAGCGTTTGGAGTTCGTTTGCTACCCCAATAGTTATTCTCGTGGGCTGAAAGTACCCCCTCTTTGAGGCCCAAGACACCCCTCCAGCAGCCCACCAAACCATCCCAAACCCCTTCCTTCATCTAGGCCATCCAATTCTGATCGCGTGGCCGAAAACCACACCTCATTTGGACAACCCTAGCTCCTTGTGCCTATATATTTGTCCACTTCCCCAAATTTTTGCCCTAATAGAAAACCCTAGTATCTTCTTCTTCAACCTCCAGCCTTCGCCGAAATTTTCGCCGGAATCCGCGCCACCACCTCGCCAGCTCGCCGGAGCCCCTTCTTCCCCGCCGCCGGCCACCACCTCGGCACCGCCGCCCCTCGCCAGGAGCTCCGCCGCCGCCTCCACCTCACCGGCGCGCTGCTCCGCCGTCTCCTACAACCGCCGCCGCCGGGCCGGAGCTGCTCCGCCGCCACCTGCAACCGCCGCCCCGCCCGGCCTCCGCCGCCGCGCCGGCCCCCGCCCCACCGGCCGGCCAGGTCGCCGGCCTCCCGTCGCCGCCCCTCCGCCGATCGGGGCATCCTCCGCCGCCGCGTCCCGGCCCCCTGGCCGCGTCGTTTTCGCCAGCCGCCGTCGGGATCGAGCGAGGCCCCGATCGCCCCGATCTCCCGATTTGGAGCGATTAGCGGGCCGGGATCTGGCGCCCTGGGACCCGTTAGCCGCCCGGATCCGCGGGCCCGCCAGCCCGTTAGCGCCGCCCGATCCGCCGGCTGCCTGCCCGATCCGCTCCGCGGGCGCCCGCGTTGACTTCTCCGCCCGTCAGACCCGGTTGACCCCGTTTGACTCAGATCTGAGGTTGCTTCAAAATCCACTAAGTCCTGATATTTTCATTGTCTGATGCTGTTTTAGGATGATGATAACTTTTTGTGCGTAACTCCGATTTGAGTGAATGATATGTGAAATTGTTCGTGGAGACATGTACTACATTTTGTTCCTTTATGCCATGCATATTTGAGATCATCTAGATGCTTAAAAATCTGTTGCAAGAGTGCATCTTGTTAAAAACTGCTGTTAGTTGTTGTTTTCATGCCATCTTTGCAAGGTGATAACTCGTTGCTTGTTTATCCAAATGAAGCAAATGAGATGTCCACGTGTTCGTCTTGTCATGCTCTACATGTTGATTGTTTTAGCTTGCATGATAGATTTCATCTTGCCATGCTTATCTCCGTTGCAAAGTGCTATGTGGCTGTTATGTTGTTAAACTCGTTGCGAGATGCCTCGTAGAGGAGCTTGTTGCTATTGATGTGTTTGTCCACTTGATGCATGCTTAGATGTTTTGGATTCACCATCATGTGTACTTTGATGTGGTGCTTACCACTTGTCTTGATATGCTTTGAGGGGACTTAAACTTGCTCTCAAAGATGCCTTGATGAAACTGCTGTTTTAACACTTAGTGAAATTTTACTAAGTCTGGAATCTGTAATTTCCAGATGCCATGTTTGCTTGTTGTTCTAGGCCAATCCATGATAGTTTTGGGGTGACTCTTGATGATTACTTGCTGTACATATTGTTGGCTATCCATTCATGCTCTCACATGCTTATTTGAGTGGCTGTAGCATATTTAACTTTTGCTCCCAAGTTGCAACAAATTACTGCTGTCAGGATTTTGTTGTCAAGTTCAATATGTCATAGCTTGTTGCTATTGATCTGTGGCTCCTTTGGGGATGCTCCAATGGACTTATTTGCTGTCGGATATGTCTAGTTTATGTCCATGATCATTGCCATGATGTTTGAGTGCTGTAGCTTAATTATTTCTTGGCCCGAAGGTGCTATGTGGCTGTAATTTTCAGCTTTCGCATGTTTATTGTTTTGGGTGTAACTTTTAGCCAGTAGCTCCGTTTTGAGCAAGTCCTATATGAAACTTGGGTGATTTTTCATGTAGATTCATAATATCCTATTGTTACCATGTTTTGAAGTATTTTGCTTGAACGCATATTTTCCATGCTCCTTGTGCGCTTAGATTGTGCTTCCTTTGTAGGCTTCCATAGTGCATTTGTTTTGCTTCCTTAGTGCATCAGCCATGCATCCAACATTTTCGTGTCAGCATTGCATCTTGTTGATTTCGTGTCTTGTGTGTTTGTGTTTGAGTAGAGCCGGAAGCTGAGACCGAGTACAAGTACGAGCACGAGGTTACTACTGAGGTTGAGAACGAGGACCCCTCTTACGATCCTATCGTCAACTCTTCAGGCAAGATGACCGAACCCCGATAACATTACTATCTTTGCCTATTGCTAGAGTATCGCTCTATAGTTTTGCCTCGATGCCCATGTTTTTCCTGTCAGCCTCCTATTGTAACCATGTTCATGTCTAACCACCCTACCTATGCAAACCATTGATTGGCTATACGTAGGCTTCGCTCAGCCCCTCTTATAGCATTGTTAGTTGCAGGTGAAGATTGAAGATTTCTTTCTTCTTGTTGAAGCTTGTTGGGATATCACACTATATTAATTATTAAATGAAATCATCTATATATTGGCAATGGGTGGAAGGCTAAGCCTTTTGCTTGGTGATTTGTTCCACTCATGCCGCAAGGAACCGTATAAACCGGTGCTATGTTCCTTGATTATGCGTTCCTCACACGGTTGGGGTTATGGGACCCCCTCGATAAACCGCTAAGTGCTAAGTCTTTTCCAGCAAGTCCCAACATTGGTACTATTCGCCTAAACAACTAAAACTTACCAAGGGAGTAATTAACCCGAGGATTAATTAATTCAACCCCCCTGGGCCAATGCTCGATTTGAGTGTTGGTCCAAACTAGAGTCGTGTGCGGGGCCCCCCTTGGCAACTTGGGTTTTTGGTCACTGTACGCTGTGCTCATCCGGTCGTGGCCTGAGACTAGATACGCGCGGCTACTATCAGGGTGTCGGCACGCCGGGAGGATTTGCTGGATTAGCCTTACCTTAGTCGGAGTATCTTGAGCACGGGATTCCGAGAATACTCGGGTCTTCCCACCTTTGGAGTTGCGACTCCGCGGATCGTGGGCTTGTCATGGGCCAAGTTGGAACACCCCTGCAGGGTTTAAACTTTCGAAAGCCGTGCCCGCAGTTATGTGGCAGATGGGAGCTTGTTAATATCCGGTTGTAGAAAACTTGACACCATGTTCCAATACACTACCAGCGTGAGTACCGTGACTGTCATTTTCCGAAAGGGGTTTCGGGAGATGAACACGGTGGGGTTATGTTTGACTGGCTTTAGTTAGGATCACTTCGTGATCATCTCTTGACCGAGGCACCTTCTCTTCTCGCTCTCTTTTACGTAAGCTAGGCTAGTGCTGCTGTAGACTCTTATTCTTTCTTCAGCCTTGTTCCACACCCAAGGCTTTAATAGTCGTGTTACCCGGGAACGGGATTGCTGAGTCCTCTGTGGCTCACAGTTACTTCACCACCCCAGATGCAGGTACGATGGTGAGCTACCCAGGCGATGGCACTGAGCTAGACTGGGAGTACGACGAGGAGCGTAGCCGTTACTATGTCCGTTATCCCGATGATCAGTAGTGGTTCTTCTACTAGGATTCGATCTAGACCTGTGGTTTATGTTATGTTTGGTATCTTGTCATTTGGATTTTTACCCTTAGATGGGCTGTGATGTTCATTTGAATGATGATTGGATATGTAATGAATTTGTGTGACGTGGCGAGTGTAAGCCAACTATCTTTTCGGTTTTCCATCCCCATTTTTACATGAGTTGTGCAATGATACCAAACTTGCGATCATTCCAGAATGGGCTTATATCTTTAAGTCGTGCCTCGACACGTAGGAGATATAGTCCCATCCTGGGCATTACACCTCTGGTCTCCGCAAAACTTCCGTTTGCACTTTCCTAAAGCCTCGTGGGCTTTCCCCTTTGGCCCAAATAAAGTGTTCTCATACCCAAACATTTTGGGAAACATCCGGAACCCCTTCGGTGAATTCCGGAACCCTTCCGGAGGTCAAACACTATTATCCCATATATTAATCTTTATCTCCGGACCATTCCGGTGTTCCTCGTCATGTCCGTGATCTCATCCGGGACTCCGAAAAACATTCAGTCACCAACATACATAACTCATTCAATACTATATCGTCAACGAAACGTTAAGCGTGCGGACCCTACGGGTTCGAGAACTATGTAGACATGATCGAGACACTTCTCTGGTCAATAACCAATAGCGGAACCTGGATGCCCATATTGGCTCCTTCATATTCTACGAAGTTCTTTATCGGTCGAACCGCATAACAACATACGTTATTCCCTTTGTCATCGGTATGTTACTTGCCCGAGATTCGATCGTTGGTATCATCATACCTAGTTCAATCTCGTTACCGGCAAGTCTCTTTACTCGTTCCGTAATACATCATTCCGCAACTAACTCATTAGCTGCAATGCTTGCAAGGCTTATAGTGATGTGTATTACCGAGTGGGCCCAGAGATACCTCTTCGACAATCGGAGTGACAAATCCTAATCTGGAAATACGCCAACCAAACAAGTACCTTCGGAGACACCTGTAGAGTACCTTTATAATCACCCAGTTACGTTGTGACGTTTGGTAGCACACAAAGTGTTCCTCCGGTATTCGGGAGTTGCATAATCTCATAGTCATAGGAACATGTATAAGTCATGAAGAAAGCAATAGCAGTAAAACTTAAACGATCATAGTGCTAAGCTAACGGATGGGTCTTGTCCATCACATCATTCTCCTAATGATGTGATCCCGTTGATCAAATGACAACTCATGTCTATGGCTAGGAAACATAACCATCTTTGATCAATGAGCTAGTCTAGTAGAGGCATACTAGGGACACTCTGTTTTGTCTATGTATTCACACATGTACTAAGTTTCCGGTTAATACAATTCTAGCATGAATAATAAACATTTATCATGATATAAGGAAATATAAATAACAACTTTATTATTGCCTCTAGGGCATATTTACTTCAGTCTCCCACTTGCACTAGAGTCAATAATCTAGCTCACATCGCCTTGTGATTTAATACTGATAGTTCACATCGTTATGTGAATAACACCCATAGTTCACATCGCCATGTGACCAACACCCAAAGGGTTTACTAGAGTCAATAATCTAGTTCACATCGCTATGTGATTAATACCCAAGAGTAATAAGGTGTGATTATGTTTTTGCTTGTGAGAGAAGTTTAGTCAACGGGTCTGCCACATTCAGATCCGTATGTATTTCACAAATTTCTATGTCTACAATGCTCTGCATGGATCTACTCTAGCTAATTGCTCCCACTTTCAATACGAATCCAGATTGATACTTAGAGTCATCTGGATTTAGTGTCAAAGCTTGCATCGGCGTAACCCTTTACGACGAACTCTTTATCACCTCCATAATCGAGAAACATTTCCTTAGTCATCCAGTTACTAAGGATAATTTTGACCGCTGTACAGTGATCTACTCCTGGATCACTATTGTACCTCCCTGTCAAACTCATGGCAAGGTACACAACATGTTTGGTACACAACATGGCATACTTTATAGAACCTATGGCTGAGGCATAGGGAATGACTTTCATTCTCTCTATATTTTTCTGCCGTGGTGTGGCTTTGAGTCTTACTCAACTTCACACCTTACAAGTCAGGCAAGAACTCCTTCTTTGACTGATCCATTTTGAACTACTTCAAAATCTTATCAAGGTATGTACTCATCGAAAGTCTTATCAAGCGTCTTGATCTATCTCTATAGATCTTGACGCCCAATATGTAAGCAGCTTCACCAAGGTCTTTCTTTGAAAAAACTCCTTTCAAACACTCCTTTATGCTTTCCAGAAAAATTCTACATCATTTCCGATCGACAATATGTCATTCACATATACTTATCAGAAAGGTTGTAGTGCTCCCACTCACTTCTTGTAAATACAGGCTTCACCGCAAGTCTGTATAAATCTATATGCATTGATCAACTTATCAAAGCGTATATTCCAACTCCGAGATGCTTGCACCAGTCCATAGATGGATCGCTGGAGCTTGCACATTTTGTTAGCACCTTTAGGATTGACAAAACCTTCTGGTTGCATCATATACAATTCTTCTTTAATAAATCCATTAAAGAATGCAGTTTTGTTATCCATTTGCCAGATTTCATAAAATGCGGCAACTGCTAACATGATTCAGACAGACTTAAGCATCGCTACGGGTGAGAAAGTTTCATCGTAGTCAACTCCTTGAACTTGTCGAAAACCTTTCGCAACAAGTCGAGCTTTGTACACAGTAACATTACCGTCAGCGTCAGTCTTCCTCTTGAAGATCCATTTATTTTCGATGGCTTGCCGATCATCGGGCAAGTCAACCAAAGTCCACACTTTGTTCTCATACATGGATCCCATCTCAGATTTCATGGCCTCAAGCCATTTTGCGGAATCTGGGCTCATCATCGCTTCCTCATAGTTCGTAGGTTCATCATGTTCGAGTAACATGACTTCCAAAACCGGGTTGCCGTACCACTCTGGTGCGGAATGAACTCTGGTTGATCTACGAAGTTCAGCAGAAACTTGATCTGAAGTTTCATGATCATCATCATTAGCTTCCTCACTAATTGGTGTAGGAATCTCTGGAACTAGTTTCTGTGATGTACTACCTTCCAATTCGGGAGAAGGTACAATTACCTCATCAAGTTCTACTTTCCTCCCACTCACTTCTTTCGAGAGAAACTCCTTCTCTAGAAAGGATCCACTCTTAGCAAGAAAGACCTTGCCTTCGGATCTGTGATAGAAGGTGTACCCAACAATTTCTTTTGGGTATCCTATGAAGATTTACTTCTCCGATTTGGGTTCGAGCTTATCATGTTGAAACTTTTTCACATAAGCATCGCAGTCCCAAACTTAAAGAAATGACAACTTAGGTTTCTCGTCAAACCAAAGTTCATACGGTGTCATCTCCACGGATTTAGATGGTGCCCTATTTAACGTGAATGTAGTTGTCTCTAATGCATAACCCCAAAAGCGATAGTGGTAGATCGGTAAGAGACATCATCGATCGCACCATATCTAATAAAGTATGGTTATGACGTTCGGACACACCATTACACTATGGTGTTCCAGGTGGCGTGAGTAGTGAAACTGTTTCACATTGTTTATACTGAAGGCCAAACTCGCTAACTCAAATATTTTACCTCTACGATCATATCGTACAAACTCTTATTTTCTGTTACGTTGATTCTCCACTTCACTCTGAAATTCTTTGAACTTTTCAAATGTTTCAGACTTGTGCTTCATTAAGTAGATATACCCATATCTGCTCAAATCATCAGTGAAGGTCAAAAAATAACGATACCCGTCGCGAGCTTCAACACTTATTGGTCCGCATACATCAGTATGTATGATTTCCAACAACTCTGTTGCTCGCTCCACAGTTCCGGAGAACGGAGTTTTAGTCATCTTGCCCATGAGGCATGGTTCGCAAGCACCAAGTGATTCATAATCAAGTGATTCCAAAAGTCCATCACTATGGAGTTTCTTCATGCGCTTTACACCAATATGACCTAAACGGCAGTGCCACAAATAAGTTGCACTATCATTATTAACCTTGCATCTTTTGGCTTCAATATTATGAATATGTGTATCACACGATCGAGATCCAACAAACCATTTTCATTGGGTGTATGACCATAGAAGGTTTTATTCGTGTAAACAGAACAACAATTATTCTCTAACTTACATGAATAACCGTATTGCAATAAACATGATCAAATCATATTCATGTTCAACACAAACACCAAATAACACTTATTTAGGTTCAACACTAATCCCGAACGTATAGGGAGTGTGCGATGATGATCATATCAATCTTGGAACTACTTCCAATACACATCCTCACTTCATCCTTTAACTAGTTTCTGTTCATTATGCAACTCCCATTTCGAGTTACTACTCTTTAGCAACTAAACCAGTATCAAATACCGAGGGGTTGCTATGAACACTAGTAAAATACACATCAACAATCTGTATATCAAATATACCTTTGTTCACTTTGCCATCCTTCTTATCCGCCAAGTATCTAGGGCAGTTCCACTTCCAGTGACCATTTCCTTTGCAGTAGAAGCACTTAGTTTCAGGCTTGAGTTTAGCTTTGGGTTTCTTCATGGGAGTGACAACTTGCTTGCCATTCTTCTTGAAGTTCCCCTTCTATCCCTTTGCCCTTTACTTGAAACAAGTGGTCTTGTTAACCATCAACACTTGATGCTCTTTCTTGATTTCTACCTTCGCCGATTTCAGCATCGTGAAGAGCTCGGGAATTACTTTCGTCATCCCTTGCATATTATAGTTCATCACGAAGTTCTACTAACTTGGTGATAGTGACTAGAGAACTTTGTCAATTACTATCTTATCTGGAAGATTAACTCCCACTTGATTCAAGCAATTGCAGTACCCAGACAATCTGAGCACATGCTCACTGGTTGAGCTATTCTCCTCCATCTTGTAGGCAAAGTACTGTCAGAGGTCTCATACCTCTCGACACGGGCATGAGTATGAAATACTAATTTCAACTCTTGGAACATCTTATATGCTCTGTGGCGTTCAAAACGTTTTTGAAGTCCCGGTTCTAAGCCGTAAAGCATGGTGCACTTAAACTATCAAGTAGTCATCATACCGAGCTTTTGTCAAAATGTTCATAACGTCTGCATCTGCTCCTGCAATAGGTCTGTCACCTAGCGGTGCATCAAGGACATAATTCTTCTGTGCAGCAATGAGGATAATCCTCAGATCACGGAACAATTCCGCATCATTGCTACTAACATCTTTCAACTTAGTTTTCTCTAGGAACATATAAAATAAACGGGGAGCAACATCGCGAGCTATTGAAACATAGATATGCTAATACCACCAGGACTAAGTTCATGATAAATTAAAGTTCAATTTAATCATATTATTTAAAGAACTCCCACTTAGATAGACATCCCTCTAGTCATCTAAATGATCACGTGATCCAAATCAACTAAACCATGTCCGATCATCACGTGAGATGGAGTAGTTTCAATGGTGAACATCTTATGTTGATCATATCTACTATATGATTCACGCTCGACCTTTCGGTCCCCAGTGTTCCGAGGCCATATCTGCATATGCTAGGCTCGTCAAGTTTAACCCGAGTATTCTGCGTGTGCAAAACTGTCTTACACCCGTTGTATTTGAACGTACAGCTTATCACACCCGATCATCACGTGGTGTCTCGGCACGAAGAACTTTCGCAACGGTGCATACTCAGGGAGAACACTTGTACCTTGAATTTTTGTAAGGGATCATCTTATAATGCTACCGTCGTACTAAGCAAAATAAGAAGCAAAATAAGATAAACATCACATGCAATCAAAATATGTGACATGATATGGCCATCATCATCTTGTGCTTTTGATCTCTATCTGCAAAGCACCGTCATGATCACCTTCGTCACCGGCGCGACACCTTGATCTCCATCGTAGCATCGTTGTCGTCTCGCCAACTATTGCTTCTACGACTATCGCTACCGCTTAGTGATAAAGTAAAGCAATTACATGGCGATTGCATTTCATACAATAAAGCGACAACCATATGGCTCCTGCCAGTTGCCGATAACTTTACAAAACATGATCATCTCATACAAAAACGTATCACTCATCATGTCTTGACCATATCACATCACAACATGCCCTGAAAAAACAAGTTAGACGTCCTCTACTTTGTTTTTGCAAGTTTTATGTGGCTGCTACGGGCTTAGCAAGAAACGTTCTTACCTACGCATACAAAACCACAACGATGTTTCGTCAAGTATGTGCTGTTTTAACCTTCACAAGGACTGGGCGTAGTCACACTCGATTCAGCTAAAGTGAGAGAGACATACACTCGCCAGTCACCTTTAAGCAACAAGTGCTCATAACGGTGAAACCAGTCTCGCGTAAGCGTACGCGTAATGTCAGTCCGGGCCGCTTCATCTCACAATACCGCCGAAGCAAAGTATGACATGCTGGTAAGCAGTATGACTAGTATAGTGCACAACTCACTTGTGTTCTACTCGTGCATATCATCTATGCATAGACCTGGCTCATGATGCCACTGTTGGGGAACGTAGTATTTTCAAAATTTTCCTACGATCACGCAAGATCTATCTACTAGATGCATAGCAACGAGAGGGGAGAGTGTGTCTACGTACCCTCGTAGACCGAAAAGCGGAAGCGTTTATCAACGCGGTTGATGTAGTCGTGCACCTTCACGATCCGTCCCGATCTAGTACCGAACATACGGCACCTCCGTGTTCAGCACACGTTCAGCTCGATGACGTCCTCGCCTTCTTGATCCAGCAAGACGGGCGAAGTAGTAGCTGAGTTCCGACAGCACGACGGTGTGGTGACGGTTGTTGATGAGAACAATCTCTGCAGGGCTTCGCCAAGCACTACAGAAACTAGACGGAGGATAAACTAGAGGGTCGGGGTTGCCGGCACACGGCTTAGTGTATCTTGATGTGTCTTGGGTGCTAGCCCTACCCCTCTATTTATATGTTGAGCCCTGGGGTCGAAAGTTGGAGCAAAAGCCTCCTCAAAGTCGGTTTTGCCCGAAAGGAAAGAGTCCCACTTGGACTCCAGGGCTAGACGCCAGGGATCCCGGCGTCTACCCCCTAGATGCCAGGGTTCTTGGCGTCTAGCCTCTGGTCTCCGCAAAACTTCCTTTTGCACTTTCCTAAAGCCTCGTGGGCTTTCCCCTTTGGCCCAAATAAAGTGTTCTCGTACACAAACATTTCGGGAAACATCCGGAACCCCTTCCGATGAATTCCAGAACCCTTCCGGAGGTCAAACACTATTATCCCATATATTAATCTTTATCTCCGGACCATTCCGGAGTTCCTCGTCATGTCCGTGATCTCATCCGAGACTCCGAACAACATTCGGTCACCAACATACATAACTCATTCAATACTATATCGTCAACGAAACGTTAAGCGTGCGGGCCCTACGGGTTCGAGAACTATGTAGACATGACCGAGACACTTCTCTGGTCAATAACCAATAGCGGAACCTGGATTCCCATATTGGCTACTACATATTCTACGAAGATCTTTATCGGTCGAACCGCATAACAACATATGTTAATTCCCTTTGTCATCGGTATGTTACTTGCCCGAGATTCGATCGTCAGTATCATCATACCTAGTTCAATCTCGTTACCGGCAAGTCTCTTTACTCGTTCCATAATACATCATTCCGCAACTAACTCATTAGCTGTAATGCTTGCAAGGCTTATAGTGAAGTGTATTATCGAGTGGGCCCAGAGATACCTCTCCGACAATCGGAGTGACAAATCCTAATCTCGAAATACGCCAACCCAACAAGTACCTTCGGAGACACCTGTAGAGTACCTTTATAATCACCCAGTTACGTTGTGACGTTTGGTAGCACACAAAGTGTTCCTCCGGTATTCGGGAGTTGCATAATCTCATAGTCATAGGAACATGTATAAGTCATGAAGAAAGCAATAGCAGTAAAACTTAAACGATCATAGTGCTAAGCTAACGGATGGGTCTAGTCCATCACATCATTCTCCTAATGGTGTGATCCCGTTGATCAAATGACAACTCATGTCTATGGCTAGGAAACATAACCATCTTTGATCAATGAGCTAGTCTAGTAGAGGCATACTAGGGACACTCTGTTTTGTCTATGTATTCACACATGTACTAAGTTTCCGGTTAATACAATTCTAACATGAATAATAAACATTTATCATGGTATAAGGAAATATAAATAACAACTTTATTATTGCCTCTAGGGCATATTTCCTTCACATAGTGATATACATGTTCATAATATTGAAGCCAAAAGATGCAAGGTTAATAATGATAGTGCAACTTATTTGTGGCACTGCCGTTTAGGTCATATTGGTATAAAGCGCATGAAGAAACTCCATAGTGATGAACTTTTGGAATCACTTGATTATGAATCACTTGGTGCTTGCGAACCATGCCTCATGGGCAAGATGACTAAAACTCCATTCTCCGGAACAATGGAGCGAGCAACAGATTTGTTGGAAATCATTCATACTGATGTGTGTGGACCGATGAGTGTTGAGTCTCGCGGCGGGTATCATTATTTTCTGACCTTCACTGATGATTTGAGCAGATATGGATATATCTACTTAATGAAACACAAGTCTGAAACATTTGAAAAGTTCAAAGAATTTCAGAGTGAAGTAGAGAATCATCGTATCAAGAAAATAAAGTTTCTATGATCTGATCGTGGAGGCAAATATTTGAGTTACAAGTTTGGTCTTCATTTGCAGCAATGTGGAATAGTTTCACAACTCATGCCACCTGGAACACCACAGCGTAATGGTGTGTCCGAACGTCGTAACCGTACTTTATTAGATATGGTGCGGTCTATGATGTCTCTTACCGATTTACCACTATCGTTTTGGGGTTATGCTTTAGAGACAGGTGCATTCACATTAAATAGGGCACCATCTAAATCCGTTGAGATGACGCCCTATGAACTATGGTTTGGCAAGAAACCAAAGTTGTCGTTTCTTAAAGTTTGGGGCTGCGATTCTTATGTGAAAAACTTCAACCTGATAAGCTCGACCCCAAGTCAGAGAAATGTGTCTTCATAGGATACCCAAAGGAGACAGTTGGGTACACCTTCTATCACAGATCCGAAGGCAAGATATTCGTTGCTAAGAATGGATCCTTTCTAGAGAAGGAGTTTCTCTCGAAAGAAGTGAGTGGTAGAAAAGTGGAACTTGATGAGGTAATTGTACCTTCTCCTGAATTGGAAAGTATCACATCACAGAAACTAGTTCTTTTGATTCCTACACCAATTAGTGAGGAAGCTAATGATGATGATCATGAAACTTCGGATCAAGTTACTGTTGAACTTCGTAGATCAGCCAGAGTACGTTCCGCGCCAGAGTGGTACGGCAACCCGGTTTTGGAAGTCATGTTACTAGACCATGATGAACCTACGAACTATGAGGAACCGATGATGAGCCCAGATTCCGCAAAATGGCTTGAGGCCATGAAATCTGAGATGGGATCCATGTATGAGAACAAAGTGTGGACTTTGATTGACTTGCCCGATGATCGGCAAGCCATCGAAAATAAATGCATCTTCACGAGGAAGACCGACGCTGACGGTAATCTTACTGTTTACGAAGCTCGACTTGTTGCGAAAGGTTTTCGACAAGTTCAAGGAGTTTACTATGATGAGACTTTCTCACCCGTAGCGATGCTTAAGTCTGTCCGAATCATGTTAGCAATTGCTGCATTTTATGATTATGAAATCTGGCAAAGGGATGTCAAAACTGCATTCCTGAATGGATATCTCAAAGAGGAGTTGCATATGATGCAACCAGAAGGTTTTGTCGATCCTAAAGGTGCTAACAAAGTGTGCAAGCTCCAGCAATCCATCTATGGACTGGTGCAAGCATCTCAGAGTTGGAATATACGCTTTGATGAGGTGATCAAAGCATATGGTTTTATACAGACTTTTGGAGAAGCCTGTATTTACAAGAAAGTGAGTGGTAGCTCTGTAGCATTTCTGATATTATATGTGGATGACATATTATTGATTGGAAATGACATAGAATTTCTGGATAGCATAAAAGGATACTTGAATACGAATTTTTCAATGAAAGACCTCGGTGAAGCTGTAACGCCCCGGACACACCCGCCGGTGGTCGTTACTCCTGGCGGGATCTAGACTGGCCCCACATATCAATACTAGTCTTTTCTGCGCACTTTGTCCTCACTCGTGCGCACCCGGGAGCAACTTCCCGGTCGGTCACCCATCCTGAAACTACTCCAAGCTGAGCACGCTTAACTTTAGAGTTCTATCCGAATGGGCTCCCGGAAAAGAAGGAATTCATTATTGATATGAGTAGTCTATCATCCCTAATAAGCCAGGCTATCACATACACCCCCACTCAGAGGAACCGACGTCCTCGTCGGGCCACAGGAACGTTCCCTCTTGGCACAAACGTCTGTGCTTCTAGGACAGCACATGTGCCATGCCGTGTGCCACGACGGGTCACAAACGTCATGCACAACATGACTGCAAACTGTCCACAAACATCCGTGTAACCGCGAGGGTCGGCTCTGATACCAACTTGTAACGCCCCGGACACACCCGCCGGTGGTCGTTACTCCTGGCGGGATCTAGACTGGCCCCACATATCAATACTAGTCTTTTCTGCGCACTTTGTCCTCACTCGTGCGCACCCGGGAGCAACTTCCCGGTCGGTCACCCATCCTGAAACTACTCCAAGCTGAGCACGCTTAACTTTGGAGTTCTATCCGAATGGGCTCCCGGAAAAGAAGGAATTCCTTATTGATATGAGTAGTCTATCATCCCTAATAAGCCAGGCTATCAGAGAAGCTGCTTACATATTGGGTATCAAGATCTATAGAGATAGATCAAGACGCTTAATTGGACTTCCACAAAGCACATACCTTGATAATGTTTTGAAGAAGTTCAAAATGGATCAGTCAAAGAAAGGGTTCTTGCCTGTGTTACAAGGTGTGAAGTTGAGTAAGACTCAATGCCCGACCACTACAGAAGATAGAGAGAAAATGAAAGTCATTCCCTATGCCTCGGCCATAGGATCTATCATGTATGCAATGCTGTGTACCAGACCTGATGTGTGCCTTGCTATAAGTTTAGCAGGGAGGTACCAAAGTAATCCAGGAGTGGATCACTGGACAGCGGTCAAGAACATCCTGAAGTACCTTAAAAGGACAAAGGATATGTTTCTCGTTTATGGAGGTGACAAAGAGCTCGTCGTAAACGGTTACGTTGATTCAAGCTTTGACACTAATCCGGATGACTCTAAGTCACAAACCGGATATGTATTTTTATTAAACGGTGGAGCTGTCAGTTGGTGCAGTTCCAAGCAGAGCGTCGTGGCGGGATCTACGTGTGAAGCGGAATACATAGCTGCTTCGGAAGCAGCAAATGAAGGAATCTGGATGAATGAGTTCATATCCGATCTAGTTGTAATACCTAGTGCATCGGGTCCAATGAAAATCTTTTGTGACAACACTGGAGCAATAGCCTTGGCGAAGGAATCCAGGTTTCACAAGAGAACAAAGCAAATCAAAAGACGCTTCAATTCCATCCGCGATCAAGTCAAGGAGGGATACATAGAAATTTTCAAGATACATATGGATCTGAATGTCGCAGACCCGTTGACTGAGCCTCTTCCACGGGCAAAACATGATCAGCACCAAGCTCCATGGGTGTTAGAATCATTACTTTGTAATCTATATTATTGACTCTAGTTCAAGTGGGAGACTAAAGGAAATATGCCCTAGAGGCAATAATAAAGATGTTATTTATATTTCCTTATATCATGATAAATGTCTTTTATTCATGCTAGAATTGTATTAACCGGAAACTTAGTAAAGTGTGAATACATAGACAAAACAGTATGTCCCTAGCATGCCTCTACTAGACTGGCTCATTGATCAAAGATGGTTATGTTTCCTAGCCATAAACATGAGTTATCATTTGATCAATGAGATCACATCATTAGGAGAATGATGTGATGGACAAGACCCATCCGTTAGCTTAGCACTATGATCGTTTAGTTTTACTGCTATTGCTTTCTTCATGACTTATACATGTTCCTATGACTATGAGATTATGCAACTACCGAATACCAGAGGAACACCTTGTGTGCTATCAAACATCACAACGTAACTAGGTGATTATAAAGATGCTCTACAGGTGTCTCCGAAAGTGTTCGTGGTGTTGGCATAGATCAAGAATAGGATTTGTCACTCCGAGTGTCGGAGAGGTATATCAGGGTCCTCTCGGTAATGCACATCATAATAAGCCTTGCAAGCAAATGACTAATGAGTTAGTCACGAGATGATGTATTACGGAACAAGTAAAGAGACTTGCCAGTAACGAGATTGGACTAGGTATTGAGATACCGATGATCGAATCTCGGGCAAGTAACATACCGATGACAAAGGGAACAACATATGTTATTATGCGGTTTGATCGATAAAGATTATCGTAGAATATGTAGGAGCCAATATGAGCATCCAGGTTCCGCTATTGGTTATCGACCGGAGATGAGTCTCGGTCATGTCTACATAGTTTTCGAACCCGTAGGGGCCGCACGCTTAACGTTTGATGACGATTGGTATTATGAGTTTATGAGTTTTGATGTACCGAAGATAGTTTGGAGTCCCGGATGAGATCAAGGACATGACGAGGAGTCTCGGAATGTCTGAAACACAAAGATTAATATATTGGACGACTATACTCGGACACCTGAAGTGTTCTGGGTGTTATCGGGTAAAACCGGAGTGCCGGAGGGGTTACCGGAACTCCCCCGAGGGAGTATGGGCCATAGTGGGCCAATAAGGGAAAGAGAGGGGCTGCCCATAGGGCCGACCGCACCCACTAGGGTTCCTAGTTGGACTAGGAAAGGGGGGGGGGAGGCGCCACCTCTCATTTCCTTCTTTTCTCCCCCTTCCTTTCCCGCTCCTAGTAGGAATAGGAAAGGGGGGTTCCTATTCCTACTAGGAGTAGGAATCCTACTCCCTTGGCGCGCCCCTTGGCCTGGCCGCACCTCCCCCTTGCTCCTTTATATACGGGGGTAGGGGGCACCCAAAGACACACAAGAAACATTGATCTAGCCGTGTGCGGTGCCCCCCTCCACAGAAACACACCTCGTTCATACCGTTGCAGTGCTTAGGCGAAGCCCTGCACCAGTAGCTTCATCATCTCCGTCACCATGCCTTCGTGCTGACAAAACTCTCCCGTTAAGCTCAACTAGATCAAGAGATCGTGGGACGTCATCAAGCTGAACGTGTGCTGAACGCGGAGGTGCCGTACGTTCGGTGCTTGTTGGGTTGAATCACGAAGACGTTCGACTACATCAACCGCGTCACTAGACGCTTCCGCTTTCGGTCTATAAGAGTACGTAGAGACACTCTCCCCTCTCGTTGCTATGCATGTAGTAGATAGATCTTGCGTGATGGTAGGAATTTTTTTGAAATACTATGTTTCCCAACACTACTATCACTCGGAAAGAACACCGCAAGATTGAACCCAAAGCCAAGCACTTCTCCCATTGCAAGAACTATAGATCAAGTAGGCCAAACCAAACCAATAATTCGAAGAGACTTGCAAGGATATTATAATCATACATAAAAGATTTCGGAAAAGAATCAAATATTGTTCATAGATAATCTTGATCATAAACCCACAATTCATCGGATCTCGACAAACACACCGCAAAAAGATTACATCGAATAGATCTCCTCGAAGATCGAGGAGAACTTTGTATTGAGATCCAAAAGGAGAGAAGAAGCCATCTAGCTAATAACTATGGACCCGAAGGTCTGTGGTAAACTACTCACAACTCATTGGTGAGGCTATGGTGTTGATGTAGAAGCACTCCGTGATCGATCCCCCCTCCGGCGGAGCTGCGTAACAGGCCCCAAGATGAGATCTCACTTGAACAGAAGGTTGCGGTGGTGGAATTAGGGTTCTCTGTTGCCTCGATGTTTTCATGGTACATGGATATATATAGGAGGAAGGAGGGCATCGGGGGAGCCAGAGGGGGCCCACGAGGGTGGGAGGCGCGCCTGCCCCCCCTGGGCGCGCCCTGGACGCTCGTGGCCGCCTCTCTCGTTCCCTCGCATGTACTCCAAGTCTTCTACGAAGATACGGTTCAAAAAATAACTCTCCCGAAGGTTTCATTCCGTTTGGACTCCGTTTGATATCCCTTTTCTGCGAAACACTGAAATAGGCAAAAAACAGCAATTTGCACTGGGCCTTGGGTTAGTAGGTTAGTCCCAAAAATAATATAGAAGTGTATAATAAAGCCCATTAAACATCCAAAACAAAATATATAATAGCATGGAACAATAAAAAATTATAGATACATTGGAGACGTATCAAGCATCCCCAAGCTTAATTCCTTCTCGTCCTCGAGTAGGTAAATGAGAAAAACAGAATTTTTGATGTGGAATGCTAACCAACATAATTCTCAATGTAATTTCTTTATTGTGGCATGAATGTTCAGATCCGAAAGATTCAAGACAAAAGTCTATGTTGACATAAGAATAATAATACTTCAAGCATACTAACAAAGCAATCATGTCTTCTCAAAATAGCATGGCCAAAGAAAGTTCAACCCTACAAAATCATATAGTTAGTCTATGCTCCATATTCGTCACACAAAATATTCCAATCATGCACAACCCCGGTTTCAGCCAAGCACTTGTTTCATACTTAATTTTTTTCAAACTCTTTCAACTTTCACGCAATATATGAGCGTGAGCCATGGACATAGAACTATGTGGAATAGAGTGGTGGTTGTGGAGAAGACAAAAGAGGAAGATGGTCTCACATCAACTAGGCGTATCAATGGGCTATGGAGATGCCCATCAATAGATATCAATGTGAGTGAGTAGGGATTTCCATGCAACGGATGACTAGAGCTATAAATGTATGAAAGCTCAACAAAAGAAACTAAGTGGGTGTGTATCCAACTTGCTTGCTCACGAAGACCTAGGGCATTTGAGGAAGCCCATCATTGGAATATACAAGCCAAGTTCTATAATGAAAACTCCCACTAGTATATGAAAGTGACTAAACAAGAGACTCTCTATCATGAAGATAATGGTGCTACTTTGAAGCACAAGTGTGGAAAAAGATAGTAGCACTGTCCCTTTTTTCTTTTTGTTTTTTTGGGCCTTTCTTTTTTTTCTTTGGCCTTTCTTTTTCCCCTTTTTTTCTTTGGTACAATGCTCTAATAATGATGATCATCACACTTATATTGATTTACAACTCGATATTACAAATCGATACTAGAACAAAGTATGACTCTATATGAATGCCTCCGGCGGTGTACCGGGATGTGCAATGAATCAAGAGTGACATGTATGAAATTATGCATGGTGGCCTAGCCACGAATACGATGTCAACTACATGATCATGCACGACAATATGACAATGATGAAGCGTGTCATAGCAAACGGAACGGTGGAAAGTTGCATGGCAATATATCTCGGAATGGCTATGGAAATGCCATGATAGGTAGGTATGGTGGTTGTTCTGAGGAAGGTATATGGTGGGTGTATGGTACCGGCGAAAGTTGCGCGGTACAAGAGAGGCTAGCCATGGTGGAAGGGTGAGAGAGCGCATAATCCATGGACTCAACATTAGTCATAAAGAACTCACATACTTATTGCAAAAATCTACAAGTCATCAAAACAAAGTACTACACGCATGCTCCTAGGGGAAGGGTTGGTAGGAGTTAACCATCACGCGATCCCGGCCTCCACACAAAGGATGACTCTCAATGAAATACCTCATCCTTCAAATTTGTCACACAACAGTTACCATACGTGCATGCTACGTGACTTGCAAACCTTAACACAAGTATTTCTCAAATTCACAACTACTCTACCAGCATGACTCTAATATTACCATACTCATATCTCAAAACAATCATCAAGTATCAAACTTCTCATAGTATTCAATGCACTTTATGTGAAAGTTTTTACTATACCCATCTTGGATGCCTATCATATTAGGACTAGTTTTACAACCAAAGCACATTACCATGCTGTGCTAAAAGACTCTCAAAAGGATATAAGTGAAGCATGATAGATCAACAATTTCTACAAAATAAAACCACCACCGTGCTCTAAAAGATATAAGTGAAGCACTAGAGCAAAACTATCTAGCTCAAAAGATATAAGTGAAGCACATAGAGTATTCTAATAAATTCTAAATCATATTTATCTCTCTCAAAAGATGTGTCCAACAAGGATGATTGTGGAAAACTAACAAGCAAAGACTCAAATCATACATGACGCTCCAAGCAAAACACATATTATGTGGTGAATAAAAATATAGTCTCAAGTATAGTTACCGATAGACAAAGACGAAAGAGGGGATGCCTTCCCGGGGTATCCCCAAGCTTAGGCGTTTGGTTGTCCTTGAATTTTACCTTGTGGTACCTTGGGCATCCCCAAGCTTAAGATCTTGCCACTCTTTGTTCCATAGTCCATCAAAGCCATACTCAAAACTTGAAAACTTCACAACACAAAACTTAGCCAAAAATCTCGTGAGCTCCGTTAGTATAAGAAAACAAACCACCTCTCAAAGGTACTGTAATAAACTAATTTTGTTTATATTGGTGTTAAGCCTACTGTATTCCAACTTCTCCATGATTCATACCCCCCGATACTACTCATAGATTCCTCAAAATAAGCAAACAACACACGAAAAACAGAATCTGTCAAAAACATAACAGTCTGTAGTAATCTGTAACTTTCGAATACTTCTGTAACTCTATTTTTTTTGAAATAAATTGGTAAATGTGAGGAATTTGTCTATTAATCATCTGCAAAAAGAATAAACTAAAAAACACTCTCCAGTAAAAAATGGTAGCTAATCTCGTGAGCGCTAAAGTTTCTGTTTTTTACAGCATGATCACATAAACTTCACACAAGTCTTCCCAAAGGTTCTACTTGGCACAAACACTAATTAAAACACAAAACTACATCTAAACAGAAGCTAGATGCAATATTTATTCCTAAATAGAAGCAAAAACAAAGAAAACAAAATTGGGTTGCCTCCCAACAAGCGCTATCGTTTAACGCCCCTAGCTAGGCATGATACAAGAATATATCTATTTATTGCCATCTTTGGTAGGCAATCCATAAGTGGTTCTCATAATAGATTCATAAGGTAATTTGATTTTCTTTCTAGGAAAGTGTCCCATGCCTTTCCTTAATGGAAATTGGAATCTAATATTTCCTTCCTTCATATCAATAATTGCACCAATCGCTCTAAGGAAAGGTCTACCAAGAATAATAGGACATGAAGGATTGCAATCTATATCAAGAACAATGAAATCTATGGGCACATAATTCTTATTGGCAACAATAAGAACATCATTAATCCTTCCCATAGGTTTCTTAATGGTAGAATCCGCAAGATGCAAATTTAAAGAACAATCATCAAGTTCATGGAAACAGAACATATCACACAAAGCTTTTGGAATTGTAGAAACACTCGCACCCAAATCACACAAAGCAAAGGATTCATGATCTTTAATTTTAATTTTAATAGTAGGTTCCCACTCATCATAAAGCTTTCTAGGGATAGAAACTTCTATTTCAAGTTTTTCTTCATAAGACTGCATTAAAGCATCAACTATGTGTTTGGTAAAAGCCTTATTTTGACTATAAGCATGCGAAGAATTTAGTATGAATTGCAATAAGGAAATACAATCTATTAAAGAGCAATTATCCTAATTGAATCCCTTGAAATCCAAAATAGTGGATTCATCGCTATGCAAAGTTTTAATCTTTTCAATCCCACTTTTAACAATTCTAGCATCAAGGTTTAAAAACTCTGAATCATTGGGACGCCTTTTTACTAAAGTAGACTCATCTCCAGTCCCATCTTTATCAAGATTCATACTAGAAAACAAGGATCTAATAGGAGACACATCAATAACTTTCAGATCTTCATCTTTATTTTCGTGTTCTTCCGGTTTAGCAGCCATCTTATTAACTAAGGTGGATTGCTTGTCCGAAATTTGGGCTATTAAGTTCTCAATATGAGCAAACTGAGATTTCAAACAATAAAATTCCTTAGACATATCATCAAGCTCTTTATTCATGTAGTCCATAAAACTTTTCTGTTCTTTAAGCTCATTTCTAAAGAAATCATTGTGTTCAAATTGCATAGACATAACATTTCTAACATTGTTTTCAATCTCCTCCAACCTCTTAAGGTGAGGGTCAATACTAATAGGGGAAGCCATAGAGACGGACAGGCAATCAAACACACAAGCAAACAAGAGGCAAGCGAACGGTAAACACATGGAAAAAGAAGGGTGAATAAAACGGCAAGGGTGAAGTGGGGGAGAGGAAAACGAGAGGCAAATAATGGAGTGCGAAGTTAAGGGTTTGTGATAGGTACTTGGTATATGACTTTTGCGTAGATCTCCCCGGCAACGGCGCAGAAATTCTTCTTGCTACTTCTCGAGCTTGCGTTGTATTCCCTCGAAGAGGAAAGGGTGATGTAGCACAGTAGCGTAAGTATTTACCTCAGTTTTTGAGAACCAAGGTATCAATCTAGTAGGAGACCACGCGCGAGTCCCTCGCACCTGCACAAACAAATAAGAACTTCGCAGCCAACGCGATAAGGGTTTGTCAATCCCTTCACGGTCACTTACGAAAGTGAGATCTGATAGATAGGATATGATAATATTTTTGGTATTTTTGGTAGAGGAACAGAAAGTAAATAAAGCAAATAAGCAACGGCGGCAGAAATTGGCTAGTTGACAGGAAAGTAATATGATAAATATAGACCCGGGGGCCATAGGTTTCACTGGTGGCTGCTCTCATGATAGCAGAATTCTACGGTGGGTGAACAAATTACTGCCGAGCAATTGATAGAAAAGCGCATAGTTATGAGAATATCTAGGCATGATCATTATATATAGGCATCACGTCCGTAACAAGTAGAACGAAACGATTCTGCATCTACTACTATTACTCCACACATCGACCGCTATCCAGCATGCATCTAGAGTATTAAGTTCATAAGAACAGAGTAATGCTTTAAGCAAGATGACATGATGTAGAGGGATAAACTCAAGCAATATGATATAAACCCCATATTTTTATCCTCGATGGCAACAATACAATACGTGCCTTGCTGCCCCTACTGTCACTGGGAAAGGACACCGCAAGATTGAACCCAAATCCAAGCACTTCTCCCATTGTAAGAACTATAGATCTAGTAGGCCAAACCAAACCAATAATTCGAAGAGACTTGCAAGGATATTATAATCATACATAAAAGATTTCAGAAAAGAATCAAATATTGTTCATAGATAATCTTGATCATAAACCCACAATTCATCGGATCTCGACAAACACACCGCAAAAAGATTACATCGAATAGATTTCCTTGAAGATCGAGGAGAACTTTGTATTGAGATCCAAAAAGAGAGAAAAAGACATCTAGCTAATAACAATGGACCCAAAGGTCTGTGGTAAACTACTCACAACTCATTGGTGAGGCTATGGTGTTGATGTAGAAGCACTCCATGATCGATCCCCCCTCCGGCGGAGCTCCAGAACAGGCCCCAAGATGGGATCTCGTGGGAACAGAAGGTTGCGGCGGTGGAATTAGAGTTTTCTCTGTTGCCTCGATGTTTTCAGGGTACATGGATATATATAGGAGGAACGAGGGCATCGGGGGAGCCAGAGGGGGCCCACGAGGGTGGGGGGTGCGCCTGCCCCCCTGGGCGCGCCCTGGACCCTCGTGGTCGCTCTCTCGTTCCCTCGCGTGTACTCCAAGTCTTCTGTGAAGATACGGTTCCAAAAATAACTCCCCCGAAGGTTTCATTTCGTTTGGACTCCGTTTGATATCCCTTTTCTGCGAAACACTGAAATAGGCAAAAAACATCAATTTGCACTGGGCCTTGGGTTAGTAGGTTAGTGCCAAAAATAATATAAAAGTGTATAATAAAGCCCATTAAACATCCAAAACAGAATATATAATAGCATGGAACCATAAAATATTATAGATACGTTGGATACGTATCACCCTGCAACCAAATAACAAAGAGTCTCTTGTGTCCCCAACACACCCAATAGAATGGTAAATTATATAGGTGCACTAGTTCGATGACGAGATGGTGATACAAGTGTAATATGTATGGTAGATATAGGTTTTTGTAATATAAAAATATAAAACCGCAAGGTAACTAATGATAAAAGTGAGCAAAAATGGTATTGCAATGCTTAGAAACAATGCCTAGGGTTCATACTTTCACTAGTGCAAGTTCTCTCAACAATGATAACATAATTTGATCATACAACAATCCCTCAACATGCAACAAAGAGTCACTCCAAAGTCACTAATAGCAGAGAACAAACGAAGAGATTATTGTAGGGCCCGAAACCACCTCAAAGTTATTCTTTCTGATCGATCTATTGGGATATTCCTATAAGTGTCACAAACAACCCCAAAGTTCGTACTAAAATAACGCCTTAAGACACATATCAACTAAAACCCTAATGTCACCTAGATACTCCATTGTCACCACAAGTATCCGCGGGTTTGATTATATGATATGCATCACTAAATCTCAGATTGATCTATTCAGACCAATACAAAGAACTTCAAAGAGTGCCCCAAAGTTTCTACCGGAGAGTCAAGATAAAAACGTGTGCCAACCCCTATGCATAAGTTCACAAGGTCACTGAACCCGCAAGTTGATAACCAAAACATACATCAAGTAGATCACATGAATATCCCATTATCACCACAGATAAGCACAAGCAAGACATCCATAAAGTGTTCTCAAATCCTTAAAGACTCAATCTGATAAGATAACTTCAAAGGGAAAACTCAATCCATTACAAGAAGGTAGAGGGGGAGAAACATCATAAGATCCAACTATAATAGCAAAGCTCATGATACATCAAGATCGTGCCAAATCAAGAGCATGAGAGAGAGAGAGAGAGAGAGATCAAACACATAGCTACCGGTACATACCCTTAGCCCCGAGGGTGACCTACTCCCTCCTCGTCGTGGAGACCACCGGGATGATGAAGATGGCCATCGGTGATGGTTTCCCCCTCTGGCAGGGTGCCGGAACGGGCTCCCGATTGGTTTTTCATGGATACATAGGCTTGGGGTGGCGGAACTCCCGATCTAAGTTTATTTTCGGAGGTTTCAGTATTTATAATAATTTTTGGCATCGGGACAAGTCAGGGGGACCCATGATGCGGCCACGAGGTAGGGGGCGCGCCCTAGGGGGGGTGCCTCCACCCTTGTGGTGGGCTCGTGGCTCTTCTGGTCTACCTCCGGCGCTTTGTGGGCTTCTTTTGGTCCATAAAAAATCACCGTAAATTTTCGTTCCGTTTGGTATTCCTTTTCTGCGAAACTCAAAAAACAAGGAAAAAACATAAACATGCAGTGGGCTCTGGGTTAATAGGTTAGTCCCAAAAATCATATAAAATAGCATATAAATGCATATTAAACATCCAAAATGGATAATATAATAGCATGGAACAATCAAAAATTATAGATACGTTGGAGACGTATCACGCAGCTGGCCGCCGAACATGGCAAGGGCGGAGCTGGGCGAGCGGTGAGCGAAACCGGATGAGCTCAGTGTAGATTAGGTTTCATGTTGCATGTAATAATATGGATTTTGTTAGGAAAGCAACTTGTATTCCCATGAGGCCATAGGCTGATATATATACATGTACATGTGTGGAACTTATGCAGGAAACCCCTTATACAACGGGATAAATACAAAGGGGTACATGACTTATATTATAATTCTAACACCCCCCCCCCTCAAACTCATGGTGGATGAACAACACTGAGTTTCAGAGATAAAAGCCATGTTGTGATCTAGTCTGGGCCTTCGTCAGGAAATCCGCCAATTGTAACTCGGAAGGCACATACTGAAGAGCAATAACCCGATCCTGCACAGCAGCGCGCACATAGAAAGCATCAACACCAATATGCTTGGTGAGCTCATGCTTCACAGGATCGCGCGCAATGCTAATAGCACCTGTACTGTCAGATAAGAGCAAAGTCGGTGTAGTGACAGAAACACCAAAATCCTGAAGTAACCACCGTAACCAAGTCACCTTTGCCGTCAAAAGAGCCATTGCTCGCAACTCAGCCTCGGCACTCGAACGGAAAACTGCAATCTGTTTCTTTGTCTTCCAGACAATGAGAGAACCACGAAGAAAAACATAGTAAGCAGAAAGTGAACGGTGATCTGAAGGATCACTAGCCCACGTAGCATCCGAATAGGCCTGGAGCTGTAAAGAGCTGGAGCGAGGAAAGAATAGACGGTGAGAGATTGTGCCTCGAAGATATCGAAGAACACGAAGGAGATGACTATAGTGAACCGATGTGGGAGCAGAGACGAACCGACTCGGAATATGAACCGGATAAGAGATATCCGAACAAGTGACAGCTAGATAGACAAGACTGCCAACAAGATGACGATAACGCGTCGGGTCAGGGAGAGGATCACCATCAGTAGCACGGAGGTGAACATTGAGCTCCATAGGAGTCTCAACAATACACTCGTCAGTAAGAGCAGCACGAGCAAGAAGATCCTGGATATACTTTTCCTGGGATATAAAAAAGCCATCAGAGGTAGAAGATACTTCAATCCCAAGAAAATAGCGAAGAGGTCCAAGATCAGACATAAGAATCTGCTCACTAAGACGGGCCTTTACAAAGGCAATATACTCGGGGTCATCCCCAGTGATGATCATGTCATCAACATAGAGAAGAAGAAGAGTCTGACCACGAGGAGAAAGGTGCATAAACAATGCTGGATCATGAGCACTTGCTGAAAAACCAGCGACAGTGACCACAGAGGCAAAACACTGAAACCAGGCACGGGGGGCTTGCTTAAGGCCATAGAGAGAGCGACGAAGACGACATACCATGCCATCAGGAACAGAATACCCAGGTGGTGGCTGCATGTACACCTCCTCACACAGCTCACCATTAAGAAAGGCATTCTTAACATCAAGCTGAGATATAGACCAGTGACGTGCAGAGGCAACGGCAAGAAGTGTACGAACAGTGGTCATATGGGCCACAGGAGCAAAAGTCTCATCATAATCACGACCATGCTCCTACTAAAAACCACGAGCCACAAGACGAGCTTTGTGACGCTCAATAGAACCATCGGAGCGTGTCTTAACCTTGTAGACCCACTGACAAGTAATGGGACGAACTCCGGGAGGAAGAGAAACAAGATCCCAGGTACCAGTGCGTTCAAGAGCAGCAATCTCCTCTGCCATCGCAAACTGCCATTCAGGATGAACAACAACCCGATGATAAGAAGTCGGCTCAACAACAGCAGCACCACGCGGTGGGAAATCCAAAGCGATCAACAGGCGGACGAGGACGAGAGCGCAAGCCATAAGTAGGCTGAGAGGAAGATGATGACACATCAACAGAGGCATCCACAGGGCGTGAACGACGAGTGTAATGCTGAGGAAAAGATGGACCAATAGAAGGAGGAATCACCAAGGGAGAATTGGGGGGTGGCGACGAAGAAGTCACCGGAGATGAAGGTGTAGAATCTGGTGACATGCTAGGCGAGGAGACCGGGGAAGATGGTGGGTGCAAATCGACTAGAGGTGGAGAAGCAGAGGGAATGGAACGAAGAGGCACATGCTCGACGAGGGTGATAGGTGAGTTAGGAAAAGTAAGGAAAGAGATATCCTCCACTGAAAAGGACGAGGAAGATGGGCGTGGGTAGAAGGAACGAGACTCATCAAAAGTCATGTCTCGAGAGATACGCATTCGACGACCGATAGGATCCTAACAACGATAGCCCTTATGCTCATCACTGTATCCTTAGAAGACACACTCAACGGATTGAGCGGTCAGTTTGGTGCATTCGCGAGGGGCAAGAAGAACATAGCAAACACAACCAAACAAGCGAAGCATCGATAATCAGGAGAACGATCAAAAAGACGCTCGAAAGGAACACCACCCTGTAGAGCAGCGGAAGGCTGTAGATTGATAAGATAGGTGGAGGTGGAGACGGCCTCAGCCCAAAACTGAGGCGGGAGAGAGGCAGCAATCATCAATGCACGAGCCGTCTCAAGAAGATGACGATGCTTTCGCTCAGCCACACATTCTGAGCATGAGCACCAGGACAAGAAAATTGAGAGAGAGAGAGTTCCTTGCTCAGCAAGAACACCACGCAACATCTTAGAGATATACTCGCCAGCGGAGTTAGCACGAAAAACACGAATGGGTGAAGAGAACTGAGTATGAACCATGGCAGCCAAACGCTTATAAATAGGCAACACCTCACTACGAGAGTCATGGAATAAAGCCATGTGTAACGAGAGAAACCATCTATGAAAATAATATAGTATTTATGACCACCTTTCGAAGCGAAAGTAGCCGGACCCCATACATCAGAATGGACTAAATCGAAAGGACGCTTAGACACTGACTCACTATGTGAATATGGTAACTGAATCTGCTTGCCAAGACGACAACCCTGACACTATAAAGAGACATCTCTTGAGACAGACCCCAGAAGACCTCGACGAACTAAAGACGACAACCGAGAACCACACAAATGACCAAGTCAATGATGCCACTGCTTGAAGGAACCAGTAACGGAGGCGACTGAAGCGGAGGAACTGGCGATGGTGGTGGCAGCGGAAGGAACATGAAGCCGGTCCAACTCCCAAAGACCCTGAGAATCACGGCGGCGAGGGCCAGCCCCAACCAAAGTGTGTGTGCGACGATCCTGGACAAAACAAGAGTCAATGTCAAGGATGACGCGACAACCAGAATCAGTAAGTTGACCAGCAGAAAACAGATTCATGGTAAGTCGAGGAACATGAGCAACATCAGGAACAGAATAAGAAGAAGTGGTAAGATTGCCTCTACTAACAACAGAAAGTGGAGTACCATCAGTAGTGAAGACATGAACAAGAGGATCCAGCGAGCAAAGAGAGGACAAAGTGGAAGAATGAGAAGACATATGAAAAGAAGCTCCAGAGTCCAGAACCCATGGGGATGTACCTGACTGTGTAGAGGGTGGTTGCTCAGTGAGGGAAGCATCAGTCACAGAACCAGCAATACCCGTCGAGGAAGAACCTGAAGCCGTGAGCAGACGCTTAAGTCTCAGAATATCCTGCTCAGTCAAAGCAATGGCTGAAGCTGTCGAGGTAGATGACGAAGTCCCTGAAGATGATGATCGTGCCTCGCGCATGAGTTTCCTCTTTGTGTAGCACTGGGACTCAATATGACCATCATTGTTACAGTAGTCGCAGTGTGGATGGGGGCGACCTGAGCCTCCAGAAGGAGTGGGCAAGAGCGGCGGAGCACCCGAGCGAGAAGGGATCGGTGCAGCAGGTGGCGTGGAAGAAGCCCGGGTAGCGAGGACAAAGGGAACCTCCAGCAAACCAGCACCACGTAAGCGAGTCTCCTCAGCACGAATCTCAGAAAGCGCCTCCATGAGAGAAATACGGCCACGAGCAAACAACTGAGCACGCCAAGGCTCAAACTCCTTATGGAGCTGAGACAGGAACTCGTAGACGCGATGAAACTCCAAATTGGCCTGGACAGCCTGGCAACAGGGGCAAGTACGACAACCAGCATTGCGGAGAGAATCAAGCTAGCACCAGATAGCAGAACTCTGTGCATAGAAGTCATGTAACACCCCAAAATTTTAACCACTTTTTCAGTAAATAAAATTTGGCTAGAAATAAAATTTTGAATTCTTCAGAGCCTTTTCTATTCCTGACTTAGAAAATCTTCTCTTCTTATAATAAATCTTTTTGGAAATATTTTGTGGGCTCTGGTTGTATCTTGGATCTTTTCATTATTTGTTTGATAACATTAGAAATTATTTTCATAATAAAATTTTGCCTTAGAATTTTTCTTTTAATAGCTTTTTGCAGTGCTTTAAATGCTTCTGTTGCACTACTTCTATTTTAAATAATTCCCTAAAAATTCCACCATAATTCTGAGAGGTCATGTGATGCCTATATGTCACTTTGGTGCAAAAACCCAACCTGGTGTTTTGCAAAATTTGAGTGGAACATCCTCTTTTTCATTTCTGTCCATCTTCTAGGTTTCAACTACAACCCTATTTTTTCTTGCTCCAAAAATTCTGAGCCTTGGCCACCTTCTTGTTCTTCCTACCAAACCCTTAACTCCAGAAGATCAGATCCATTAGCATCTTTTAGACCCACCAGACACTCCTCTGAATATTCTGTCCAGAACTGAATTCCAGTACAACTTGCACTAGCAAGTATTTCCTTTTCCCAAACTGACTCCACCATCATCTCTATCATCTAAAGAGACACTATCCTGCCAAGTACCACATCGAGCAAACTCTTCTAGATAGCCCTAGCATTTCATCAAACAGGTTGTGGGCATGACAAAAACTTTGCCACTTCCTAAACCTTTTTGGACACTTGATTATTCAACCAAACCAGCATGTCCATCATTCTTCTCATGCCCTAAAGCACCATTCTGTTAGTTTGCAGCTCTTGTGGGTCACCTTAGATGCCACTGGCATTGCGTCGATCACCTTGTGAGCACACACAGAGCGCGGCCAGAGCGTGCTAATTGCACGCGGTGGCATCAAGCTCCTGTCTTTGCCCTGCTGCTTCCCCTGCTCGCCCGAGCCTACCACCGGATCAACTCGACCACCAATAACTCCCCTGACACCTCCCCTTGGCCGTTTGCGCCGGCCACCACCGTCCACGCCGACCGGAGCCGCCGCCCGACGAGTCCCGCATCGCCACGTCGCACCGTCCGTCAACGCGCTGGACGCGTGGCTCACCCCCGAGCCAAACACGACGCCCGCCATCACTCCAAGCCACCACCGTCCTCACCGACCCTCACCGGCCTCACCACCACCGCGTCTGCCATTTATGGACACCGCGTCTGTCCGCCCGTGGACGGCGCCGTCCAGGCTACCTGGCGCCTCCCGGGGCAGCCAGCTCGCCTGGGGAGTAACTGCGGCCGGACCCCGCCCTCACCTAACCGCGCCGGCCACGCCTACTCGCCACCGTCCGCGTTTTCCTTGAATGCACGTCGCCGCCGCGTCCGTTCTCTGGAACCCGCCGAACCGCGACACCCCGCCTATAAAAGGCCCCCCTGAGGCCGTTGCACTCACCACGGCATCCCCTCTCATCCCCGTAAACCACCCCGAGCCACCATTTAAGCCGAGGTGGTCTTCTCCTTCCTCTCCGGCAGCTACTGCCGCCGCCCTCGCCTCGCAGCTACCCACCTCTTCAGAGCGTCCCCCTCTCCAAAACCCCCACCACTAGCTCCCACTCGATCCCACGCATCCAACCAGCCCATCATTTTCACCGGAGGAAGCCCGTGGGCAAAAGCCCCAAATCGCCGTCGCCGGAGCCCCGCGGGAGGACTCACCGCCGTTGATCCCGAGCTCTCCAGCTATCGAACGGCTACCCAGAGGATCGCCATGCTCTCCTGGTTCCATTCATGTGCTCGGCGTCCCGAACGGCGTCGCCGTTCGCCGGCGATGATCGCCGGAGTCCTCCTCTGCCCCAGACCAGACGCGCGCGGGTCAGAGGAGACGAACCCGACAAGTGGGGCCCGGCCATCAGCGACTCAGGCCGCGGACCCCGCTGGGTAAGTGGAGGCGGTTTCCTCCTGGAGCCGTTTCCGCACGGAGAAGGCGTGTTCCGTGGAATACGCCATCGACGTCAGCACATCTCCCCACAGCCAGATGACTGGGCTCGGCCCAGTGGCGCCGTGGAGCTAAACAGCGCTCAGAGCGCGATTCTGTCCTTTCTTTTTATCATTCCAGCAGCTTTCAAATAAATTCCACAGCCACCAAATCAAATCCAAATTTGATGTTTCCAATTTTTGAAGACTTCTAAAATCATGTTCTCTTTATTTAAATTAAGTGAACTTTTTTCTATGCATAGTTTCTGTTTAATGGTTTTAATATCGCTTTTAATCATGTTTTCCAACTTAGATATTCCATAACTAATTCATATGAACTCTAAATAAATTTATTCTGTTTCTGATATTCCTTAAATATCATCTAGTTTATTTTAGTATTTATTTCAAAATTATTTGAAATACTTTTAAATGCTGTTTTTGGATTATGTGGTGATTTAGATATTTTTGAAAATAGGAAATGAAGGGGGGGATGAATATTTCAAACTTTTGGAGTGCACCCAATATTTCTGCATGCTCAAGGCAAGCATTTTGAACACTTGATATGGCGTATGTTTTCATGCTATAATATTTTAGGGCATGTTTGATACTTCGATAGGCTTGGCATATGAGTAGAAATATTGCATGCATGCATGGTCATAATTATACTTTCTCTTGCATGCATCCCCTTCAAATTTGCAACATGCATAAATTATGAAAATCCAGGAATGTGCTCCTGTTTTGGACGTGCCGGTGGGCACGGGCCATATTTGACACGGTGGTGTCATGAGATATATGTGGAAGCAGGCAAGGGTTGTAGCCCTGTCCTGGTGAAACTGTTGAGGGAATAAGTTCTGTTGTGATAACCCTGCAGGAAACCTAAGCCTCCTGAGTCGACCGTAGATCGAGTCTTGTTCCAGTAACCCCCATACTTGAATCGTGCTGCCACTTGTCTCTACCACGGGTAGGGTATGGTTTAGTAAGTTGTTAACCCCTTTCCGTGCACACACCGTACAGAGAGGCCATGGTGGAAGATACCGGGTGCATCCGGTAGGCATGCCACATGGTCCGGGGGCATGGGTGTTTCCGGTTGTAGCCGAGAGGGAATGTACCCTTGTAATCCGCGCGTTTGAATAGTGATCCCATGCTATTGGAGGTTGTAGCCTTCCCACTTAGAGTTTTACTTAACTGTTGTTTTGGGTGATCCCTGGCAGCAGAAGAGTTAAGCTGGTGTGTGCTGGTTAGGTGTGTTTTCAACCCAAAGACCGTAATAGGAATTAGTCAGTGTCCCGATACTGATTAAAGAAATCCTATACTTGCGGGTAAAGAGTACACCCTCTGCAGAGTTTGAAACCTATTCGAATAGCCGTGTCCGCGGTTAAGGATTACAGTCTGGGTTGGTCAAGTGTCGGTCTTAGAGTCGGTCTCCGGAGGAAATATTTAAAAGATGAGCATGGTTATTTTGCAGGATAATTATCTTTGCTACTGGTGTTACCATTAGTATATTTGATGATATGATTATATTTGTGAACTAACCCCCTGCTCTTATTTTACTTTACAGAGTGTCTCAGGGGCTGGCTAGACTACCCCGGACACTCGCCTTTATTTCCAAGTCCTTTCTGTGGCGTCCCTCGAGTGTCAGGCGGTTTATCACGCCACTACTCTTGTGGACACCCGACTGGCATTCCTTTTCAAGTCCTTTCGTGGCGTCGCCTGAGTTCTCGGATGGTATCGTCCGATTTCTCTTTTAGACACCCGACTGGCATTTCTTTTCAAGACCGACCGTGGTGTCACTTGATACCCGATCGGCATTTCTTTTATATTTTTATTGATGCTATTATTTATTGCACTAAATATTATTCATCATGCCATGTTTTGATTCCTGTCAGCATGCATTTAATATAAGTATATCATGAGCATGTGCATATAGTTTAATTCACCATGACCATATAATTGTTTGCTGCATTTGTTATATCTTTTGTCCATGATGTTTGCGAGTACATTCAAACGTACTCACAGGCTTGTCCCTGGCTATTTACTTGGCCAGGTTAGGAGTTCTACGGGGTAGAACCCAGCTACGTCCGTGCGAAGCCTAGGAGTGCAGCCACGCAGGATAGGAGTTATCCGGGTCAGCTGTTCCTGTTGGAATGGAGCCCCATCGATGTTGAAGATCCTTAAGCCTTTTCCCTTCATCCACCACCAGAGTCATTGTTGTATCAGTAGACCTTTATGGTCTTGTATCAAATTCTTGTAAATGCTTGGTAACCTGTAACAAGGATGTGTCCACCAGTAACAGCAATCCTGGGCTGGTGATGACACTAGGGGTTAATTTCTGGAATATTACGTTCCCGAAATCCGGCCCCGACAGCCTTGGTATCAGAGCCAGGCTGACCATTGGCTAATCCTATCTTAGCCTGGTCACCATCCCTAGGTTTCCACACCACCCACAACTTTTCCTGTCCACGGTCAAGTCTATCCCATCCACAGTGGCAACCGACATCTTTTGATAGCCGGTGCCCAACCTATCAGTCTATCCATAGGCCGTGTGCCTGTGCCAACACCTGAGTTTTCCCATCCACAAGCGTGCGATGGAAGACTCTACTGACTTATAAAGGAAGCCATACCCCAAACCCAGCACATCACAGCCTCATTCCCAGTTCAGTATCAAACCACCAAGATGACAGGCCCCCTCGTGCACAACGAGACCACCGCAGTCGAGCTTGAAGGCTTCGTAACCATCCTCGCCAATCTCACCCATCGTGCTTTTAGCATCAACGAGCCACCGGAATATGTCGTGTACCAAGAGCACACGAGTAATTCCATCCATCACTTCTGGGCCACGATGCACATCTACGGGAGGGGCACCACATCGGAGCGTCCCTACCGATTCACCGGGAGGACAACCTCCGACGAGCCTCAATCCATCCAACTTGCAGCCCGAGAGGCTATAGTTCAACTCCGGCACCTGTCGCCGAGGGTTAACTGCCGCCCCTTCTACTACTACCCTAGTCGTGAAGGCTATGGTAGCCCAACCCAGGTCGCCAACGGGGACCATGAGTCGGACCCTGCCCTGGTGCATCTGGTGCGCTACCTGAGAGCGCAAGAGGCACTATTCGATCAGGTCACTCTTGACCTGATTGAGACCCGCAGGACGCTCGCTCTCCTGACCCCAGCAAGGAGTGAGGTCGCACCCGCCACCGACACCCCGATAGTGCTGCTTGGAAGGCCGGTTGAGCCCCCAAGCTCTGACCATGTCACCTACCCGGGCAATGCCTTTGCCTCACCCGGAAATCTCCGTCGTCTCTTGGAGGCCTACTCCAATGGGACGGTGACCTCGACACCCCGCGAAGGCCACCACCGCTACTCCAGCCCTATAGCTCCCCATCCTACCCCGGCCAGCTCCGACGCGGAAGCGCACGGAGACGACTCGGCATCCGCAAGACGCGCCAAGATAGATATCAACCAGGTGGAATGAGCCCACCAGAATTGTTATCAACCCCTAGTGGCTCGGTTTTTCCTTTAGTTCCGCAGTAGCTGTTGTGTGGCGTAGTGAGTTTGTAGACCCCCTGTGTGTCACCATCTAATAGTATGTGTGATCTATTGCTTGATGAGTGGTTGCAGAGTAAATTCTAGATGTGACCCCTAACCGACACGCACAGTAACATGTCACTTTTCTTTTGGGGATTGAGGCCTGAGACTTTGACTCAGACAGCCCCGCGCCGGAGTCGGTGTCTCTGTCGTACCGGCACCATTTCATGTTTCATGACCCAGGCTCTCTATAAGAGGCCACGCTCATTTTTCCACACCAGCAACCATCAGCATCAAGCACTGCCTTTTTTTCATTCAACCACACATGTCTCACCCCGGAGCTTATCTGAGGAACCTCGAAGCAAGACCTGGTAGTTTTGTTATGTTATTGTGGGATTTTACCCGCAATACTCTTGGCTCCACCCATCCACCCCTGTATGAGCTGTTCAAATCGAGAATCACTCCTGATCTCTCGAAATACTGGGCAGCTGTACATATCCCACCAGCAGATTTAAACCAAGGCCCTCCCTATGTGATTTTCATTGGGAGATCCATGCCAACGCCAGGCATGGCCATTGAGTCTGCTGCGTATGAAGCAGTCACCCGTCTTCGATTTGCGGTACCTTGTGCCAACACAAGGGAATACTGCTATTTTTCCAAGTCGCTCTGCTTTTGGAGCAGAAGCTACGTTCCGCTGTGGACGTGCGGAGAGCGATCCAGCCCTGGTCTATCTCATTCAATATGTGATGGCCCAGGAGCGTTTCACCCAGCAAATACTGGAGTATCTCCACTACCTTGCTGTTCTGAATCCCCGGATCGCCATTGGCGGACCCCCTCTGCCAACTCAGGAGGGACACGTTCTTCGTTTGCTCCCTCCACTTCCTCCGCTCCCTCCGGAAGAAGAAGGATGTGTCCCAACACCGGGAAGCCTTCCGCTTAACCCCGAAGATCTCGTTTTTGGACCGTAGACGGTCGTGAATGCGTTTGCGTAGCTTGTACTGTTTGTTTGCATGATGTGATCTTGTTTTGTTTGTATGTCATGAATGTATTGCCCTGTTTGCATTTTGCATATGAGTGCCTTGTTTGTGTGGTATGCTTTTTAATTCTTCCGCCCTTAACAAATCTCGAGGACGAGATTTTCTTAAGGGGGTTAGAGTTTGTAACACCCCAAAATTTTAACCACTTTTTCAGTAAATAAAATTTGGCTAGAAATAAAATTTTGAATTCTTCAGAGCCTTTTCTATTCCTGACTTAGAAAATCTTCTCTTCTTATAATAAATCTTTTTGGAAATATTTTGTGGGCTCTGGTTGTATCTTGGGTCTTTTCATTATTTGTTTGATAACATTAGAAATTATTTTCATAATAAAATTTTGCCTTAGAATTTTTCTTTTAATAGCTTTTTGCAGTGCTTTAAATGCTTCTGTTGCACTACTTCTATTTTAAATAATTCCCTAAAAATTCCACCATAATTCTGAGAGGTCATGTGATGCCTATATGTCACTTTGGTGCAAAAACCCAACCTGGTGTTTTGCAAAATTTGAGTGGAACATCCTCTTTTTCATTTCTGTCCATCTTCTAGGTTTCAACTACAACCCTATTTTTTCTTGCTCCAAAAATTCTGAGCCTTGGCCACCTTCTTGTTCTTCCTACCAAACCCTTAACTCCAGAAGATCAGATCCATTAGCATCTTTTAGACCCACCAGACACTCCTCTGAATATTCTGTCCAGAACTGAATTCCAGTACAACTTGCACTAGCAAGTATTTCCTTTTCCCAAACTGACTCCACCATCATCTCTATCATCTAAAGAGACACTATCCTGCCAAGTACCACATCGAGCAAACTCTTCTAGATAGCCCTAGCATTTCATCAAACAGGTTGTGGGCATGACAAAAACTTTGCCACTTCCTAAACCTTTTTGGACACTTGATTATTCAACCAAACCAGCATGTCCATCATTCTTCTCATGCCCTAAAGCACCATTCTGTTAGTTTGCAGCTCTTGTGGGTCACCTTAGATGCCACTGGCATTGCGTCGATCACCTTGTGAGCACACACAGAGCGCGGCCAGAGCGTGCTAATTGCACGCGGTGGCATCAAGCTCCTGTCTTTGCCCTGCTGCTTCCCCTGCTCGCCCGAGCCTACCACCGGATCAACTCGACCACCAATAACTCCCCTGACACCTCCCCTTGGCCGTTTGCGCCGGCCACCACCGTCCACGCCGACCGGAGCCGTCGCCCGATGAGTCCCGCATCGCCACGTCGCACCGTCCGTCAACGCGCTGGACGCGTGGCTCACCCCCGAGCCAAACACGACGCCCGCCATCACTGCAAGCCACCACCGTCCTCACCGACCCTCACCGGCCTCACCACCACCGCGTCTGCCATTTATGGACACCGCGTCTGTCCGCCCGTGGACGGCGCCGTCCAGGCTACCTGGCGCCTCCCGGGGCAGCCAGCTCGCCTGGGGAGTAACTGCGGCCGGACCCCGCCCTCACCTAACCGCGCCGGCCACGCCTACTCGCCACCGTCCGCGTTTTCCTTGAATGCACGTCGCCGCCGCGTCCGTTCTCTGGAACCCGCCGAACCGCGACACCCCGCCTATAAAAGGCCCCCCTGAGGCCGTTGCACTCACCACGGCATCCCCTCTCATCCCCGTAAACCACCCCGAGCCACCATTTAAGCCGAGGTGGTCTTCTCCTTCCTCTCCGGCAGCTACTGCCGCCGCCCTCGCCTCGCAGCTACCCACCTCTTCAGAGCGTCCCCCTCTCCAAAACCCCCACCACTAGCTCCCACTCGATCCCACGCATCCAACCAGCCCATCATTTTCACCGAAGGAAGCCCGTGGGCAAAAGCCCCAAATCGCCGTCGCCGGAGCCCCGCGGGAGGACTCACCGCCGTTGATCCCGAGCTCTCCAGCTATCGAACGGCTACCCAGAGGATCGCCATGCTCTCCTGGTTCCATTCATGTGCTCGGCGTCCCGAACGGCGTCGCCGTTCGCCGGCGATGATCGCCGAAGTCCTCCTCTGCCCCAGACCAGACGCGCGCGGGTCAGAGGAGACGAACCCGACAAGTGGGGCCCGGCCATCAGCGACTCAGGCCGCGGACCCCGCTGGGTAAGTGGAGGCGGTTTCCTCCTGGAGCCGTTTCCGCACGGAGAAGGCGTGTTCCGTGGAATACGCCATCGACGTCAGCACATCTCCCCACAGCCAGATGACTGGGCTCGGCCCAGTGGCGCCGTGGAGCTAAACAGCGCTCAGAGCGCGATTCTGTCCTTTCTTTTTATCATTCCAGCAGCTTTCAAATAAATT
This sequence comes from Secale cereale, assembly GCA_902687465.1. Classification (NCBI taxonomy): domain Eukaryota; kingdom Viridiplantae; phylum Streptophyta; class Magnoliopsida; order Poales; family Poaceae; genus Secale; species Secale cereale. The sequence continues at coordinate 735,617,218 of LR738715.1, forward strand.
CCACAGCCACCAAATCAAATCCAAATTTGATGTTTCCAATTTTTGAAGACTTCTAAAATCATGTTCTCTTTATTTAAATTAAGTGAACTTTTTTCTATGCATAGTTTCTGTTTAATGGTTTTAATATCGCTTTTAATCATGTTTTCCAACTTAGATATTCCATAACTAATTCATATGAACTCTAAATAAATTTATTCTGTTTCTGATATTCCTTAAATATCATCTAGTTTATTTTAGTATTTATTTCAAAATTATTTGAAATACTTTTAAATGCTGTTTTTGGATTATGTGGTGATTTAGATATTTTTGAAAATAGGAAATGAAGGGGGGGATGAATATTTCAAACTTTTGGAGTGCACCCAATATTTCTGCATGCTCAAGGCAAGCATTTTGAACACTTGATATGGCGTATGTTTTCATGCTATAATATTTTAGGGCATGTTTGATACTTCGATAGGCTTGGCATATGAGTAGAAATATTGCATGCATGCATGGTCATAATTATACTTTCTCTTGCATGCATCCCCTTCAAATTTGCAACATGCATAAATTATGAAAATCCAGGAATGTGCTCCTGTTTTGGACGTGCCGGTGGGCACGGGCCATATTTGACACGGTGGTGTCATGAGATATATGTGGAAGCAGGCAAGGGTTGTAGCCCTGTCCTGGTGAAACTGTTGAGGGAATAAGTTCTGTTGTGATAACCCTGCAGGAAACCTAAGCCTCCTGAGTCGACCGTAGATCGAGTCTTGTTCCAGTAACCCCCATACTTGAATCGTGCTGCCACTTGTCTCTACCACGGGTAGGGTATGGTTTAGTAAGTTGTTAACCCCTTTCCGTGCACACACCGTACAGAGAGGCCATGGTGGAAGATACCGGGTGCATCCGGTAGGCATGCCACATGGTCCGGGGGCATGGGTGTTTCCGGTTGTAGCCGAGAGGGAATGTACCCTTGTAATCCGCGCGTTTGAATAGTGATCCCATGCTATTGGAGGTTGTAGCCTTCCCACTTAGAGTTTTACTTAACTGTTGTTTTGGGTGATCCCTGGCAGCAGAAGAGTTAAGCTGGTGTGTGCTGGTTAGGTGTGTTTTCAACCCAAAGACCGTAATAGGAATTAGTCAGTGTCCCGATACTGATTAAAGAAATCCTATACTTGCGGGTAAAGAGTACACCCTCTGCAGAGTTTGAAACCTATTCGAATAGCCGTGTCCGCGGTTAAGGATTACAGTCTGGGTTGGTCAAGTGTCGGTCTTAGAGTCGGTCTCCGGAGGAAATATTTAAAAGATGAGCATGGTTATTTTGCAGGATAATTATCTTTGCTACTGGTGTTACCATTAGTATATTTGATGATATGATTATATTTGTGAACTAACCCCCTGCTCTTATTTTACTTTACAGAGTGTCTCAGGGGCTGGCTAGACTACCCCGGACACTCGCCTTTATTTCCAAGTCCTTTCTGTGGCGTCCCTCGAGTGTCAGGCGGTTTATCACGCCACTACTCTTGTGGACACCCGACTGGCATTCCTTTTCAAGTCCTTTCGTGGCGTCGCCTGAGTTCTCGGATGGTATCGTCCGATTTCTCTTTTAGACACCCGACTGGCATTTCTTTTCAAGACCGACCGTGGTGTCACTTGATACCCGATCGGCATTTCTTTTATATTTTTATTGATGCTATTATTTATTGCACTAAATATTATTCATCATGCCATGTTTTGATTCCTGTCAGCATGCATTTAATATAAGTATATCATGAGCATGTGCATATAGTTTAATTCACCATGACCATATAATTGTTTGCTGCATTTGTTATATCTTTTGTCCATGATGTTTGCGAGTACATTCAAACGTACTCACAGGCTTGTCCCTGGCTATTTACTTGGCCAGGTTAGGAGTTCTACGGGGTAGAACCCAGCTACGTCCGTGCGAAGCCTAGGAGTGCAGCCACGCAGGATAGGAGTTATCCGGGTCAGCTGTTCCTGTTGGAATGGAGCCCCATCGATGTTGAAGATCCTTAAGCCTTTTCCCTTCATCCACCACCAGAGTCATTGTTGTATCAGTAGACCTTTATGGTCTTGTATCAAATTCTTGTAAATGCTTGGTAACCTGTAACAAGGATGTGTCCACCAGTAACAGCAATCCTGGGCTGGTGATGACACTAGGGGTTAATTTCTGGAATATTACGTTCCCGAAATCCGGCCCCGACAAGTCATCAACAGTAGAGTCACCCTGCTGAAGAGCATGCTCCTGACGAACCACAGACAGGTATAAGGCATCACCAGAGGGCTCATAGCGCTGACGAAGACGGGTCCACATCTCAAAGACAGTAGGAAGACCCAGAAACTCAGAAGCAAATTGAGGCAGAACACTAGCAGTGAGAACAGCTGCAGCATGAGCATCATCATCAAGCCACTGGGTGTAAACAGACAGAGCACCATGATACGTCTGAAGAGCCTCCTCATAAGCCAACACCCTCTCATCATAAGCACGATCAATAGCCTCATCAGCAAGCTTAGCCGCATCCTTGGCGGCCTGATTAGCATCCGTAGGAAGAACCAGTGGAGTCCGCGGAGTAGGGGCAACCGGAGGAACCGGACGTGGTGGACAGCAGACCTCGCCAGAAAGAACACCCCAGAGACGGATGCCACGCATGTGAATGCGCATGAAGCCAGTGAACTCGGTGTAGTTGGTACCATCAAAGATCACCGGACAGCGAGGAACAGCAACATAGCCAGATGCAGCAGACATTTTTTTAGTAAACGAGTACGAGATGATCCCGACGAGAACCGCAGATAGCCGTCGCTAGCAGCAGTGGACGGCTGCAGGAAAATCGGCGCTGGCACCCAGGCTACCGCCGGGAGTGCTGGATCGCACGAGAGGCAGGCGCGGCTGGATCCAGAGAAAGGCTAGGCGCGACTTGGACTCTGGCGACTGGATCGGGCTCTGGCGACTGGATCAGGCAGCCCTGGCGACTGGAGGAATCGGGAGCCCTGGGGATCGGGCGCCCTAGCATGCTGGAGGACTTAGCGATGGGAGGAACCGGGCGCCCCAAGCCGCTGGAGAAGTTCGAGCGCGCTGGAGCAGGAGGGAGATCGACGAGGGTGTGGATCGATAGGAGCACGAGTTGCGCGTGCGAAAAAACCCTAAAGCTCTAATACCATGTTAGGAAAGCAACTTGTATTCCCATGAGGCCATAGGCCGATATATATACATGTACAGGTGTGGAACATATGCAAGAAACCCCTTATACAACGGGATAAATACAAAGGGGTACATGACTTATATTACAATTCTAATAGATTTGAGGTATCCGGATGTGGAATGCGTTTTTTGAGGGGTGACCAGTCACAGTCTGCGGACGTGTCGGGCGCGTCCGCGGATGTTTGAGGGGTCGGATTTGCCAAGTCCGTTTTTAGGTGCTTGATACGTCCATTTTGCATCATGCTTATATGTTGATATCTATTGCATTATGGGCTGTTGTTACTTGTTTTGTCACAACACTTATGCCTTTTCTCCCTTATTTTACAAGGTCTACATGAAGAGGGAGAATGCCGGCAGCTGGAATTCTGGGCTAGAAAAGGAGCAAACTCTGGAAACCTATTCTGCCCAACTCCAAAAGCCCCGGAACTCCACAGAACTCCATTTCAGAAAATATAAAAAATATCTGGCGAAAGAAGTTCACGAGGGGGGCCACCGGCTGTCCACGAGGGTGGGAGGCGCGCCCCCTCTCTGTGCATGCCCCCCTGTATCGTGCCCCCCCCCGATGCCCATCTTCTCCTATATGAGGTGTTTTGACCTGGAAAAAATCATAAGGAGGCTTTCGGGACCAGACGCCACCGTCTCGAGGCGGAACCGAGGCGGAAACCAATCTAGGGCTCCGGCAGAGCTGTTCTTCCAGGGGTATTTCCCTCCGGGAGGGGAAAATCGTCACCGCCGTCATCACCAACAACTCTCCCATCTTGGGGAGGGCTATCTTCATCAACATCTTCACCAGCACCATCTCCTCTCAAAACCTACTTCATCTATTGTATCCAATCTTTGTACCCAAACCTCAGATTGGTACCTATGGGTTGCTAGTAGCGTTGATTACTCCTTGTGGTTGATGCTAGTTGGTTTATTTGGTGGAAGATCATATGTTCAGATCCATTATGCATATTAATACCCCTCTGATCATGAACCATATTATGTCTTGTGAGTAGTTACTTTTGTTCCTGAGGACATGGGAGAAGTCTTGCTATTAGTAGTCATGTGAATTTGGTCTTCGTTTGATATTTTGATGAGATGTATGTTGTCTCTCCTCTAGTGGTGTCATGTGAACGTCGACTACATGACACTTCACCATTATTTGGTCCTAGAGGAAGGCATTGGGAAGTAATAAGTAGATGATGGGTTGCTAGAGTGACAGAAGCTTAAACCCTAGTTTATGCGTTGCTTCGTAAGGGGCTGATTTGGATCCATATGTTTCATGCTATGGTTAGGTTTACCTTAATACTTATTTTGTAGTTGCGGATGCTTGCATTAGAGGTTAATCATAAGTGGGAGGCTTGTCCAAGTAAGGACAGCACCCAAGCACCGGTCCACCCACATACCAAATTATCAAAGTACCGAACGCAAATCGGATGATCGTGATGAAAACTAGCTTGACGATAATTCCCATGTGTCCTCGGGAGCACTTTCCTTTACATAAGAGTTTGTCCAGGCTTGTCCTTTTCTACAAAAAGGATTGGGCCACCTTGCTGCACTTTATTTACTTTTACCTTTTGTCATTTGCTACCAATTACCTTATCACACAACTATCTGTTACCTATAATTTCAGTGCTTGCAGAAAATACCTTACTGAAAACTGCCTATCATTTCCTTCTGCTCCTCGTTGGGTTCGACACTCTTACTTATCAAAAGGACTATGATAGATCCCCTACACTTGTGGGTCATCAAGACTCTTTTCTGGCGCCGTTGCCGGGGAGTGAAGCACCTTTGGTAAGTGGAATTTGGTATGGAAAAATTTATATAGTGTGATGAAATTTATTGTCACTTGTTACTATGGCTTAAAATCCTTTGAGGGGCTTGTTCGGGGTATCTTCACCCCGACCAGAAGAGCAAAGAGTTGCTCCTCAACCTACTGCACCTACTGAAAATGTTTGCTTTGAAATTCCTTCGGATATGATAGAGAAACTACTTGAAAATCCTTTTACAGGAGACGGAACACTCCATCCCGATTTACATCTAATGTATGTGGATGAAGTTTGTGGATTATTTAAGCTTGCAGGTATGCCCGAGGATGTTATCAAGAATAAGGTCTTCCCTTTATCTTTGAAGGGAGATGCATTGACATAGTTTAGGCTATGTGATGATATTGGATCATGGAACTATAATCGTTTGAAGTTGGAATTTCATCAGAAGTTCTACCCTATGCACCAGGTTCATCATGATCATAATTATATTTATAATTTCTGGCCTCGCGAAGGAGAAAGCATCGCTCAAGCTTGGGGAGGCTTAAGTCAATGCTATATTCATGCCCCAATCATGAGCTCTCAAGAAAAAATGATCATTCCAAATTTTTATGCTCGGCTTTCTCTCAATAACCGCACCATGCTCGATAATTCTTGTTCTGGCTCTTTTATGATGAAGACCGTTGAATTCAAATGGGATTTATTGGAAAGAATTAAACGCAACTTTGAAGATTGGGATCTCGACAAAGGTAAGGAGTCTGGTATGACCCCTAAGTTTGATTGTGTTAAATCTTTTGTGGATATCGATGTTTTCCGTGAGTTTAGCACTAAATATGGACTTGACTCTGAGATAGTAGCTTCTTTCTGTGAATCTTTTGCTACTCATGTTGATCTCCCCAAGTAGAAGTGGTTTAAATACCATCCCCCTATTGAAGTAAAAGTAGTTGAACCTATTAAAGTTGAAGAAAAGACTATCACTTATAATGTTGATCCTATTATTCCTACTTCTTACATTGAGAAACCACCTTTCCCTGTTAGGATAAAGGATCATGCTCAACCTTCAACTGTAGTTCATAGGAGTAATACTAGAACACCTACACCCTCTGAGCAAATTAAAGTTGAACCTAGTGTTGATATGGTTAAAGATCTCTTGGTGGAAGATTTAGATGGACATGTTATTTACCTCCAAGAAGAGTCTGCTAGAATAGCCAAACCCAATGCTAGGAATAGACATAGATCTGTTGTAGGCTTGCCTGTTATCCCTGTTAAGATAGGAGATCATTGTTATCATGGTCTATGTGACGTAGGTGCTAGTGCGAGTATTATCCCTCTTACTTTATATCGAGAAATTATGCATGACATTGCACCTGTTGAGCTAGAAGGGATTGATGTTACTATTAAGCTAGCTAATAGAGACACTATTTCACCAGTTGGGATTGTTAGAGATGTTGAAGTCTTGTGTGGAAAGGTTAAATACCCTGCTTATTTTCTTATTCTTAGTTCCACTGTGTGAAAAATATTGTTACCGTTGGATTAGGGGATATGTCTCATGATTTTAACTTTGCTAAATTTCGTAGACAACCCCTTGAAAAGGAACCACCTAGTAAGGATGAAATTATTGGTCTTACTTCTATTGTCGTGCCTCCTAATGATCCTTTAGAACAATACTTGCTAGACCATGAAAATGATATGCAAATGAATGAGAGAAGGGAAATAGATGAAATATTCTTCAAACGGGGACCCGTATTGAAAAACAACATGCCTGTTGAAATCCTAATGGATCGTCCTCCACCCAAGGGTGATCCCGTGTTTGAACTTAAACCTTTACCTGATAATATTAAGTATGTTTATTGATACGTCTCCAATGTATCTATAATTTTTTATTGTTCCATGCTATTATATTATCCTTCTAGGATGTCTTATGGGCTTTATTATACACTTTTATATGATTTTTGGGACTAACCTATTAACCCAGAGCCCAGTGCCAGTTTATGTTTTTCTCCTGTTTTAGGGTTTTACAGAAAAGGAATATCAAACGGAGTCCAATTGACGAGCCAATTTTTATTTATTTTTTCTGGACCAAAAGAAGTCCCCGAAGAAAAAGAGTTGGGCCAAGAGAGCCACGGGCTGCCCTCAAGGGTGGAGGGCGCGCCCTGGGAAGGTGGTGGCGCCATCCTATCTCGAGGACAGCCCAGAAGCCCCCCTGACGTGGGACCTACGCCAAAAATTCCTATAAATACTAAAACCTTCGGAAATTAACCTAGATCGGGAGTTCCGCTGCCGAAAGCCTTTGTAGCCACCAAAAACCAATCTACACCCGTTCTGGCACCCCGTCGGAGGGGGGAATCCCTCTCCGGTGGCTATCTTCATCATCCCGGCTCTCTCCATGACGAGGAGAGAGTAGTCCACCCTCGGGGCTGAGGGTATGTACCATTAGCTATGTGTTTGATCTCTCTCTCTCGTGTTCTTGAGATGGCACGATCTTGATGTATCACGAGCTTTGCTATTATAGTTGGATCTTATGATGCTTCTCCCCTTCTACTCTCTTCTAATGGATAGAGTTTTCCCTTTGAAGATATCTTATCGGATTGAGTCTTTAAGGATTTGAGAACACTTGATGTATGTCTTGCACGTGCTTATCTGTGGTGACAATGGGATATCACGTGATTCACTTGATGTATGTTTTGGTGATCAACTTGTGGGTTCCGTGACCTTGGGAATCTATGCATAGGGGTTGGCACACGTTTTCGTCTTGACTTTCCGGTAGAAACTTTGGGGCACTCTTTGAAGTTCTATGTGCTGGTTGAATAGATGTTTCTGAGATTGTGTGGTGCATATCGTATAATCATGCCTACGGATACTTGAGGTGACAATGGAGTATCTAGGTGACATTAGGGTTTTGATTGATTTGTGTCTTAAGGTGTTATTCTAGTACGAACTCTATGATAGATTGAACGTTACTACAGACTCTTGAATAGATAGATCAGAAAGAATAACTTTGAGGTGGTTTCGTACCCTACCATAATCTCTTCGTTTGTTCTCCGCTATTAGTGACTTTGGAGTGACTCTTTGTTGCATGTTGAGGGCTAGTAATATGATCCAATTATGTTATCCTTGTTGAGAGAACTTGCACTGGTGAAAGTATGAACCCTAGGCCTTCTCTACTATCATTGCAATACCGTTCATGCTCTCGTTTACCACTTGCTACCTTGCTGTTTTTATATTTTCCTTTTACAAAAACCAATATCTACCATCCATATTACACTTGTATCACCATCTCTTCGCTGAACTAGTGCACCTATACAATTTACCATTGTATTGGGTGTGTTGGGGACACAAGAGACTCTTTGTTATTTGGTTGCAGGGTTTCTTGAGAGAGACCATCTTCAGCCTACGCCTCCCACGGATTGATAAACCTTAGGTCATCCACTTGAGGGAAATTTTCTACTGTCCTACAAACCTCTGCACTTGGAGGCCCATCAACGTCTACAAGAAGAAGGGTGCGTAGTAGACATCAAGCTCTTTTCTGGCGTCGTTGCAGGGGAGGTTAGTGCTTGAAGGTATATCTTTAGATCTTGCAATCGAATCTTTTAGTTTCTTGTTTTATCACTAGTTTTTTTTATAAAAAGAAGACTACAAAAAAATGGAATTAAGGTTACCTCATATGCTTCATCTCTTCAATACCTTTCGTGAAAATGATGGGAAGGAAAATTGTGCTCAAGTACTAGAAGAAGAATTACATAGAATGCTTGGCATTTAATATGTGAATGATGAGCATGATTGCAATGTTGTTAGTGTGAATCCTTTGAATATCCATGATGCTAATGATATGCAAAGCCACAAGCTTGGGGAAGCTATGTTTGATGAAGATGATATGTTTAGTCCCCCAAGATTTGATCAGAAAATTTATTATGATGAAAGCATGCCTCCTATTTATGATGATTATATTTATGAAAGTGGATTGGAAGAGGTCATGACTTTATTTAGTGATGAATCCACTATTTCGGAAGAGGTTCCAATTGATTATGAGAACAAAGTTGCTATCTATGATGATTATTGTGATGAGAAACTTGTCATCATGATTTTAGTTTTCAATTGGATTATGCTTCACATGATAGTTATTTTGTTGAGTTTGCTCCCGCTACTATGAATGAGAAGAAATTTGCTTATGTGGAGAGTAGTAAAATTTCTATGCAAGTAGATCATGAAAAGAATGCTTTATGTGCTGGTTATATTATTGAATTCATTCATGATTCTACTGAAAATTATTATGAGGGAGGAACATATGCTTGTAGGAATTGCAATAATACCAAGTTTCCTCTCTATGTGCTTAAAGTTTTGAAGCTATGCTTGTTTTCCCTTCCTATGCTAGTTGATTATTGCTCCCATAAGTTGTTTGATTACAAAATCCCTATGCATAGGAAGTGGGTTAGACTTTAAATGTGCTAGTCACATTCTTCATGATGCTCCCGTCATGTTTCAATTCTTATCTTTTATGCGAGCATCATTGAGATCATTGTGCATAGCTAGGGGCGTTAAACGATAGCGCTTGTTGGGAGGCAACCCAACTTTATTTTATTTTATTTGCTTTTGCTTCTATTTAGGAATAAATATTGCATCTAGCCTCTGATTATATGTGGTTACATGTTTAGTTTAGTGTTTGTGCCAAGTAGAACCTTTGGGAAGACTTGTGTGAAGTTTATGTGATCTTGCTGTGAAAAACAGAATCATTAGCGCTCGCTAAAGTAGTCTTCAGATTTACTGGAGTGTGCTATTTAGTTGATTCTTTTTGCAGATGATTAGTAGACAAATTCCACAAATTTACCAATTTAGTTTGAATTTTTTGGAGTTCCAGAAGTAGGCGAAACCTGCAGATTACTACAGATTGTTCTGTTTTTGACAGATTCTGTTTTTCGTGTGTTGTTTGCTTATTTCAATGCATCTATGAGTAGTATTGGAAAGTACGAATCATAGAGAAGTTGGAATACAGTAGGTTTTACACCAATATAAACAAAGAATTAATTCATTGCAGTACCTTTGAGTGGTGGTTTGCTTTCTTATACTAACGGAGCTCACGAGATTTTTGTCTAAGTTTTGTGTTGTGAAGTTTTCAAGTTTGGAGTATTGCTTTGATGGACTATGGAACAAAGAGTAGCAAGGGCCTAAGATTGGGGATTCCCAAGGCACCCAAGGTAAAATTCAAGGACAACCAAAAGCCTAAGCTTGGGTATGCCCCGGGAAGGCATCACCTCTTTCGTCTTCATCCATCGGTAACTATACTCGGAGCTATATTTTTATTCACCACATGATATGTGTTTTACTTGGAGCGTCTTGTATAATTTGATTCTTTGCTTGTTAGTTTGACACAATTATCCTTGCTGGACACACCTATTTGAGAGAGTTAAATATGGCCTAGGAATTGATAGAACACTCTATGTGCTTCACTTATATCTTTTGAGTTGAATAGTTTTTGCTCTAGTGCTTCACTTATATCTTTTAGAGCACAGTGGTGGTAATATTTTGTAGAAATTGTTGTTCTCTCATGCTTCACTTATATCCTTTTGAGAGTCTATTAAAACAGCATGGTAATGTGTTTTGGCTAAAAGAACTAGTCTTCACACGATAGACATCCAATGTCAATCTAGTAAAAAAATTCACACCAAGTGCATTGAATAGAATGAGATGTTGGATGCTTGATAATTGTTTTGAGACATGAGGATAGCGATATTAGAGTCATGCTAGTGGAGTTATTATGAAATTGAGAAATACTTGTGTTAATATTAGTGATTCCCGTAGCATGCACGTATGGTGAACCGCTATGTAATGAAGTTAGAGCATGAGGTATTTGTAGAGTGCTAACATTTGTGTTGAGGTCGGGGGCGCGCGATGGTTAACTCCTACCAACCTCCCCCTAGGAGCATGCGTTGATTGCTTTATTTCGATGACTCGTAGATTTTTTCAATAAGTATATGAGTTCTTTATGACTAATGTTGAGTCCATGGATTATACGAACTCTCACCCTTCCACCATTGATAGCCTCTCTTGTATTGCGCAACTTTCGCCGGTACCATACATCCACTATATATCCTTCCTCAAAAGAGCCACCATATATATTCCTCAAAACATCCACCATACCTACCTATCATGGCATTTCCATAGCCATTCCGAGATATATTGGCATGCAACTTCCCACCGTTCCGTTCATATGACACGCTTCATATTGTCATATTGCCATGCATGATCATGTAGTTGACATCATATTTGTGGAAAAGCCACCATGCATAAATTTTCATATATGTCACTCTTGATTCATTGCATATCTCGGTACACCGCCGGAGGCATTCATGTAGAGTCATACTTGTTGTAGTATCGAGTTGTAATAAAAAGTGTGATGATCATCATTATTAGAGCATTGTCCCATGTGAGCATTGTTCATCATTAGTAGTTTCAACTCTAATGGTGTATCAGAAGATGGTGCGCCATTAGTATATACTAATGGCGCACCGCTTGTCTGGTGCGCCATTAGTGTCAATCCCATCTATAGCCTTTTTTCTAGTAGTGCACAACCTATTGATTATAGCTTTCCTGATGAACAATTAGCTGTCATAAATACTTCTCGTACTGCTCCATGGTATGCTGATTATGCTAATTATATTTTTGCTAAGTTTATACCTCCTAGCTTCACATACCAGCAAAAGAAAAAGTTCTTCTATGATTTGAGACATTACTTCTGGGATGACCCACATCTTTATAAAGAAGGAGTAGATGGTATTATTAGACGTTGTGTACCTGATCATGAACAGGAACATATCCTACGCAAGTGTCACTCCGAAGCCTATGGAGGACACCATGCGGGAGATAGAACTGCACACAAGGTATTGTAATCCGGTTTTTATTGGCCTACTCTCTTCAAGGATGCCCATAAGTTTGTCTTATCTTGTGATGAATGTCAAAGAATTTCTAATATCTGTAGACGTCAAGAAATGTCTATGAATTATTCACTTGTTATTGAACCGTTTGATGTTTGGGGCTTTGATTATATGGGACCGTTTCCTGCCTCTAATGGGTACACACATATTCTAGTTGTTGTTGATTACGTTACTAAGTGGGTAGAAGCTATTCCAACTAGTAGTGTTGATCATTACACCTCTATTAAGATGCTTAAAGCAGTTATTTTCCCAAGGTTTGGGGTCCCTAGATACTTAATGACTGATGGTGGTTCACACTTTATTCATGGTGCTTTCCGTAAAATGCTTGCAAGGTATGATGTGAACCATAGAATTGCATCCCCTTATCATCCACAGACTAGTGGTCAAGTAGAACTAGGTAATAGAGAGTTGAAATTAATTATGCAAAAGACAATTAATAGGTCTAGGAAGAATTGGTCCAAGAAACTTGATGATGCATTATGGGCCTATAGAACTGCATACAAAAATCCTATGGGTATGTCTCCATATAAGATGGTATATGGAAAAGCTTGTCACTTACCTCTTGAGCTAGAACATAAGGCATATTGGGCTATCAAAGAGCTCAATTATGATTTCAAACTTTCCGGTGAGAAGAGGTTATTTTACATTAGCTTCCTTGATGAATGTAGAACCCATGCCTATGAGAATGCCAAGCTCTTTAAATAAAAAGTTAAAAGATGGCTTACAAAAGGATACAAAAGCGTGAGTTTAATGTAGGTGATTATGTCTTGCTATTCAACTCTCGTTTAAGATTTTTTGCAGGAAAACTTCTCTCCAAGTGGGAAGGACCTTACGTTAACGAGGAGGTCTATCGTTCCGGTGCCATAAAAATCAACAACTTCGAAGGCACCAATCCGAAGGTGGTGAACGGTCAAAGAATCAAACATTATATCTCAGGTAATCCTATAAATGTTGAAACCAATGTTATTGAAACTGTAACCCTGGAGGAATACATAAGGGACACTTTCTAGAACGATCCAGACTCCGAAAAGGAAGAGGTATGTGATACGGTAAGTAAACCGCCTCCAAAACAGTTCCAAAGGCAATTTTTCTCCGTTTTGGAATATTTAGAAAAATAGAAAAATAAGTAGCAGTCTGGAAGAGACACAAGGCGTCCACGAGGGTGGAGGGCGCGCCCCCTTCCCTGGGCACGCCCCCTGCCTCTTGGGCACCCCGTGTGCCTCTCGGACTCTGTTTCCTTGTGGGCTACTCCTTTTGGTCGGTAAAAATTCATTATATATACTCCCGAAGGTTTTGACCTCTGTATCACGCAAAAATCCTCTGTTCTTGTTTCGAGCTGTTTTCTGCTAGGGTTTGCGAAGCCAGGCATCATGTCGTCTCCCTCCTCCAACAACGAAGGCAACGATGCTTGGCTAATGAAGATAGATCTGAAGAGGGAAGGACCGGAGGAGATCCACAAGGAGAAGAAGATCAAGAAGGAGGTGGAAGATCCGGCTCCGGCATCAGGAGAAGAAGACACTCCTAAATCTCTTCCTAATCTCTTTACCTCAATTGAGATTGAAGCTTTCAAGATGACTGAGTTAACTCAAATTCGAAACAAGCATCTCACAAGCAAAAATATTTTATTGAAGGATTACATAGCTGCACTCAAAGGTATTATCCGCAAGCTGGAGGATCTCCTACGCTCGATATATGATGATCCGGCGTCACTACTTTCAACTCCATCATCACCAGCCCGAAGAAGGAGACATAATCATATGGGTATGGGCACTCCCCTTGGCAACTGCCAAGCTTGGGGGAGTGACCCCGGTATCGTATCACCATCACTCCTATCTTTACCGTTTTTCTTAGTTCGATCCTTTTGGTAGTATCTTGATCTAGTAGAATAAAGTTAGCATGATCTAGTTGTGAGCTTTTGCCTTATGATCTTTACCCTTTGTAATCGAGTTCGTGAGCTATATAATAAAGATTAGTGTTGAGTCAAGGGCTTGATTTCCTCACTTGGGTCATGATAAAAAGAAAGAAAACATAAAGAGTATCCAAGAGATCATATTGATCTTGTGGGAAGTAATGACTTCACATATAAGAGTATGATAAATAAAAGTTGTTGGGAGTTGACAAACATAATTTTGGTCATCGTTGCAATTAATAGGAAGTGATAAAAGAAGAGAGGCTTCACGTACAAATATACTATCTTGGACATCTTTTATGATTGTGAGCACTCATTAAAGTATGACATGCTAAAGAGTTGATGTTGGACAAGGAAGACAACATAATGGGTTATGTTTTCTTATATCCAAAATAAAGTATATTGACACGGATCATCCAACATGTTGAGCTTGCATTTCCCCCTCATGCTAGCCAAAACTCCTCGCACTAAGTAGAGATACTACTTGTGCTTCCATACATCCTTAAACCCAGTTTTGCCATGAGAGTCCACCATACCTACCTATGGATTGAGAAAGATCCTTCCAAGTAAGTTGTCATGTTGCAAACTCGCTAAAATATGTATGATTTATTAGTATGGAGGAAATTAGCTTTATACGATCTTGTGATATGGAAGTAATAAAAGCGACGAACTTCATAATAAAGGTCCTTATCACAAGTGGCAATATAAAGTGACGTTCTTCTGTGCTAAGACTTTGTGCATCTAACCATAAAAACACATGACAACCTCTACTTCCCTTTGCGGAGGGCATATCTATTATTCTTGCCTTAAAAGAGTCAAGGTGAAAGCCACCTTTCCTTTTTACATTTTATCCTTTGGCAAGCACATTGTGTTGGAAAGATCCTGACATATATACCCACTTGGATGTAAGTTTTCATGATCTATTACTGTTGACATTACCCTTGAGGTAAAAGGTTGGGAGGCAACACCATAAGCCCCTATCTTTCTCTGTGTCCGATTAAAACTCCATAACCATAAGTATTGCGTGAGTGTGAGCAATTGTGAAAGACTATATGATAGTTGAGTATGTAGGCTTGCTGAAAAGCTCTTATATTGACTCTTTCCGATGTTACGATAAATTGCAATTGCTTCAATGACCGAGATCAAAGTTTGTTAGTTTCCAATGAAGTTCAGCGTAAATTAGGTTTCACGTTGCATGTAATAATTTGGATTTGAGGTATCCGGATGTGGAATGCGTTTTTTGAGGGGTGACCAGTCACTATCCGCGGGCGTGCCGGGCGCGTCCGCGGATGTTTGAGGGGTCGGATTTGCCAAGTCCGTTTGTAGATGCTTGATACGTCCATTTTACATCATGCTTATATGTTGATATTTATTGCCTTATGGGCTGTTATTACTTGTTTTGTCATAACACTTATGCCTTTTCTCCCTTATTTTACAAGGTCTACATGAAGAGGGAGAATGCCGGCAGCTGGAATTCTGGGCTGGAAAAGGAGCAAACTCTGGAAACCTATTCTACACAACTCCAAAAGCCCTGAAACTCCACAGAACTCCGTTTTAGAAAATATAAAAAAATATCTGGCGAAAGAAGTTCACGAGGGTGGGGGGCGCGCCCCCCCTCTCTGGGCGCGCCCCCTGTCTCGTGGCCCCCCCGGAGGCCCCCGATGCCCATCTTCTCCTATATGAGGTGTTTCGACGTGGAAAAAATCATAAGGAGGCTTTCGGGACCAGACACCGCCGTCTCGAGGCGGAACCGAGGCAGAAACCAATCTAGGGCTCCGACAGAGTTGTTCTGCCGGGGATACTTCCCTCCAGGAGGGGAAATTGTCACCGCCGTCATCAGCAACAACTCTCCCATCTTGGGGAGGGCTATCTTCATCAACATCTTCACCAGCACCATCTCCTCTCAAACCCTAGTTCATCTCTTGTATCCAATCTTTGTACCCAAACCTCAGATTGGTACATGTGGGTTGCTAGTGGAGTTGATTACTCCTTGTAGTTGATGCTAGTTGGTTTATTTGGTGGAAGATCATATGTTCAGATCCATTATGCATATTAATACCCCTCTGATCATGAACCATATTATGTCTTGTGAGTAGTTACTTTTGTTCCTGAGGACATGGGAGAAGTCTTGCTATTAGTAGTCATGTGAATTTGGTCTTCGTTCGATATTTTGATGAGATGTGTGTTGTCTCTCCTCTAGTGGTGTCATGTGAACGTCGACTACATGACACTTCACCATTATTTGGGCCTAGAGGAAGGCATTGGGAAGTAATAAGTAGATGATGGGTTGCTAGAGTAACAGAAGCTTAAACCCTAGTTTATGCGTTGCTTCGTAAGGGGCTGATTTGGTTCCATATGTTTCATGCTATGGTTAGGTTTACCTTAATACTTCTTTTGTAGTTGCAGATGCTTGCATTAGAGGTTAATCATAATTGGGAGGCTTGTCCAAGTAAGGATAGCACCCAAGCACCGATCCACCCACATACCAAATTATCAAAGTACCGAACGCGAATCGGATGATCGTGATGAAAACTAGCTTGACGATAATTCCCATGTGTCCTCGGGAGCGCTTTCCTTTATATAAGAGTTTGTGCAGGCTTGTCCTTTGCCACAAAAAGGATTGGGCCACCTTGCTGCACTTTATTTACTTTTACCTTTTGTCATTTGCTACCAATTACCTTATCACAAAACTATTTGTTACCTATAATTTCAGTGCTTGCAGAAAATACCTTACTGAAAACTGCCTATCATTTCCTTTTGCTCCTCGTTGGGTTCGACACTCTTACTTATCGAAAGGACTACGATAGATCCCCTACACTTGTGGGTCATCAATGCTCTAAGCCACAAGTGATGACCCTGGTCAAGCGAGAGAGAGTGTTTGGCTAGATTGTGTGCATCAAAGTTCGATGCTCTACTTTCAAATATAAAATTACGACTATTAAAATTCGTACAACTGTTAAAATATACATCACTTGTTGTTGGTCATAACTAATCCAGCTGCGGTGGTTTCCCACCAAAGTGAAACTTCACCGGTGCCGGCAAATTCTCATTGTCGCTGACACTCCATAGGCTGCTCGTAGCCCAGGCACCCTCCACGTCGGTCGAAACATTCCTGTGAGCATCTTCGTCGCTGAAGAAGCTTGAAACACACCAAAATTTTGGTCATCTGTTGTAGATGCTCCAACAGATCCCCTTTCTCCAATAAGTTTTTGGTATCGTGGAAGTTAGGTAAAAAAACAAGTCCAGCAGATCCCATTCTCCCTTATTGGTAGTCACCAAAAAAGTAGTTCTCTCTTGGCCATCTCTTAGTGCACAATCATCGACGCACCACCGTTGTTGCTACCCGCATGTCGCCGATGTCCGCACACCACCACCCCCGCCCTCTCAGCACCACCACTGACTGTCACGCCATTGTCATCGTTCATCGTGCCACCGCCAAGTGGGTCATGTATGAGTTAAGGATGGTTTGGATTAGCAGCAATATGTTAAAGATGAATGAGTAGATCATATGTTATTTACTGGCAAAGATGGGACACTCTGAGGAGCACAGCTGGCCGCCGGTCCTTAACCTAGCTGTTGAACAAGTAAATAACCTAGCTATTGGCAAAGATGAATGAGTAGATCACATGTTATTTACTTGTTCAATAGCTAGGTTATTTTGGTGTCTGTTGTAACATGTTGTTAATTTTATAATTTACCTTGTGATTTGAAACAATGCTTTGGGCCCATGGTCAAGAGCTTTCCAAAGAAAAATCTAAACCATTGATTTCTATTGGAACTGTTGTTGTTTTCCGGCCAATTTGGGAAAGCAGAAATGGTATATGCTTCACAGCAAAAGATTATGATCATGTTGCATTGATAGCTATGCTTTGTTACTAGATTAATGCTTGATCAATATTGCAGCTAAAGCAGGAAAATCCAAGGGGATTGAAGTGGGGAACAAGACTGATAGAGCAAATTGCTAGTGAGATGTTCAAGTGTAATGCCCAGGATGGGACTATATCTCCTACGTGTCGAGGCACGGCTTAAAGATATAAGCCCATTCTGGAATGATCTCAAGTTTGGTATCTTTGCACGACTCATGTAAAAGAGGGATTAAATTGCAAAAGGAGATAGTTGGCTTACACTCGCCACTTCACACAATACATTACATAAGCAAATCATCATTCAAAGCATCACAACCCGACTACGGGCGAAGATCCAAAAGAAAGATACCAAAACAACATAAAGCCACAGGTCAGAATCGCCCCTAGTAGAAACCACTACTGATCGTCGAAAACGTCACAAGCATACGGCCACTCTCTTCATGGAACTCCTGATGTAGAACTTGAACCAGCTCCTGCATCAAACTCGGTTGAACCTGCATCTGGTGTTGTAGTATCTGTGAGCCACGAGGACTCAGCAATCCCATAACCATGGGTATCAAGACTAGCAAAACTTTGTGGGTAGGAAGAGGTAAAGTGGTGAGGTTGCAGCAGCGGCTAAGCATAATATGGTGGCTAACTTACGAGTACAAGAATAAGATGAGCATCTACGCAAACGGTCGCAAAAGTGGTGATCGCTAAAGATCCTGAACTACATACGAGTCAAACATAACCCCACTGTGTTCTCTTCTCAAAGTGAAAAGAGACAGTCACGGTTACTCACAGTTGTGTGTTTTACTTCGGATCCTCTGTCAAGTTTTCTACAACCGGACATTAACAAATTCCAATCTGCCACATAACCGCAGGCACGACTTTCGAAAGATCATAACCCTGCAGGGGTGTCCCAACTTAGCCCATCACAAGCTCTCACGATTAGCTGAAGTGATAAATATAATATCATCACTCCTTATCTTAGGGAAAATCCGATCAGGCTCGGCTTCCCGGTGCACAAGACATTTCGACAATGGTAAAACAAGTCCAGCAAGACCTCCCGGCATGCCGACACCCTGATAGTAGCCGCGCGTATCTCGTCTCAGGCCACAACCGGATGGGCGATGCTACAGGTAAAACCAATCCTCGAGTTTCCCCGTGGTGGCCCCGCAGGACCCCCGTTTGGGACCAACACCATCAGCACTGCCCCCCCTGCTATGTAGAATTAAGAACCCGGGGACGCGACCCCCTATGCAAATTTAATTATTTAATTAAGTTGTTATTATGAGGCAAATTAAAACCAATGTTGGGCCTTGCTGGAGGAGTTTTATTCAAAGTCGAACTGTCAAGGGGTCCCCATCCACCCATCGTGTAAGGAACGCAAAATCAAGGAACATAATGCTGGTTTATCGGCGCCTAAGGTGGCATGAGTGGAACAAAACACCGAGCAAAAGGCCAAGCCTTCCACCCATGCCCAGTATATAGGTGTGTTAATAATAGTAATAGATATTGTGATATTCCAACAACAAGTTCCCACCTGGAACGAACTTCATCTTCACCTGCAACTAACAACTCTATAAGAGGGGCTGAGCAAGCGGGTAACATAGCCAAACAGTGGTTTTGCTAGGAAGGTTTCAAAGGTTAGAAGTTTCATGGCAACAAGGAGAGGCTGACATAACAGATGGGTAGCGCGACATGTAACGATAGCATCGAGACAACTAAGCATGGCAATGGTAGTAAAGGTATCCAAGGGTATGATCATCTTGCCTGGGATTCCGCAAGGAAGAAGAACGGATCCATGAAGAAGACGAACGGATCCTCACAACTCCGGAACGGAACCGAAGCTAATAAGAGAAGCAACCGGAAAGAAGCAAACAACACGGTAAACACACAATCATAAGCAATGTCATACGATGCACATCCAAGTATGATGCATGTCCGGTTTAATTATGCATGGCATGGCAAGGTGCACCAACAACACTACAAGTTAAGTGGAGCTCAATATGCAACGAGTTGCATATTGACGAAACACCACATTTCAATTATTTAAATGACTCTCGTTTATTACAAGACAAGATTAAATGTTTGTTAACATGGCAAGAGGTGGAGCAAAAGTAAACTAACCATTTAGGCAAGTTTAAATGAGGCCAGAAAAACAACAACAACTCTGGAAAATCCCCATGAGCATGTTTAGCAATTTTAAGCAACAACAATTCACACGTTTTAATGTTGTTAACATGATGCGGATGACATGATCAAGTTTATGCAATTTTTAGTTAAAGGTTGACAAGAGAGATATGAAGCACTTGTCACCGTGGTGGAAAGAAAGGGTGCCACGGCAACGAATCCAAAAATGATGCAACGGCAACATCTCGGTTCCGGTAACTCGTTGAGAGTCCGGAGCAAAGCAAAGGTGGCGTGAGCGAGTCGAACAAGATGGAAGGTGGGGTGATCCCGTCACCGGGTTCCCACGGGTCAGCGACGAGGCAACCGAGGAGCACGACTAAAGATGAAACGGGCACGGAGCACAACAAGGGAAACATTTCATACAACCACATGCATTCCACGGGTCATCGTCTCGGGGTTATACCTTCGAAGCGTTCATTCTCGGAAGGGTCGAGTCGTCGAGGGACGTAGTGGAAGTAGTGGTACACAATCATCGGTAGGGGTACTTGGGGTCTTCGGCGAGGGTAGTCGTACACGGTTCGTAGACGTTCGGGTAACCGTAGATGTACTTGGCGGATCCACGTAGTCGAACACTTGGACAACGGAGACGGTCATGTAGTTGAACTTGGCGGGTAGACGATGTCGCGGTACTCGTTCATGTAGTAGTCGTACACGTATGTAGATGAACTTGACGGGCCCCATGTGTAGTCGTACTCGGCGTCCTTGTGCACATGACCGAGAGGAACTTGACGGTGGTAGTGGTACTTGGCACTTGTTCTATAGTCGAACTTGAGATGATCTTGGTGAACCGTGAGGGAGTCAACAGGCTGGTGTTGCAGCGGGAAGAAGCCGGAGGTGCATGGAAGGAGAACAAGCATGTCAAGCATGCGGCCCTGCGGTGGAGTTTGAGCACGCCCTCGAGGCTTCCACAACAAGGAGCAACGGGCGGCCCTGCGGTGTTGGTGGAGGCCGGCGCATGGCGAAGACGAACGGGGCCGCAGGGAGACGATGCAGGGTCGCGGCAGGAGGGAGCTCTGGCACGGTCCGGGCCGGCTCGCGGGGCGCCAGGCGCTCGGTGAATGGAGGCAGCACAGGAGGGCGGCGGCGCACCTGGCCGGCGGCTGCGGCTGCGATGGCCGGCCTGCGAGGCAAAGCCGGGGCGGTGGCGGAGGAGAGCCCCGGCTCGGCGCGGCGCGAAGGAAGGCTGAGGGAAGGCCGGCGGCCAGAGGGCGCGGGGAGGCCGGGCGCGGCGGCTTCCGCGGCGGAGGAGAGGAGGTAGGGGCGGAACTCCATGGCGCGGGAGGAGGTCCATAGGCGCTGGGCGCGGGCAAAGTGGCCGGCTGCGGCCTCGGTCTAGAGAGGAAGGCGCTCGGGGGGAATCGGGAAGGAAGGCTGCGACGAGGGAACAAGGGGATGGGAGCGAGGGGAGAGGAGGAGTGCGGCGCGCTGGGAGGAACGAGAGGGAGGAGCGATCCGGTCTGGTCGGGCTAGGGTTTTCGGGAGCGGTCGGGCTTGGAGGCTGGCTTGGCCTGGAGGGAGATGGGCCTGATAAGCTGATGGCAGCTAGGAGGCCCAGCTGGACTGGCTGCCTCTCCTATTTTAAGAGTGAAAAAGAAAAAAAACAGAGAATGAAAGAAAAGGAGAGAAGAAAAGAAAGGGAAGCTAGGCAAGAATTTGCACATGAGGTTATTTTCTCGGGCTCATAACAAAGCGCGGTCCGAGAAAAATAGAAAAGACAAGATCGAGATATAATTCAAACATATTTGAATTTAATTCAAATGGGCTTGAACTAGGACTTGATTTTTGAAGTGTCCAAAAATGTTGAGGATTTTGGAGGAACCTCGATAAAACGGATAAGAATTTTAGACAAGGTAAAGATGGAGAAACTTGAAGTGAAATAGGCATGGGGAAAATTATGCAAGTGTGTTGGGATTAATTCCAAACAAATGGAATATTTTTATAATATAGCTCCCTAAATATTGGGAGGATATGTTATAAAGAGAAGTCAACCTTCCCTCGATTTAAATGGACCGAAGGTCCACACGATTTATTTAAGTTGAGATGCAAAATAAAAGACATGATGGCATGATGACGTGATGCAAAGCAAAATAAATAATGCAAGCACAAATGAAACACACGGGAGAACCCGGAACATCTAGAATCTCTAGAATCTTCTGGGATGTCGGTCTTCGGGCGTCATAACTCTCCCACACTAACAGAGGATCTCGACCCGAGATCCTAGAGATAGCACCGGGTGAAACGAAAAAGAAGAGGTAAACAAAGTTGCTTCTTTGGCAGACGAGTGAAACCATGAACCTTGAGAGGTTAACAAGTTGAACAAGAATACAATGGAGATGCAAGAATATGAAAACACTCCGTTAGAAAAGAGGAACAAGGAGCATTGTGAGAACCTTGTAGGTTGAAAGACAAGAAACAAGAGCTCACGGATGACGAAAGAATTCAAAACCACTCCGGTTAACCAAGATTGAGAAGGAATAAGAACGAAAAAATTTGGACAGCACTACGTCTGAAAATGGAAGGAATTAACAAGAACTTGAGGAGATGGAGTGATACTTGAAGAAAACAACAACACACAGCCTCTGAAACAATTGAAAGAATGGCACAAGGGGTAAGAAGGATTTCGACAGCACTCCGGTTGAAAAGAGAGGCAAAACTAGATAAGATGACGGAACTAGAATGGAGGACACAACACTCCAGTTAATTAGATAAACAA
Organism: Secale cereale; assembly: GCA_902687465.1. Classification (NCBI taxonomy): domain Eukaryota; kingdom Viridiplantae; phylum Streptophyta; class Magnoliopsida; order Poales; family Poaceae; genus Secale; species Secale cereale. The sequence goes on from LR738715.1 coordinate 735,639,757, forward strand.
GGAAAGAACATGATCTTGACAAAACGAGATGATGGTTTGGAGAGAGCAACACGGAGACGATAAACTTATTTCACCAGAAGGATACATGAAGAACTGGGTCATTTATAAGCACCATAATTAGCAACAATCCTCAGGGAAAACTTTTAGGTGAATTATAACCCAAGATAACTCAAAGAGATGAAAATGAGGGGTTGAAAGGATCTCCTAAGGAGAAAGAATTGATGGTTTTAATTATCTCATTCTTGATAACTCATGAATCATGAAACATGAAGGAATTGTCAAGAATGACATAACACCATCTGAAAAGATAAGGTAGAACGGATTGCAATTGGAAAGTATGATGAAGAATGCTTGAGGTCCACCAAGAATCTTGATGAAAACTTTGAGGATGAATTAAAACTTGATGAACCACCACGAGAACTCCGGTAATGAAAGCATGAGAAGTGAAAGATGAAAGAATAAGATTCAAGGCCTGCGATGAATTAGATGTATGTTTGAAATGATATAATAGAAATAACTTGGAGCTCCGGAAAACAAGATGAAAAACTTAGAACCAAGGATATAATATGATGAACAAGCTCCAGACAAAAGAATTAAATCACCTTGAAGGAATAAGAATAAGAATTATGTCATGCATCTCCTTCACCAATTTAAATTGATGACAACCAAAGGATTTGGCATACTACTTATTCTCGTTGGAAAGGATTAAGAGAGATCTCGCACAAGCTTGGGTAAGTATTCAACGAACCACCGGTAGAATTGTGAAAAGAACAAATGAATTAAAACGATAACAACGGAAAGGTAATCTTGAAAGAACCACCGTAAGAATATGGAGACGAACGAAGAGACATCAATGAAGAATATTTGGAGGACGAAGTTGAAAACTAAGAACGAAGAAATCTTCTGAAATTATGGCCTTCGGAGGATCACAATAGGAAGAATTCATGAAATGCTTCGGATGATATAAAAGAATTCCTCACAATCAAAACAATAATGAGGATGGTATGAAGCTAGAACCACAACTCATCAAGAGAACGGGTCAAAATTTAAGAGAAACACTTCTCCGGTCTCCAAATGTTGAGAGTGAAGACGAGAAATGCCATGAAGAATTTCGAGATACTCCAGACGAATGACAAGAGAAAGGTGGAGCAAAAGATGGAAATAATCGAAAACAAGCTTGGAGAAGGCATGTGACTGATGGAGATCATTCTTACGTCACACTTTGACAAGAATTTGAGTATAACTCCGGAAAAATAGAAGAGTCGGGTAAGATCCTGGGAAAATACCTGTGGATTAGGGCCCACTAAATAAATCACCGTTGAAATAGATTGCTTAAGAGATATTGCACCGGATGAATTAAATGGCTTGAGTAAGATAACAATCCTCAAAATAGCTTGAACGGATTAAGAATGGAATTATGAATCTTCAGCACTCCAGATATGAATAGCAAGAGGAGAATGATTAATTGGTGCACCGGAATAAGAAAACATTGTGAAATGAGGAAAAGGATAAGATCAACACCGAAATCTTGAATTACATCCACCGGCAGAATTTGAGAACAAAAGAATGATGAACTTGAAGCTCTTGAGCATCTTCGCGAGAATCACCGGATAAGAACATTGAAGGAAATGAATGAAGAAATATCGCATGAATAAAATGGATATTTCATTTTAGAATTCCTTGCTCCGAGAAGAAGAAGGGTGGGAGGGTGGGGAAAACAAAGACAACTTGGGATGAATAAAACAGACAAATCGTCAGATTTCTCAACGGCGTCTGTATGGAATAACTTGAAGAGAAGGCACACCGGTTGAAAAGGATTAACATGAAGATCTCGATGGTCAAGAAGAATTAGCACTCCCATATAAATATGAGAACACCGATTAGGAAAGGTATGGAATCAACATTTGACATTGAAGCAACTCGAATACCAGAATCAAAACAAAAACAAAGGATAGATATGTTGCAACATGATCTTCACAATATCATCCGAACAGAGAATTGAACGAATGAATTCCGCAGGTACATCAACTTGTCGAGAAGCCACTTGGAGAACAAAAGGTAAATAAAAGCAACAAGGAGCAGATAGAACAAATACAAGATAGAAGCTGCGTTCGACATATTCGTGCTGAAAGCTTATGGAACGTGTTACAAAAGGGTTTTGCAATCCCCGGATCAGCATAGCCAAGGACCCTTTAAGATGCAACTCCCGATCTGAACAAGCCCATAAAACCACTTCACTCAATGTAGAACCCCGAACTTCATATCATGCATTCGTTGGAAGAATGCCTACGAGCTACTAGATGAACCCACCTATTAATTTCCGAAAGTTTCCAGTTATGCAATCAGGTGTTGGGGATACAGGGGAAGCACCGCACACTCAACTTTAATCCTACGTCCAGCTGTATCCATCCTTCAACACATAACCAGTTATTTCCGGAAACCGTTTACCTCGGACCTTTGAAACGCATCTACTATACAAGCTATGGCAATACTCCCGAACTACCTCCCCAGTACTGGGTGATGTCGGGGTTATCTTGCCACTAACCGCATAGGAGAGTTTTCGATGTCGGCCGTCTTAAGTATTCCAGAACTGATGCGATATATTTGTGACGACAACACCTCGGAGCTCAACTCCCCGGAACACTGCCACAACCCCTAATGACAGGAGGCATCGAGAACAATGTTCTCGTCACAAAGACATCGGAACAATCCAAACAATACTCGCGAGATCCTAAAAAAATTTGGTGAATTTTTGAGAGTAGAAGAGATAAAAGTAATCGTCAGGAGTCCTCACCAGAGTGAAAAGAGATGAGGAGCAAAGAAATCCTACTCTCCGATATATATAGGACTCAAAACATTTTCAAGTGTGTGCCTAGACTCAACCGTCAACGATTCGCTCAATCAGTGGGGGCTTCTAGGTCGGAGAAGGCTCTGATACCAACTTGTAATGCCCATGATGGGACTATATCTCCTACGTGTCGAGGCACGACTTAAAGATATAAGCCCATTCTGGAATGATCTCAAATTTGGTATCTTTGCACGACTCATGTAAAAGAGGGATTAAATTGCAAAAGGAGATAGTTGGCTTACACTCGCCACTTCACACAATACATTACATAAGCAAATCATCATTCAAAGCATCACAACCCGACTACGGGCGAAGATCCAAAAGAAAGATACCAAAACAACATAAAGCCACAGGTCAGAATCGCCCCTAGTAGAAACCACTACTGATCGTCGAAAACGTCACAAGCATACGGCCACTCTCTTCATGGAACTCCCGAAGTAGAACTTGAACCAGCTCCTGCATCAAACTCGGCTGAACCTGCATCTGGTGTTGTAGTATCTGTGAGCCACGAGGACTCAGCAATCCCATAACCATGGGTATCAAGACTAGCAAAACTTTGTGGGTAGGAAGAGGTAAAGTGGTGAGGTTGCAGCAGCGGCTAAGCATAATATGGTGGCTAACTTACGAGTACAAGAATAAGATGAGCATCTACGCAAACGGTCGCAAAAGTGGTGATCGCTAAAGATCCTGAACTACATACGAGTCAAACATAACCCCACCGTGTTCTCTTCTCAAAGTGAAAAGAGACAGTCACGGTTACTCACACAGTTGTGTGTTATACTTCGGATCCTGTGTCAAGTTTTCTACAACCGGACATTAACATATTCCAATCTGCCACATAACCGCGGGCACGGCTTTCGAAAGATCATAACCCTGCAGGGGTGTCCCAACTTAGCCCATCACAAGCTCTCACGATTAGCTGAAGTGATAAATATAATATCATCACTCCTTATCTTAGGGAAAATCCGATCAGGCTCGGCTTCCCGGTGCACAAGACATTTCGACAATGGTAAAACAAGTCCAGCAAGACCTCCCGGCGTGCCGACACCCTGATAGTAGCCGCGCGTATCTCGTCTCAGGCCACAACCGGATGGGCGATGCTACAGGTAAAACCAATCCTCGAGTTTCCCCGTGGTGGCCCCGCAGGACCCCCGTTTGGGACCAACACCATCAGCACTGGCCCCCCTGCTATGTAGAATTAAGAACCCGGGACGCGACCCCCTATGCAAATTTAATTATTTAATTAAGTTGTTATTATGAGGCAAATTAAAACCAATGTTGGGCCTTGCTGGAGGAGTTTTATTCAAAGTCGAACTGTCAAGGGGTCCCCATCCACCCATCGTGTAAGGAACGCAAAATCAAGGAACATAATGCCGGTTTATCGGCGCCTAAGGTGGCATGAGTGGAACAAAACACCGAGCAAAAGGCCAAGCCTTCCACCCATGCCCAGTATATAGGTGTGTTAATAATAGTAATAGATATTGTGATATTCCAACAACAAGTTCCCACCTGGAACGAACTTCATCTTCACCTGCAACTAACAACGCTATAAGAGGGGCTGAGCAAGCGGGTAACATAGCCAAACAGTGGTTTTGCTAGGAAGGTTTCAAAGGTTAGAGGTTTCATGGCAACAAGAAGAGGCTGACATAACAGATGGGTAGCGCGACATGTAACGATAGCATCGAGACAACTAAGCATGGCAATGGTAGTAAAGGTATCCAAGGGTATGATCATCTTGCCTGGGATTCCGCAAGGAAGAAGAACGGATCCATGAAGAAGACGAACGGATCCTCACAACTCCGGAACGGAACCGAAGCTAATAAGAGAAGCAACCGGAAAGAAGCAAACAACACGGTAAACACACAATCATAAGCAATGTCATACGATGCACATCCAAGTATGATGCATGTCCGGTTTAATTATGCATGGCATGGCAAGGTGCACAAACAACACTACAAGTTAAGTGGAGCTCAATATGCAACGAGTTGCATATTGACGGAACACCACATTTTAATTATTTAAATGACTCTCGTTTATTACAAGACAAGATTAAATGTTTGTTAACATGGCAAGAGGTGGAGCAAAAGTAAACTAACTATTTAGGCAAGTTTAAATGAGGCCGGAAAAACAACAACAACTCCGGAAAATCCCCGTGAGCATGTTTAGCAATTTTAAGCAACAAGAATTCACACGTTTTAATGTTGTTAACATGATGCGGATGCCATGATCAAGTTTATGCAATTTTTAGTTAAAGGTTGACAAGAGATATATGAAGCACTTGTCACCGTGGTGGAAAGAAAGGGTGCCACGGCAACGAATCCGAAAATGATGCAACGGCAACATCTCGGTTCCGGTAACTCGTTGAGAGTCCGGAGCAAAGCAAAGGTGGCGTGAGCGAGTCGAACAAGATGGAAGGTGGGGTGATCCCGTCACCGGGTTCCCACGGGTCGGCGACGAGGCAACCGAGGAGCACGACAAAAGATGAAACGGGCACGGAGCACAACAAGGGAAACATTTCATACAACCACATGCATTCCACGGGTCATCGTCTCGGGGTTATACCTTCGAAGCGTTCGTTCTCGGAAGGGTCGAGTCGTCGAGGGACGTAGTGGAAGTAGTGGTACACAATCATTGGTATGGGTACTTGGGGTCTTCGGCGAGGGTAGTCGTACACGGTTCGTAGACGTTCGGGTAACCGTAGATGTACTTGGCGGATCCACGTAGTCGTACACTTGGACAACGGAGACGGTCATGTAGTTGAACTTGGCGGGTAGACGATGTCGCGGTACTCGTTCATGTAGTAGTCGTACACGTATGTAGATGAACTTGACGGGCCCCATGTGTAGTCGTACTCGGCGTCCTTGTGCACATGACCGAGAGGAACTTGACGGCGGTAGTGGTACTTGGCACTTGTTCTATAGTCGAACTTGAGATGATCTTGGTGAACCGTGAGGGAGTCAACAGGCTGGTGTTGCAGCGGGAAGAAGCCGGAGGTGCATGGAAGGAGAACAAGCATGGCAAGCATGCGGCCCTGCGGTGGAGTTTGAGCACGCCCTCGAGGCTTCCACAACAAGGAGCAACGGGCGGCCCTGCGGTGTTGGTGGAGGCCGGCACATGGAGAAGACGAACGGGGCCACAGGGAGACGATGCAGGGTCGAGGCAGGAGGGAGCTCTGGCGCGGTCCGGGCCGGCTCGCGGGGCGCCAGGCGCTCGGTGAATGGAGGCAGCACAGGAGGGTGGCGGCGCACCTGGCCGACGGCTGCGGCTGCGATGGCCGGCCGGCGAGGCGAAGCCGGGGCGGCGGCGGAGGAGAGCCCCGGCTCGGCGCGGCGCGGAGGAAGGCCGAGGGAAGGCCGGCGGCCAGAGGGCGCGGGGAGGCCGGGCGCGGCGGCTTCCGCGGCGGAGGAGAGGAGGTAGGGGCGGAACTCCATGGCGCGGGAGGAGGTCCAGAGGCGCTGGGCGCGGGCGAAGTGGCCGGCTGCGGCCTCGGTCCAGAGAGGAAGGCGCTCGGGGGGATCGGGAAGGAAGGCTGCGACGAGGAAACGAGGGGATGGGAGCGAGGGGAGAGGAGGAGTGCGGCGCGCTGGGAGGAACGAGAGGGAGGAGCGATCCGGTCTGGTCGGGCTAGGGTTTTTGGGAGCGGTCGGGCTTGGAGGCTGGCTTGGCCTGGAGGGAGATGGGCCTGATAAGCTGATGGCAGCTAGGAGGCCCAGCTGGACTGGCTGCCTCTCCTATTTTAAGAGTGAAAAGGAAAAAAAAACAGAGAATGAAAGAAAAGGAGAGAAGAAAAGAAAGGGAAGCTAGGCAAGAATTTGCACATGAGGTTATTTTCTCGGGCTCATAACAAAGCGCGGTCCGAGAAAAATAGAAAAGACAAGATCGAGATATAATTCAAACATATTTGAATTTAATTCAAATGGGCTTGAACTAGGACTTGATTTTTGAAGTGTCCAAAAATGTTGAGGATTTTGGAGGAACCTCGATAAAACGGATAAGAATTTTAGACAAGGTAAAGATGGAGAAACTTGAAGTGAAATAGGCATGGGGAAAATTATGCAAGTGTGTTGGGATTAATTCCAAACAAATGGAATATTTTTATAATATAGCTCCCTAAATATTGGGTGGATATGTTATAAAGAGAAGTCAACCTTCCCTCGATTTAAATGGACCGAAGGTCCACATGATTTATTTAAGTTGAGATGCAAAATAAAAGACATGATGGCATGATGACATGATGCAAAGCAAAATAAATAACGCAAACACAAATGAAACACACGGGAGAACCCGGAACATCTGGAATCTCTGGAATCTTCTGGGACGTCGGTCTTCGGGCGTCACATCAAGGCGATGAAAGGGTCAAAACCTGGTGTATAAAGGCTTGTCGGTCCTTAGTTTGAATCTAGCGCGAGGAGTTGCTTTGGGGGAGGCTTGTGTGAAGTCTTACATTAGGTGAGATCAATGAGATCTTTTTTTTTTTGGAAAAACTCTACATGTTCAAACATTCTAAAAAAAATGTAGATACACAGCAATCGATGGTTGATGTTCAACCTCAAAAAGATTTAAATCCTAATCTGACCTACATTAATAGAAACAAAAAAAGACAAAACATGATGTGAATAGTGTCAAAGCTGACACTATTCACATGCAAACTTCTCTTTTTGAATCTCCAAACGTACGTCGAGTTTTGTGCTGATTTTTTCCGGAGTTGTAGACATACCTCACATAAATGTTACTCCCTCCGTCCCAAAATAAGTGTCTCAACTTTGTACTAACTTTAATACAAAGTTGTACTAAGGTCAAGACATTTATTTTGGGACGGAGGGAGTATGAAATAATTTCAGTTTTTATAAATGTCTAAATATGAATTTTTGGGATCGATCTCATGATCTCACCTAATGCGAGATCTCATACAAGTCCCCCCTGAGTTGCTTTCCTCCTTCCTGAAGAACTTCACCTCTTATCCTGTGAACTTGTAAGATATGGTTCGTTTAAGCGTGTTTGCACTTCGATTTGGATGTAGTCCCTTAGCTGAGCTTTAGCCTTCCCACCTGAACTGTTTTTCTTCCGTCTTACCTCTAGCTTTTGTTGGAAAAAAAGTTCCAAGCAAATGAAACCGAAGGGAGAGGGGCTCTTTTATATTAAAAAACTAAAATACAACTGGATGTCTTTTTTTTCATAAGCACCATCAGACAAATTCGGTTGACTAGAAGAAACGTGTCTCATAAAGATGAGTAGAATCTAATGGCACCTTCAAGGGCGCCCCCTACTGAAACAAGAGAACCGGTGCATGCCAACACTATCAAAGGCCCACTCTCACCTTAGCACAAACCCATTTACCAAGTCGTTGTGTAAGAGCATCTCCAACGCTATTCGCTACTTCGCCCTTAGAGCAACTCTAGCAGACCCCACATCCGCTCTCGGCCCGCAAAATAACCGCCAAAATGCGGGTGCGGGCCGGAAAGTCTGCTCGACCAGAATCAGCATCCCGCCCCGGCCCGCAAAAAAATTTAGGGGGCGCGGCAAATTTCCGACCCCAACCCGGGAAAACGCGGGTTTCCCCCTCGCGGTTGTGGTGCCCTGCATATAAGCGGAAGCGGTTGGTGGGGGGACATTTCATCCCGCGCTTTCTCCCACCAACCACCTCTCCTCTCCCCCCGCGCGACGTCGCCGGCCGCCGCCCAAGATTCCGGCGACAGCCATCGGCAGGAGCACGCCGGAAGGCCGCCACGCGCACGAGGCCTCCCCTGCCTTCCCCCTGCGTCGGCGGGCCGCCGGATTTGCAGATCTGCGGCACTTCATCGCGGGCCGCCGGATTTCCCTTTTTCCGGCCGTCGGTTTGCTGCCGATGTGATGGAGTGGTCGGAGCCTCTCCCGCAGCCCAGGCAAGGGCGCATCGCCGCATGCAGGCACGAGTTCGTCCGCCCGCCGCCGTCAAAGGTTTGCGGGCATGGATTCGTCCGGCCGTCCGTCGGGCTCGGCGCTCGCGCAGCGTCTTTGTGGCCTGCCGATGCCGCTCATAGGGTGCGACGACTGCCCGCGCCAAGTGATGCTGCTCACTTCGGGCACGCCGAAGCACCCCGGATGGGTGTCCTACAAATGCGAAAACGACGGGGTACATGCACTTGCGGTAGCTCGTTTCATAGCTCATTCTTTAGTTCAATTGCGGTAGCTTACTTCGAGCTTGCTCAATGTTTTGTGTAGGACGATGGATGCTCATTTTGGTTTTGTGAAGGCCAATACATTGATTTATTGATTGAAAGAAACATAATATATGTTGATGCACTCCTTAGTAAAATCGAAGGCAATGATGCGACTGCATGTGCAACTAGAGGGGAAGCAACGTCTACTTCTTCTGAACCAAAGATGAAGAAAGAAGAATGCAAAATCAAGAATCCATAGATCAACAACGAATGCATGGAGAAGATATTAGTCCAACTAGTGGGAGGAGTTATGGAAGTTGGAAATCTTTTAAAATGCATACTTGTGGTTCTTGTTTTCTTTGGGCTTGCTATCCTAGCAAAGATTTGGTGATGTATTTCGTATCTAATGTTGTTGCAAAAGCAAAAAAAACATTATGCTAGATCAATTTAAGTTGCAAATCTAAGTTTTGCGGGCCGGGAGGTGCTGCGCCAGATCAGACCCCGCAGAAGCCGACCCGTAAAAAAGCATATTCCGCGAATATGCTTTTTTACAGGTCCATTATACGGGGTCTGCATCTGTGCCAGCCCGCGCCGGCTCGCAAAAGCGGTTTTGCACGAACTGCAAACGCGTTTTGCGGGCCGGCGGGATGCGGGGTCTGCTAGAGTTGCTCTTATATGTCCAGACCAGAAGGTACACGCATTTTTGGGTCTAAACGTTAACCCTCAAATGTCCACATGAATGCTCGGACGTCCAAAATTCCATAGTTTGTCTCGGAATTAAGGGGAGCGTCCAAAATTCCATAGTTTGTCTCAGAATTAAGGGGAGAATAGGCGAGTCCGGACGTGTCTACGGCGCCAACTCACATCTACCATTCTTAAGAAGTTGCTCCCCATTACTCCATATTCCCATGCACACTGTCCACATCAGCGATGTGCCATCTCAGCTACCATGTTCCAATCGGTGCTTCTATTTCCAACTATAACAGCACAAAGAGCTGGACTTAGTAATCACATGCCGAGGTCGAGACTGCATGTCTTCTCCACTATTAGCCATCTGATTATTTCTTGAAGCCACATCCCCTTCCTAGGCCCACACATTCCCCACGAGTCACTTGCCTCCTCTTAACCGTCACATCCGGTCCCTTCCCCTACACGAGTCTTCTTCTTCCTTCAGTTACGATCTAGGGAACAGAACAAGCGCTAATCCACAAACCTGATCCCTAGACCTCTCCCATTCGATCTATAAAGATTTGCTTCATGGTACTACAACATGGAAATCTAGATCCCCTTCATAGCTCTACTCCTCTTTCGGCTGCCCCCGTCCTCCACATCTAGCTTTGTGACAGTCGTAGACAATACATCAGTCTAGCAGTATCGAGTCTTGATCTGGCCTTCCAAGCCTAGAAGATGCGTTGATTCCGCCGGCGCCGGCATCATCCATCACTGTTTTTTTTGTATTCACCTGGAAGCTACCGTACAACCTGCACCCCTCCATGGATATTTCGTATGGTTGGCAGATATTATATTGCTTTTTAGATTATGCAATTGCTGCCTAGACCCTAGAAACACTCAAACGGTTCTATTTTTGTGATCTCAAGCGATTCTATTTGGAATCATATCAAGTAAGTTTTTCTTGGACTGTATTGGCTGAATTTGTTAGAAAGTAAAACTAAGAGACCATCAACAGGAATGTAAAGTGAAAGGTCGTCCTTATTGATGATTGAGTACGAGTATATATAGCCCCGAGGGGATACATCCAACAGACGCGATGGTCCGGAGAGACATGAGCGAACAGTCGTGTCCCTCGTACATGGCGGTTAGGGATAGTGGAGATTCTCCATAATTAACACATGGGTTAATTAATCTCAACAATCCCCCTAATCTACGCTATCCTTGTAGACATCATCATCTTAAATAAAAGCTCCTCAAAAACCCTGTGGGAAAAATGTGAGGAGTATAGTGTTTAATATGTTGCTAAAACTCCTTCAAACCCAATGGGAAAAATAAGGAGAAAATGGTACAACATATAATGGTCATTGTCTCTTTTAACTCAATACGAGAAAACTCATAGAGTTTAGAGCACAATAAATATGTCATATATACTTTCCCAAAAACCCCGGTGGGGAAAACAGAAAGTATGACATATGATCTCATGTTGATATTACCTCATTAAAAACCTTTATGAGAACCTGTAAAGTAAACTCATGAAGGAAAAAATAGTATAATATGATGCATTGAACAGGAACAATTCAGGAAGATACTCCCCCTGATTCTTGCAAAAATTAGAAGCCGTCACGTACCAAAACATAGAAGTTGGTAGAGACCCGCTAAACAAATCAGTCGCATGATTTGACTTGCAAGATATGCAATAGTGATATTGCTTATTATGTAACCTATTTGCATCCGGGCAACACAAGAAACATTATTATTGAGATAATGGTTGGTGAATGTAGCCATGAGATCTTATTTGAAGACTCTTTATGAGAGGGCTACCACACCTAGTAGGAACACTAAACTTGTCTACGATCTGATAATGGGGATCTGATCGATGTATCCAATGATATTGGTGTTCAGATTTCTCCGAAACTGAAAAACCAGGACAAGATGTTTCATGCCTTGGAGATATCGAAAGATATTCTTGAGTACCAACCAATTTTGTTTAGTGGATCCAATGGCATTATGGAACGTTGAGTCCCAATATCTAATTTCCATCATCTCTTGGCTAATAGATCTTTCTCTATGTCTAGAGAATGAACTACCATGAGAGTTATGGATAGATAAGATTTGTCCACAATGAATTTTTCCAATATATTTTGGATATAGACAACATAGTATACCATAATGTATGAATGAAGGTGCTCAAGTTGTAGTAACGAGCGGTATTTTGGTTTACCCAAATCCTTCATTTTAAACTCCGTCATTTAGATGATTACATGTGTCGTCATTACAGACACACAAACATGGATAATCATCATTGTAGGATCAATCCTTGTGAATAAGGAACTCACTACGTCGGTTGTACCAAATGTACCGACAATAATAATAAGTCATATGGTGACTTATTGATTTTACACAATGTATGTTGCGTATTGCATTTCGATTCAGAAGTGAGATTCCATCGGGAATCAACCATATATGTCTGAATCTAGTAATCCACATGGATATGTGATCACTACATATATCAACTGCAAAAATAGATGATTTTGTACTGCCAATGATATTAGTAATCGGAAAGGGATTCCACCTCTGAAGAATAGTTGGGTATCTGCGCGAACCCTTCTGCTACAATACTTGCTCTATGTTTCACCACCTTGTTGTTCTCAATTCTGTTTCCAGAAGAAAACTGGTGTAGGTATTGCTTATGAATACCTTCCCATTATTGAGCAAGATCATTTCTTCCTAGATTACACCCTTTGCTTGAGTTCAGTCCGAGTGTTCTTTATACTTTGCCATGGCCATGGTCTTTGGATCTGAATCACTTGAAAGGTTTTTTCAATCTAGTTGAGAAATGTATGTCGACAGTTGTAGACTTCCAGTTATATGTTTCTCCATAATCTATATATCAATATATAGTTGATGGAAATATCCTTACCCATGGTGACCGCTCGCGATTTCCCAATGCGATTGAGTCGGGTATTCCGATGTCCCGGTCATTGTGTGCACTATGACCTGGGTTGGTGGAGGTTTCTGTCCACTGGGTGTATACTACCCATTAGGTGTCTGTCAACGTAAAGTTGACATGCATTTACTGATTCGGAGGCCTTGATATCCTTGCTTGCAAGAAGCTGAATCCTGATGCACTGTTGTCGTACTTCTCCCCTTGTTGCTTTGAACGAGGAGTTGAGTGGTTTTAGTTGGTACCTCCACTCTTTCCGACATATTTTTGCAGGATTGTAGGATTGCGTGACACCTTTATAGTCAGTAAATGAATTTGGCAGGTTATTTGCAATGTGTTGCAAATATTCTGAACGCATGGTTCAGATCTTTCAGTACGTGAATTTGAGGCCGAAATGTGTTGAACATTCCACTAATTTTCTGGCATTCTTTATGGTACTTGAAATATCCCCCTAATGTCTGGAAATGTTCCTCGTTGAATCAGCATACTGTCCTTGAATAACTCCCCATGTGAGGGGCTTGAGGTATTGATGGTAATACAATTATTCCTCACATAGATCCCAACTATAGGTTGAGGGGCCAATGATGTATGCCGGGTGATGATATCGGTATGCAACCGAAAGTACTACAGATGGAAAATACTTGGTAGATTTCCACGTATCAAAGATAGAGGGGAATAATATATGCAGTTTGATCATGAGTGTGCTTCGCTAGCGATGTTGTTGTCACCGTGAATGATTGGTCGCCGCCGCTAGCGATGGCCTTTTCTCTCAGCGGAGAGACACGTGCTGATAACGTGTTAGAAAGTAAAACTAAGAGACCATCAACAGGAATGTAAAGTGAAAGGTCGTCCTTATTGATGATTGAGTACAAGTATATATAGCCCCGAGGGGATACATCCAACAGACGCGATGGTCCGGAGAGACATGAGCGAACAGTCGTGTCCCTCGTACATGACGGTTAGGGATAGTGGAGATTCTCCATAATTAACACATGGATTAATTAATCTCAACAGAATCTTTGCTGTATTCATAACGATTGTTCTCATTGGCTGTGTCATAGTTATTTCCATTTAGGGTACTTTATTGGCTGATAAGTAAAATCCCTCTTTATTATCTGATTGATGATATTTCCTCGGATTTATTCTGATCGTTTTACCAGATGATAGACGATGTATCCATGGGCCGATCGATTTCTGAAGCGTGTGTTTTATCAGGGATCAAGGTGGAGGCAAAACATACTTCCTGTCCTTGGGCCCATCGATTTCAGAACCCAAAATCCATGATTTATCACTAATTATATGAAGAACGTACTATTGTAGTGGTGTAATCCCTGTGATGGCATCATCAAGTGAGATAGATGCATGGCAAGGAATATGTCTTATATGTTTATTTACTGCTTTTGATGTGCCAATAAAATGTATGAGTTTTTTTTCCTTATTTCATACAGCTCGAAAATGGGTTCTTAATTGGTAAGGTACATGGATCAATTGGGAAGGATTCTGATATTTTTCATATTATTTGACAGCAGCAAAATACATGCATCATATTTTACATATTCATATATCCTACGTTTTGTTCACCTTGCTTACTCTTATTGTAGAGGCCTGACATTATGGACTCATCCAAATGTTTCATATGCAGCTCACATATACGAGATGTGGTGTTCTCTGTTTCTTCTTCGGTAATTTCCGTATGCATGAGATGACCTCACATGCTAAATCGTCAACCACTCATGCAACTTACAAACTACACTACGGCTTCTACCTAAAATTAGTAGTAATTATTTTGCTTAAATTTATAATTAATCATCAGTAGAGTGATCGCGTTCGTTTGTAATCAAGAAAAACTCTCATTAGTACTCTTTGGTCAGTTTCTACTTGCAACTGTGCCATGCCAAATCCTTAACACATTGTTCGAATTTATAGGATAATCACTTTGATCTGTAATTTTTGTATCCATTACACTATCTTCAACAATGAATTAACCTTCGGTATGTATGCAGTGCTACAAAATTCCCGCACCAGCGTACAAGCATACCCTTGGTTCACACAAAACTACTTCCAAAAATATTAGATTTTAATTCATGTAATTTTGTTCATACAGAATTCATCCAAAATTAATATTTAAGTTCCCGCAGCAACGCGCGGGGAAATCATCTAGTTAGACATCATCACAAGCCCACTTTTCCTTCTTCTCCCCTTCCCTCTTCTCTCTTCATTGGCAAGGGGCTTATATAAAACTTGAAAATGTCCTAATCTCAAATGTCAATCATGTTCCAACTCAAAAAAGAAGAAACAGCACGTCATGTTTTCCCCATAAAAACGTGCCCGAAGCCCCGAATATGTGGGCAGTAATTCCCAATGAATTGCAGCCTGATTCGCTCTTGATTACACGGATACGGTGGATCAATCCAACCGTGTACATCTCGCGTGCTCTGGAATCTACCGAGCCTGCCAATTTCCATCTTTACTGAAAAGGAAAGAACCATTTCTTTTTTGGAATGAGGAAAGAACCTTTCGATCGTGCACTGCCGCATATAAGCCGGAGTGCTCGCGCCGGGTCACGCGACGCGACGAAACCGACCGAGTCTCCACGGCCGCCGGAGCAGCGTGCCCTGCCGGTGCCGGAGAAGGCGGCGACGCGCCTTTCCACGCAGCCAGCGCGTAGACAGCCAGGGGCTCTACCAGGCACAGAACACAACGGTCAAAAGACCCGGGGCATCCGAGGTGGAGCGAAGCTGGGAAAGGTGGCCCGGGGCTCCACCACGCGCCGGACGTGACAAAACGGCACCGCGCCCCCTCCTCCTCCCTCGCCCACCAAATTCTCCGGCCCAGACACTGACCGGCCGCGCCCACGCCCGCGCCGCACCCACACTCTTTCTTTCACACTCCTACGGAGCTCAGTCCTGAACTCCTGATCCCCACCTCGCGGCGCCGTCGGGTCCGGCCATGGCGTACTCCAAGGGAGCTGGCGGCGGCGGGATGTCGGCGGTGGACGCCATCCTCGCGGAGGCGGCCGACCTGGTCGCGCTGGAGCAGATCGCCAGGCTCAACACGGCGCACCTCGCCGGCCTCGACGACTCGGCGCTCCCGTCCAGCCTCGAGTCCCGCTTCCGCAAGCTCAAGTCCCTCCCCACCGCCCCCGCGCCGCCCGCCAAGACCTTGGGCCGCAGCTCCACCGCGCCGCCGCAGCGCCGCGACGATCCTCCTGCCGACCCGCTCGCGCAACCGCACGCCGACCCTCCCTCGCCCGCACCAGTCGCCCCGGCGAGCCCGCAAAAGGAGCGGAGCCCTCCGCCGCAACCGCAGGCTGATCCTCCTAAGAAGAGCGTCCCCGCGGTCCCAGAAGATGGCGACGAGGAGGAGGAGGACCTGGAGCGGCTCTTCGGGCCAGGGCGCGGCCGGCCGACGCTGAGGGAGCGGAACAGGGGCAGGGACGACGACGGCTCCCTGTCGCCGCCGCCGCCGCGCCAGGCGTGCTGCTTCCCCTTCTCGCCCAAGAAGGCCCTGCAGAGGGCCCCGACGGCGAGGAGCAGGAAGGACCGCGTCGCAGGAGCGCCGGGCGACGTCCTAGGCATCGACGCCGGCGAGTGGGGCGATGAGAACAGGAAGATGGTGACGGAGCTCAAGGAGCAGCAGCGCAAGCTCAAGAAGGCGCTCGAGGAGCAGGTCAAGGTCAGCAGGGAGACGGCCAAGATGGCGCGCTGGGTCAAGCAGGCCTCCGCGCGCATGACGCACACGGACGCCATTGACGACCTGCTCAGCGACATCGACGACGACGACGAGCTCAAGTGAAGAGAAATCTGCTCTCCTTTCCTTATCTTCCAAAGCTTCTGCTCCATCTTTTCGGAAATTTCCCTGGCTTGGACAAACTATATATATATATATATATATATATAGATATTTAGGCTGCAATGCATAGTAGTTATATGAGTTGGACTTCAGAAAGAAGGCTATAAATTCTGCTGTTTTAGACGAACAGAGGTGTATGTTTGATCTTGTGTTCTTGTTTCATACTACTCCCTTCGTTATAAGGCTTTTTAAATATTTCAATACGGACTACGTACGGAGCAAAATGAGTGAATACACTCTAAAATACATATGTATGTAGTCTCCATTTGAAATCTCTAAAAAAAATCAATACGGACTAAAGGAGCAAAATGAGTGAATCTACCCTCTAAAATACTTCCTCTGTCCCATAATATAAGAATGTTTTTGCACTACACTAGTGTCAAAAACGTTCTTATATTATGGGACAGAGGGAGTACATCTGTATGTAGTCTGTATTTGAATCTCTGAAAAGACTTATATTTAGAAACAGAGGGAGTAGAAGTTATGTCTAAAATCACAAACCATAGCCACCATTACATGCACCAAGGTACGTACAGAACTTGACAAGGATATAATCTGCCTATTAGTAAATTCAGTGCAAGTACAAGTTGGGCGCAAGAATAATACTGGAGAATTCAAGAGATTGCGGCACACAGACAAGCACAGGGACAGTGACACTTAACCTAATTATTTGATCCTATTTCGAGTTTACAGTCTATTGGCGGAAGCAGAGGGAATGTAAAGTGAAGACAAAAAAAGTAGCTCTATGAAAATGGTTAGAGAGAATCATCTGAGTTGTCACCTTCGGAAGATGATTGCTTTCATAAGCTATCCTGAATATACATACAAGTCAATGCTCAGTACACCTAATATTCTGAAACCACCACGATGCAGTGTGATTCAGGAAGAGGGCAACGAATGGAATTTCAAACTTATGATACACTTCACCATCTTTTTCCTTGTCCAGATCCCCGAAAGGCTCCTTTAAATGTTTCCTCGACTATGAAATCTGAACTCCGGTACAAAGGCAAGCACATATCAGGTGATCCTACGTCGTAAATGAAGGTAATAGCAACGGGCTGTTTGTTTGTTTGCATACCTGCATTGTGGAGCCAGAAATATGCAGGCACCAAATCATTTGAACTTATGCTCGACCTCGGAGCTCCAGTCTAACTAAAACTGAGGAAGAATCACTGTCGTTCTGAATCTTTGTGTTTGCTGACCCCATTATTATTCCACAACAAACGATCTCCAGTGGAGAAAATGCCAGAGGGAGATTCTCCCAGATTCCACGAAACACAGCGCGTGGACTAGAACTTCCTGTGTGCAAAGTAATTGTTGTCTCATGTTCTGCCATTTCAAAAAGGGCCAAAGTGTGAGAACCATACCTTCAAATATGAAAATGAGCAAGTGACAAATGGACATCTGCACAACACTTATTATGCTTCATAGAAGTTTAAGCCGTTCGAACACTTTTTGCTTCAATTCAAAGAAATCAGGAACGCAGGAGCTCCTCAATTTGAAACATAATATTAAGTTGACGCCTAACCTTCCTTGTCCTAATCAAGGTACTATTTGAGTTGTTTTCATCCTATTCAGCAAGCAACTTATATAAGAAAATAAAAAAATATATAAAGGGGAAACTTCATGCAAAAGGACATCTTAACTGTTACTCCCTCCGTCTGAAAAGGCTTGTCCCAACCTTGACTCTCAAATGGATGTATCTAGCACTAACTTGATGCTAGATACATCTATTTGAGGGACAAGCTTTTTCGGACGGAGGAAGTACGAGATTAGGAGAGCCGGAGAACCATTTATATGCCAATTTCAGAGTAAATACTTACATTTTACTTTTACAAGTGATCCATCAAGCATGTGCTAGCAAAGTAGGGGTTCTTGTAGTTATAGACATTAACATAAGAGCCACTTCACAGCTGCTGGGGTTCCAATTTCAATAACCTGGCAAAGCATGCATCAACCAATACATCCTCGAAAACCACAAGAAAACAGCTGCAAAAGTGCAAATGAAACACTTACATCCCATTTGTTCCATTGTAGCAGACGCATCATGCAACATTTCCCTAGCTTTTCTATCCGGGGTACAACCAGCACGCTCCATTTCACTATATACTTCTGAAACCTATTCAAGAAAATGAGAAAACTATTTCAAGCTCGTCAAATTATCCAGGCACGTAGATTTCTCTAATGGTTCAAAATCTCAATAATACTGTACATACAATCCTAATTGGCACCGTATCAAGAAAATTAAATTTTCATTACATAAGGAGAGAGTTACAATTGCATGTCACCAAAAAGAACTCTTCTATAGTTAGAGTTAATAGCTGAAAAAAAAGCCATAGTTTTTACCAAGTAAGGTTTTCTGTCGGCAACAAAGCATATGGATATTTAAGCAACTGAAGTAATCAAAACTACAAATACAGCAGGCGGACCTTCTCATATCTTTTTACTCTCATGAAAGCCTTCATTAGAGTAGTGTAAGTCACAACATCTGGGCTCATACCCTGAGAAAGAACAAGCAGTGGTAAGAGAGAGTGCAAAGAAAGTAAGATCATGGCACCCAAACAAGAACCATAAAAATAACAACGTTCTCATTCAGGAGAAAGTACATACACTATCCTTGATATGCTGGAATACAGCTAGTGCCTCCAAGTGCCTTCCAGCCGTACTAAAAGCATTGATTAACAAATTCAACATAACAAGATTTGGTTCAATTCCTTCTGCCTCCATCAATTGAAGAACACTTACAGTTTGTTCACACAAACCCTGAAATGGGAAAGCCAAAGGAATATGATGTGCACAAGATGAAAAGGACAGACAGGAATCGATGGTTTTGAGATCAGCGCAAAGGCGACTAAACTGACAAAACTCAATAT
This sequence comes from Secale cereale, assembly GCA_902687465.1. Lineage (NCBI taxonomy): Eukaryota > Viridiplantae > Streptophyta > Magnoliopsida > Poales > Poaceae > Secale > Secale cereale. The sequence continues at coordinate 735,659,086 of LR738715.1, forward strand.
TCATGCAAAGTTTCAGTTAAAATAATTATTCATGCACAGTAGCAAGCTATGCCAAAGTACTCACTCACAGGTAGCCCTGAATCAGCCAAATCGCTAAACTAGATGGAAAATAGTTCACGTAAATCAGCTCAAGGTAACACAAAATTGCAGAATCTACCAGCAAATATAGTTGCCTGTAATGGTACTGTAATTTCTCAATATAACTTTCGGAATATCAAGTGCTAAAAGGAAGGTATATATTGATGTTAACGGTACCAACTAAGCTTCTTTTGAAGCAGAAAACAACTACAATGGCTATATTTCAAGATTTTTATACTATTACAACCATATAGTAGCAAGTAATGCCAAACAACTCGCTCTTGGGGCATCCTGTTTTGGATAAGCTAATGTACCACATGGCAAAAAAGAAGTTGCAAGTCAGCTCACTTATGTTTCTGCATAACACAAAATGCAAAATCTACCTAACAGGTGTAATTATTTGCCATGCCAATCTTTTTGTTTGATGTAACCGATTTAAGCAGAAAAAGTTGGACTTCCAGTGAATTATTTATCGACGATCACAACCAGAACTACGGTTTGTGTTATTAATTCTTCTGGAGACTTAACATCATTGTTTTGACAGGAAATCTTAGCATGCACTGGAATATACTCCCTCCGTCCCAAAATTCTTGTCTAAGATTTCTTTAGATACGGATGTATCTAACACTAAATCATAACTACATACATCCGTATTTAGACAAACCTAAGACAAGAATTTTGGGACGGAGGGAGTATTAAAGAACATATCATTTCACTATGAAATTGGTTTCCTCCATTTCCAGTAGCACTAACCTGTTGAGCATAAGCATTAGCCAGGACGCAGAAGATACTAGGCGAAAGCTGCAGGTTTTCAGCTTTAAGAGCAGCTACACATTCCTGGGCATCGCGAAAATGGCCATATTGACCAAAAATGTCGACCAAAACCGCATATATTGCACCACTCTCCTTGAACCCTCGATTCCTCATTTTATCAAACAGCTTTTTGAGCTCATCCCACTTCCCTTGCTCCCCCAACCTGCTGATGATCGTAATGAAGATCTTTGGGTCCGGGTACATCCCTTCCTCCTGCATAGCAGCAAGGAATCGCAGGGCACGCTTCATGTTCCCAACCCGGCAGTGCCATAGAATCAAAGCATTCCACGTAGCAATATCCGGCTTGATCCCCTGGGCACGCATTTTCTCAAACACCTTGCGCGCATCAGCGAGCTGCCCGTACTTGCCAAACGTATCAATCAGGCCGTTGTAAATCTTAACATCGAGCTCCACCCCGACCTCCTGCATCTCCAAGATGAGGTCGGTGGCCTTCTTCCACATGCCACTGTCCCTGTAAAGCCGCACCAGCGTGCTGTACCCGGCGGTGTCGAGCCGGATCCCCCGGCGCTTCATCTCGCCGAGGACCCACCACGAGTCCTCGAGGCGGCCGGCGCGGGCGTAGGCGTCCAGCAGGAGCATGTAGGTGCGCCGGTTCCGCGCGACCCCGTCGTCGGCCATCTGGAGGAGGAGGCGGTCGGCGAGGCGGAGGTGCGCCCTAGCGAGGAGGCCCTCGAGGAGCGCGTTGTAGTGCGCGGCGTCCGGGCGGAGCCCGAGGTGGCGCATCTCGAGGAGGAGCGCCTCGGCCTCGAGCGTGCGGCCGGCGCGGGCCAGCGCGCGGATGAGGCGCGCGTAGGCGGCGGCGCTGGGGCGCATCCCGGTGGCCTGCATGTCCGCGAGGAGTTGGAGCGAGCGGGCCAGATCGGAGCCCGCGTGGGGCTGGATGTCGCGGTCGTAGGACTCCCACGGCCGCTCCCGGTGGTGGTCCGGCGCGGTTGAGCAGACGGCGACGGCGATGGTGACGCCGCGGCGGCGGCAGCGGCGGACCAGAGTCAGACGCTGGAGGGGCGGAAGCTGCGGCGGTGGGTGAAGATGCCGGCGGACGACGCAGCAGGCGTCCATGGATATTGGAGCGCGCGCGCGTGCTCGCTCCCGCTGTGGTTGGGGTTGGAGAGACGAGTGGGGACCGGGGAATACTCCAAACACAACCTGGGCTGTACATTCCGGGAAATCCTATTTGACGCTAAAAGCAACCTCAATGCGCCGACCCATTTCATCCGCCCGCGTACTCGTTTGGGTCGACGCGGACAAAAGTGGCGGCCTAATGCGCCGACCTAAACGAATGTGCGTCCGTTTTTCGTCCGGGGGCGACTCATTCCTGCCCAATTTTGCGCTGGATTTGCGTCGGCGCGGACACGAGACGAACGCGTGCACGCCTTCTCCTCTCCCCTGGCACGTCGGTCGGTGGGAGCCACCAACATTTCTCCCTATTTTTCCAAAAAGGCTCCCGCCCACGCGCCCCCGCCCCCCCAACCAGGCATGGAGGACGTCATCGACCTCGACGCCGCTGCCGGCCTCGCCTCCCTCGCCTCGTCCGCCGCCGTCGCCCCCTCCGGGAAAGGCAAGCCTCGTGTCGCGCGCAAGACCACCTCCGCGACCAAGCCGAAGAAGGCGCAGACGTCCGAATAGCGGGCAAGGGAGTCGGCCAAGAGGAAGGGCCGGAGGCACACCGCGGACGCGAGGGATAAGGCCGGCAGGCAGGCCGCCGCCGTCGCCGCCGCACAGCAGGAGTTCACCACCGCCCGCATCGCCGAGGCAACGAGGGAGGTGCTCTACATGCTAGGGGTAAACCCTAGCCTGCATAGCGTCATCCAAGCCGCCATCGCCGCGGCCAGCACCGGCTCGTCGGCGTTTCCTCGGATGGTGCTGCCCGACTCATCCCGCCCGGTCCCCGGCTTCCACGTCTACCCGCAGGCCTCCCGTCTCTCCGGGGAGTGCTCACCCGTCGTGAACGTGGTCGCGCCTTCCACGCCCGCGCCCGCGTCCATCGACCTCAATGCCCCCCCCCCCTCGGTGGTCGGTGGCTCGTCGTCCAGCGGCACGAGGAAACGCGCGCGTCAGACGCCGGCCGGCGGCCTCCCGGACGCTCGTAACCTGTTCGAGGAAATGCCGACGGCCGTCGATGAGGACTACATGTAAACTCTCATCTTCGAGGGTGGTGCGCCGGGCGCTAGCTACGATCCCGACGAGACACAAAGCCAGGACGGCCGCGGGGCGTTCACGCCGACCGCTGCTGGCTATGATCCCGATCAGGCGGCCTTCATGCGTGATCAGGTCGGCCTCGACCTGGACGGCTTCCCCCTCGACCACGAGTTCCCGGAGGACTATGGACTAGAGGAAGAGGATGAGTGCGACATCGAATTGGAGCCTTTGTTAGAGGACGCGCTCGCCAACCAAGCCGCCGGTCCTAAGCCGAAGTGCAAGAGCAAGCGCACGAAGGCGCACACAGCTGCCGAGGACAAGCTTCTTTGCGAGTGTAGGCGAGACATTTGACAAGACCCAAAGACGGGCGCCGAGCAAAAGCATTCCACCTTTTGGACTCGTGTGCACCGCGAGTTTCATGAGCGCAAGAAGTTTCCTCCTTACCAATTTGTGAGCACGCGCGGGTGAGTCTCCATTTCCAAGCGGGGGAGGGTGATCCAACAAGAGTGCAACAAGTTTTCCGCCACCCTTGAGAGCGTCAAGGCCCGCCCCGTGAGCGGCATCGGCGTGCAAGACATGGTATGATAGCAAGCAAGCCGCCCTCTTTTGTGCCATCAAGATCATCCTTTTATGTCTTCATATGCTTGCATGGAAACATTTTGTAGGCATTTCAAGCTTTGGAGGCATTCAAGGTTCAACACAATGGCAAGTGCTTCAACCTCTACCATTGCTATCGGGTCATCAAGGACGGAGAGAAGTTCGAGACACAATATACCGCACTCAAGGCACGTGGGGGGAAGGGCGTCGTGGAGGATGTTGGGGAGGGCGACCCGGCATGGCCGCGGGGGGAGACCAACTCCAAGAAGGAAGACAAGCGAGATGCGGCCACCAACGCCTTGATCGCAAGCGTGGACGGCATGATGAATAAGAAGGACTCAAGGGAGGAGGAGCGCCGGCGTTTCAAGGCGGAGCAAATGGATGCTTTCATGGAGATCCAAAGGAGGAGGCTTGATCTTGACGCCGAGAAACAAGCCAAGATGTTCGAGCTTGAGGCGGATAAGCAAGCCAAGATGCTAGAGATCGAGGCCGCCAACGCCAAGACAAAGGCGAAAGAAGTGGCTCTTGCAAGCATGGTGACCGGGGTGGAGATCATGAAGGTCGATCTCAACGCCTTGTCGCCAAGGAAGAGGCCGTGGTTCGAGAAGATGCAGGCCGACATGCTCAAGTTGGACGACTAGTGATCTATGGCGTCGAGGGCCAACTTTTTTGTATGCAGGCAGGTGTGCCGACATGACCATGGGAGCCGCGATGGCGTGGTCGAACTCAAGGCCCACCATTTTTTGTGTTCCGGTATGTGTGTCGGCCGGCTGGTGAGTGCGCAAGCATGAACTGTCGTATTTTATGAAGCCGACATTGTATGCCGGCGCTGGCATGGTGCCGGCATGAGTCATGGCCGCTGGCATGATTGGCCGCGGACCTTTTTTATTTGAAAGTTCAATGCGGACATGAAATGGGTCGACACGTTGCGCATTGCCGACCCAAATGCAAAACTGGACGGACGCCGGGCGGACGACCGACCCAAACGAACAGAAAAGGACAAAACATCGAGCATTTTGCACAGGCGATCCCCGAGCACGACAATTGGGCCCAGCCCACTTCCCCACAGCGAGACAACCATTTTTATTTTGTTTTTATACCTATTTTATGGTTTTCTTTTGTTTTTATTTTTGGTTTTTTCTGCTTCACTTTATTTTTCATTTTTCTCTTTCTTTTTCTTCCTAGTTTTCTTTTTTATGTTTTTGTTTCTTTTGAAAATTGTTCAGAAAGTTCAAATTTTGTTCATGTTTAAAAAACGTTTAAAATGTTCATGTTTAAAAAATTGTCCAGAAATTTAAAAAATATTTGCATTTTCAAAAATTGTTCTTGTTTTACAACAAATGTTCGGAGTGTTTTTGTTGAAAATTTTCACAAATTTTCAAACCTGTTTTCAAAAATTGTTCACAAATGCCAAATATTGTTCATATTTTCATTTTTCAGGAGTTTCAAAAAATGTTCCAGTTTTCAAAAACTGTTCGCAAGTTTGAAAAATCATGTTTGCAAATTTTGTTCAGGAATTTAAAAATATGTCCACGTTTCCCAAATTTTTTCTGGAGTTTGGAAAGATGTTCCCGTTTCAAAAAAAATGTTCATGATTTTCAAAATCTCTTCTTGTTTCTCAAATTTTTTATAGATTTTTCAAAATTTGTTCATCAATTTGAAAAGTGTTTGTGTTTCACAGAACATTCCGTTTTTTTTTGAAAAAAATATTGCTTTCATGATACCTAAACTGATTTGGATCTATGCAGTGTGTTTGGTTCTTTAAGTTGGATGCTGCATTTTGATCAGCTACAACTGCTAGTTCAGTTGGTGGGAACACGTGTATGGCGATACATCATGTGTTCGAATATTGGCAACTGCATATATATTTTTGGAATAAATAAATCCTGAACATTTGATTTTTAAGCATGCTAATCCGAACTCTTTTTATGGCAACTTTAGTTAAGACGATGCTGACAAACATGGCAATTTTCTGACAAAAAATGAACCGAAACAAAGTTGCTAGTATGTGTTAACAACTAAAGTTGCCACCTCGCAGCAACTAAAGTTGCCATCAAAAAAGTTCAGAATGACATACTTAAATTCCGAACGTTCGAGACTTATTATGATCTTATATTTTCTAGCTATTGTACGCATTTGATTTCGTTTGCTGTCTTCATGGGTCGGACCAGTCGGAGACCCGCCTATGCGAAACGACATCAACTTGACGCAGAGCGCGTCACATAGGAGGTCCCATACATTCCAAGCATGGCATGACCCGCGCAGACACATCAACTACACGGACCATTCCAGGCATAGGAGGAGGTGTGTGCATATACCTCGCTCAACGCGAACTGGATGCTAGCCTCGCCTGAGGGAGATAAAGGGCTGGCCCAGCTCACGGAGGGCCACAGCCACGTTTTTCTCTTCTTTTTTTACTTCTTGTTTTCTTTTTGCTTTCTTTATTATTTACTTATGTTTATACTTCCAAATATTATATATATAATTGATGAACCTTTTTTGAAAAAATGATGACATTATTTCAAAATTGATTGTTTTTGTTTCAAAATCAGTGAACTGTTTTCAAAACTGATGAACTTTTTTCCAAATCATCAACTGCTTCACAATCGATGAACTTTTTCATAAATCCTGATTTTTTTTTATTTTTTCCCAATTTTCGTGAACGTTTCTGAACCCAAGAACATTTTTTTAATAAATCCATGAACTCTTTTTTTATTTCGCAAAAAACTGAAGGCCAATCTTTTCTCCTGAACCAGCAGCGCAACGCAGAAAAAAATACACAATGTTAGCAAGGCGAGTTGATGGCGTGAGTGTTTTGGTTTGGCGAGCGAGTGAGCGTAAATTTAATGGGCTGCGGCGCACTTCTGTTCACATGAGCGCCCGATCTCCTGACCGACGCTGAAGTCGCTGATTAGGAGGTCCCACTAGGCGATCCAGAGTCTAGCGGCACAATCCAGCTACCTAGAGCGAGACCCATGTTCCAACGATGCTAGGCGCATTAGAGCAAGTACAATAGTGAGCTATAAGCCCGCTTACATGTCATTTTTGCCTATGTGGAGGAGAAAGACAAGGGAAAAGTGAAGGAGTGGGCTCTCATGCAAGAGCCAGGCTCTATGCGTGCTCCTAGGCAAAATCATTTAATGAGAAGAAAGAGATAGAGAGAAAGGCGTATCCCAGCGGCCTGCATGTTCGCGAGGAGTTGGAGGGAGCAGGTGAGGTCGGAACCCGCGTGGGACTGGATGTCGCGGTCATAGGACTCCCACGGCCGCTCCCAATGGTGGTCCGACGCGGTTGAGCAGACGGCGACGACGATGGTGACGCCGCGGCGGTGGCAGCGACGGACCAGAGACAAACGCTGGAGGGGCGGAAGCTGCAGCGGTGGGTGAAGATACCGGCGGACGAGGCAACATGCGTCCATGGATATTGGAGCGCGCGCACGTGCTCGCTCCCGCTGTGATTGGGTTGGAGCCACGACCAACGGCGGGGACTGGGGAGACGAGTGATGGACCGGGGAATACTCCAAACACAACCTGGGAGGGGGGGGGTGTCCGGAAAATTCTATTTGACGCTACGTGTGTCAAAATGTCGACCATTCGCACAGGCGATCCCCTGAGCGCGACAATTAGGCCAGCCCACTTCTCCACAGCGAGGCAGCCGCCGGTTTTTTTATACCTGTTTTTTTATGGTTTTCTTTTGTTTTTAATTTTTCTGTTTCATTTCTTTTGCTTTCCGTTTTTTGTTTCTTTTTCTATCTAGTTTTTTATTCCTTTTTTATTTTATTTTAAAATTTGTTCCGAAATTTCAAATTTTGTTCGTGTTTCAAAAAACGTTCAAAATTTCAAAACAAATCATATTTAAAAAATTGTTTAGAATTTTAAAAAATGTTCGCATCTTTTAAAAATTGTTTGGGCCTTTTAAAAAAAATCTTGTTTTACAAAAAATGTCTGTAGTGTTTTTGATAAAAAAAATCACAATTTTCAAACCTGTTTTAGAAAATTGTTCTCAAATGCCAAAAGTTGTTCATATTTTCATTTTTTCAGGAGTTTAAAAAAAATTTCAGCTTCAAAATTTGTTCACAAGTTTAAAAAATCATGTTTGCAAAATTTGTTTAAGAATTTAAAAATATGTTCACTTTCCCAATTTTGCTTTGGAGTTTGGAAAGATGCTCCCATTTCAAAAAAAATGTTCATGATTTCCAAAAAAATGTTCTTATTTTAAAAAATGCTATAGCGTTTTCCAAAAGTTGTTCATCATTTTGGAAAGTGTTTGTGTTTCACATAACATTCCCTTTTTTGAAGAAGAAAAATTGCTTTCGAAATACCTAAACTAATTCTGATCTATGTAGTGTGTTTAGTTCTTTATGTTTGATGCTGCATTTTGATCAGCTACAACTGCTAGCTCAGTTGTTGGGAATATGGCGTGTATAACGGCATGACCACCCAGACACGTCAACTACATACGACTCGACCACCCACACACGTCAACTACATAGGCCGTTCCGGGCATAGGAAAGGTGCGTGCATATACCAAGAGCAATTTGAAGGAAATATGCCCTAGAGGCAATAATAAAGTTGTTATTTACATTTCCTTATATATCATGATAAATGTTTTTTATTCACGGTAGAATTTTGTATTAACCGGAAACTTGATACATGTGTGAATAAATAGACAAAACAGAGTGTCCCTAGTATGCCTCTACTAGACTAGCTCGTTAATCAAATATGGTTAAGTTTCCTAACCATAGACATGTGTTGTCATTTGATGATCGGGATCACATCATTAGGAGAATGATGTGATGGACAAGACCCACCCGTTAGCTTAGCAGTATGATCGTTTAGTTTTACTACTATTGCTTTCTTCATGACTTATACATGTTCCTCTGACTATGAGATTATGCAACCCCCGAATACCAGAGGAACACCTTGTGTGCTATCAAATGTCACAACGTAACTGGGCGATTATAAAGATGCTCTACAGGTGTCTCCGAAGGTGTTTGTGGTGTTGGCATAGATCGAGAATAGGATTTGTCACTTCAAGTGTCGGAAAGGTATCTCTGGGCCCTCTCGGTAATACATATCATAATAAGCCTTGCAAGCAAATGACTAATGAGTTAGTCACAAGATGATGTATTACGGTATGAGTAAAGAGACTTGCCGGTAACAAGATTGAACTAGGTATGATGATAGCGACGATCGAATCTCGAGCAAGTAACATACCAATGACAAAGGGAAAAACGTATGTTGTTGTGCGGTTTGATCGGTAAAGATCTTCGTAGAATATGTAGGAACCAATATGAGCATCCAGGTTCCGCTATTAGTTATTGACCAGAGATATGCCTCGGTCATGTGTACATAGTTCTCGAACCCGTAGGGTCCGCATGCTTAACGTTCGATGACGATTAGTATTATGAGTTATGTGATTTTGATGACCGAAGATTGTTCGGAGTCCCGGATGAGATTACGAACATGAAGAGGAGTCTCGAAATGGTCGAGACATAAAGATTGATATATTGGAAGGTTATGTTTGGACATCAGAAGGGTTCCGAGATGTACGGGCATTTTTCCGGAGTACCGGGAGGTTACCGGAACCCCCCGGGAAGTCAATGGGCCTTAATGGGCCCTAGTGGACACAGGAGGCGGCGGCTAGGTGGTGGCGCGCGCCCCCAAGCCCAAACTGAATTGGGTTAGGGTTGGGGGGCCGCCGCCCCCCTTTCCTTCTCTTCTCCTCCTCCTTCCCTCCTTCTCCTAGTGGGAATAGGAAAAGGTGGGGGGGGGG
>LR738715.1:735668560-735747323 GCA_902687465.1 Secale cereale
GGGGGGGGGGGGGGGGTCCTACTTGGACCAGGAGTCCAAGTAGGACTCCCCCCTTGGCGCACCCCCATTGGGCCGGCCTCCTCCTCGCTCCCTCCTTTATATACGCGGGAGGGGGGCACCCCAAATACGCACAAGCCAATCTTTTAGCCGTGTGCGGTGCCCTCCTCCACAGTTACACACCTCGGTCATATCGTTGCAGTGCTTAGGTGAAGCCCTGCGCCGGTAACTTCATCATCACCGTCACCACGCCGTCGTACTGACGAAACTCTCCCTCGTCCTCAACTGGATCAAGAGCTCGAGGGACGTCATCGTGCTGAACATGTGCTGAACATGAAGGTGCCGTACGTTTGGTACTTGGATCGGTTGGATCGTGAAGACGTTCGACTACATCAACCGCGTTACTAAACGCTTCCGCTTTCGGTCTACGAGGGTACATGGACACACTCTTCCCGCTCATTGCTATGCTTCTCCTAGATAGATCTTGCATGATCATAAGGAAATTTTGAAATACTACATTCCCCAACAGTGGCATCATGAGCCAGGTCTATGCGTAGATGATATGCACGAGTAGAACACAAAGAGTTGTGGGTGATAATAGTCATACTGCTTACCACCAACGTCATACTTTGATTCGGCGGTATTGTTGGATGAAGCGGCCCGGACCGACATTACATGACTGCGTTCATGAGACTGGTTCTACCGACGTGCTTTGCACACATGTGGATGGCGGGTGTCAGTTGCTCCAACTTTAGTTGAATTGAGTGTGACTGCGGCCGGTCCTTGTTGAAGGTTAAAACAACACACTTGACGAAAAATCGTTGTGGTTTTGATGCGTAGGTAAGAGCGGTTCTTACTAGAAGCCCGTAGCAGCCATGTAAAACTTGCAACAACAAAGTAGAGGACGTCTAACTTGTTTTTACAGGGCATGTTGTGATGTGATATGGTCAAGACGTGATGAGTTATACATTATTGTATGAGATGATCATGTTTTGTAAATTATCGGCAATCGGCAAGAGCCTTATGGTTGTCTATTTATTGTATGAATTGCGATCGCTATGTAATTGCTTTACTTTATCACTATGAGTTAGCAATAGTAGTAGAGATGAGTTATTGTATGAGATGATCATGTTTTATAAATTATCGGCAATCGGCAGGAGCCTTATGGTTGTCTATTTATTGTATGAATTGCGATCGCTATGTAATTGCTTTACTTTATCATTATGAGTTAGCGATAATAGTAGAGGCAATAGTTAGCGAGACGACCACGACGCTACGATGAAGATCATGGTGTCAAGCCGGTGATGATGGAGATCATAACGATGCTTTGGAGATAGAGATCAAAATCACAAGATGATGATGGCCATATCATATCATATATTTTGATTGCATGTGATGTTTATCTTATTATGCATCTTATTTTGCTTAGTACGGTGGTAGCATTATAAGATGACCCCTTATAAAATTTCAAGGTACAAGTGTTCTCCCTGAGTATGCATCGCTGCGACTGTTCGTCGTGCCGAGACACCACGTGATGATCAAGTGTGATAAGCTCTACGTTCACATAAAACAGGCGTAAGACAGTTTTGCACGTGCAGAATACTCGGGTTAAACTTGACGAGCCTAACATGTACAGACATGGCCTCGGAACACTGGAGACCGAAAGGTCGAGCGTGAATCATATAGTAGATATGATCAACATAAGATGTTCACCATTGAAAACTACTCCATCTCACGTGATGATCGGACATGGTTTAGTTGATTTGGATCACGTGATCATTTAGATGACTTGAGAGATGTCTATCTAAGTGGGCGTTTTACAGTAGAATAACATTGCTCTCCTGCTTCATCTCCGCGTAGTAAGGGTCGATGATGGCCGAGGCGAGGTCAACCATGGAGTTCAGTTTGCTTTTGTCGCTGCCCCAGACCTTGTAGTGGTGCTGGATGTTGACAAGATTCGGGCATTTCAAGTCTGAAACCTTGAGCGCTTTTAGATCGTTGGTGGTGTCCACCGTAGAGAAACTGTAGTAGGAGCTGTTGATAAACCTGGAGAAACGCTCGCAAGGCCTTGTGGCAAGGTGGAAGTGGTAGACGAGGACATCATGTCGCACGCACAACTGGGCGACAGCAACCTTCTGATCGTGCCCGGCATGACCGATGGTGTACTCGAGGTTGAAGCCGACCACTCGGTACTTGTCCTCGGCAAGGAACTGCTCCATAGTATGGATGAAACTCTCCACCGAGACTGGATCATTCGTGTACACCACCGAGAGGGCCTTCCCCCTCATGTGGGTGTCCACTACGTGATGCGTGGTGAACTGCCCGCCGTTGTCGTCGTCGGCCGCTGGGAGCGCCATTGGAACCGCTGGATGTCCTATCTGTATGTGTCCTCATGGATGTGCCTATTGTGTCGTGAGAGACAAGAGATGAAGTTAAATGGCCGAAGGAATAAAAGGGGTCCGGGCGGCGTGGATTCTCGGTGCGTCCGCATGGTAGTTTTTTCAGCACGTAACTGCATCATCACGCTGCACCCGGCGCAACCGCTTGCACACGAACGTGCGTGATCATGCGCGTGGAGGGACGAGGGCAGAGCACCAGGAGGGACGCGAGAGCAGAGCGCGCGCGGCGGGATGCGAGCAGAGCGTGCCTTGGCCGCCTAAACCGCAAGCAACCACACGCATAGACCAGTTGAACACGCATGAAATGGTCGCGTACAAGCTGACCAACAGTTGCGTCGCTGCGTAGAGAGCGGCCGTGTGCTACCACCTCCATCTAGTCTATAGTATCCTTTATATTCCATGCCATACTTTGCCCTCAAATTTAACCAACAAAATGTTAATGCATGTTTTAAAAATTATATAATTGGAAACTATGTTCAAATACAAATCCAACTATATAATCTTTGGCGACATGCATTCGTATTTTATTAGTTAAATCATACTTATAAACCAGGATGGTGGTATAGTAGGTAATTAAATGTCAAACGTTTTTTAATTAACCGTATGTGTACGTGGCCTTTCGTCCTCCTCTCACACGTCTTGTCACCCCGCTGCCGCAGACGGCTTACAGCGCAAGTTTGCGCAGCGGCGGGGCGTTTTTTTGCCAAACGGTGGCGTCAATGAATCGTCGGTGAGTCCGCTCCTGCGCAACCTCGTAGGTTCCCGCGCAAGCTTCCCGTCCGACTCAGTGAAATCCCCCAAAATCTCAATGCTTACGGGCCTGCTATAAAAATCCTCACGGCCGGCAAGTCCCGCGTCACATTTTCCCCTCCATCCATGTAGCTTATCTCGTCTGCTTCTCACACATTCACCAATGGCACCGGTCCATCGTCGTCGCTCAGCCACTCCGCTGTCATCGGAGGATAGCTCCAGCTGGGAGGCTACACCGCGGCGGCGGCGCAGTCCCCGGCGTAGTGTAATGCGCATGGCGTCCCTATTGGATGTGCGCGGAACACCAACCACACGCCGCGCTACCGGTGCCCGTCGACAGTTGTTGCCTGCCGTCGGTGCCCGCCACACCACCGTCGAAAGCCAGGGCCACCGCCCGCTGCGCTGCCGCGGCCCGAAGGCGGGAGATGGCCGTCGTGGCCGCCACCTCACTGCCGGCCACTGTGGCCATCACCCGCTCCGCCACCGCGGCCCGAAGGCGGGAGGTGGTGGTCGTGAATGCCACCCCGTCGTCGGCCGCCGTGGCCGCCAGCCCACCGTCGACCGTCGGGGTCATCACCCGCTCCGCCACCACTGCCCGAAGGCGGGAGGCGGAGGTGGATGCCCGCACATGCGACAGCGACCTTGCACGCTACACCGAGTTCCCGCGGGAGGAGGAGGAGCGCCTCGTCGAGCACGCAAAAAGCCTTACCGCCGCAGTGGCCGTGGCACACGCCACCTCAGAGGCGAGGAATCAGGAGATCTACGAGGAGAACCACCCACTTCGAGAGGGGTCGTCTGGAGCGGCAGAGGGTGTTCGAGGTGAGCGTCGCTGAAGCTGCATTAGCGGCAGGCACCGCTTTGCGGTTGCCCAACTCGTCGGTAGGCTCCTCCTCCTCCGCCTCTTACTGAGCGCGCTTGACAGAGGAGAGACAACTAGAAGTAGTACAAAGCCCCTCCGCAGTAGTAGTAGTAGTAGTAGTATTTAGGGGCTATTTTGTTCAGTTCATCTGACTATAGATGTGGTGGAACTGTACAACGTACTTAAAATTAGCTAGTATATATAGTTGAACTAGCTATTTCAGTACGTGGTTGGCAACAATTGGGGAAAAGTTTGGTCGGTTTAGCTGTCGAGTTGAACTGTTTGTATAAATTAAGAATGACTGCTTAATCTATGAATGAAAACTATGCTTAATTACCGAATTTTAGTTGCAAAAATTAAATACTGCTAGTGATTTTTAGCTTTATATTTTGACAAATTGCAGTGTTACAAGGATTGACAAATCTTACCAAATTGTTTGTACGTGGTTGCACACGGGTCATCCAAAACAACCGTTTGCGTTGAACGAACGCACAAATATGGCGCTGCTCTCACTTTGCATACGGGTGTTCTATCTAAAATGTTTGCGATCAAGAGCTGCAGAAATATTGCTCGACACATTTTCTCTTAGCTTCCCGGGGAAGCTGTCGGTTTGCATACGAGTGTTCTAACTAAAACGTTTGCGATGAGTGTTTTATATTTAAAAAGCGAATTGAACTGCGGCTTAGGCGCCATTAATGCAGAGGATGTGAGCAAGGCGGGCGGCCATGGAAGTCAAAGGGCTCGCTTCCCACTAAGCCTGCATAGCGTACAATGCGCACGCTTCTCGGTGAGCCTGCGAACTCGAGCACAGCTTGCACGCCTCTCGGTCAGCCTACGCACCGGACGGCGCTCGCACGCCTCCCATTCTGTCAAGGTCAAGCAGCTGTCCGCACGACACCTCCTATAGCCATTAAAATCAAGACACATGGCGTCACGTGAATGGTTGAAACGAATTTTGGATCTCCTAGAATTTTAAAACCAAGCATCTCAATGTTTTGTCGGCAATCAACGGTGCACTCATGTTTGAAATTCATTCCCATTTCTTGCATGGGACCTAAGCATGCACCCAAGGACACATATTTGATTTTTCAACCAATTTATATGCACTTGAGCATGTGCATGTAGTTCAAATTTGAATTATGCACATAAATGCATTGAAAACTCAGTTAATGCATAAAAATGTCCAAACGAACCCCGAAAAATCACAAAAATTCACACACCACTCCTGTTGTTCTATGTTGACACGAGAAAAAAATTGAAAGCAATAAGAGGCAATGGATATCGTTTCATCCCCAAAGGTGGGACGTTCCCTACCAAAAAGCATCATGCTTGTTGTGAGAAGCTCCATTTTGTGAGAAGCATATACCCTAACCTGCCCCAAATGGGACAAAATTTGTAACACGGCATGTTGATGCCACCCCATGATAGCATGCCAAGTTTCATGAATTTCAGACGAGTCTTGGATTTACTAGAATTTAAAAACCAGGCATCTCAATGTTTTGCTGGGAATCAACGGTGCCCTAGTGTTTGAAATTCATTCCCATTTCTTGCATGGGACCTAAGCATGCACCCAAGGACACATATTTGATTTTTCAACCAATTTATATGCACGGGAGCATGTGCATGTAGTTCAAATTTGAATTGTGCACATAAATGCATTGGAAACTTAGTTAATGCATAAGAATGTCCAAACGAACCCCGAAAAATCACAAAAATTCACACAACACTCTTGTTGTTCTATGTTGACACGAGAAAAATATTTGAAAGCAATAAGAGGCAATGGATATCGTTTCGTCCCCAAAGGTGGGACGTTCCCTACCAAAAAAGCATCATGCTTGTTGTGAGAAGCTCCGGTTTGTGAGAAGCATATACCCTAACCTGCCCCCAAATGGGACAAAATTTGTACCACGGCATGTTGATGCCGCTCCATGATAGCATGCCAAGTTTCATGAATTTCAGACGCGTTTTAGATTTACTAGAATTTAAAAACCAGGCATCTCAATGTTTTGCCGGCAATCAACGGTGCCCCGGTGTTTGAAATTCATTCCCATTTCTTGCATGGGACCTAAGCATGCACCCAAGGACACATATTTGATTTTTCAACCCATTTATATGCACTGGAGCATGTGCATGTAGTTCAAATTTGAATTATGCACATAAAATGCATTGAAAACTCAGTTAATGCATAAAAATGTCTAAACGAACCCCGAAAAATCACAGAACACTCCTGTTGTTCTATGTTGACACGAGAAAAAAATGAAAGCAATAAGAGGCAATGGATATCGTTTCGTCCCCAAAGGTGGGGTGTTCCCTACCGAAAACCATCATGCTTGTTGTGAGAAGCTCCGGTTTGTGAGAAGCATATACCCAAACCTGCCCCAAATGGGACAAAATTTGTACCACGACATGTTGATGCCGCTCCATGATAGCATGCCAAGTTTCATGAATTTCATACGAGTTTTGGATTTACTAGAATTTAAAAATGAGGCATCTCAATGGTTTTGCCGGCAATCAACGGTGCCCCGGTGTTTGAAATTCATTCCCATTTCTTGCATAGGACCTAAGCATGCACCCAAGGACATAGATTTGATTTTTCGACCAATTTATATGCACTGGAGCATGTGCATGTAGTTCAAATTTGAATTATGCACATAAAATGCATTGAAAACTCAGTTAATGCATAAAAATGTCCGAACGAACCCCGAACAATCACAAAAAATCACACAACACTCCTGTTGTTCTATGTTGACACGAGAAAAAAAATTGAAAGCAATAAGAGGCAATGGATATTGTTTCGTTCCCAAAGGTGGGGTGTTCCCTACCGAAAACCATCATGCTCATTGTGAAAAGCTCCGGTTTGTGAGAAGCATATACCCAAACGTGCCCCAAATGGGACAAAATTTGTACCACAACATGTTGATGCCGCTCCATGATAGCATGCCAAGTTTTATGAATTTCAGACGAGTTTTGGATTTACTAGAATTTAAAACCGTGAATCTCAATGTTTTTCCGGCAATCAACGGTGCCCCGGTGTTTGAAATTCATTCCCATTTCTTGCATGGGACCTAAGCATGCACCCGAGGACACGAATTCAATTTTTCAACCAATTTATATGCACTGGAGCATGTGCATGTAGTTCAAATTTGAATTATGCACATAAAATGCATTGAAAACTCGGTTAATGCATAAAAATGTCCAAACGAATCCCGAAAAATCACAAAAAATCACACAACGCTCTGGTTGTTCTATGTTGACACGATTTTTTTTGAAATCAATAAGAGGCAATGGATATCGTTTCGTCCCCAAAGGTGGGACGTTCCATACCAAAAACCATCGTGCTTGTTGTGAGAAGCTCTGGTTTGTGAGAAGCATATACCCAAACCTGCCCCAAATGGGACAAAATTTGTACCACGGCATGTTGATGCCGCTCCATGATAGCATGCCAAGTTTCATGAATTTCAGACGAGTTTTGGATTTACTAGAATTTAAAAACCAGGCATCTCAATGTTTTGCCGGCAATCAACGGTGCCCCGATGTTTGAAATTCATTCCCATTTCTTGCATGGGACCTAAGCATGCATCCAAGGACACATATTTGATTTTTCAACCAATTTATATGCACTGGAGCATGTGCTTATAGTTCGAATTTGAATTGTTCACCTGAAATGGCTAGAAAACCAATTTAATGTATAAAATGTTCAAACGAACCCTGAATAATTCCAATTCTTCTACGACACACATATAGTTGCATGTTCACTCCAGATAAAAGGTCTAGCAATTCAAACACCATCCATTGCCGCCGTGACCCCATTATGTAATTCAAATCAAGATGAAAAATTAAGTATGTCGCACACAGTTTATTATGAGCAACCGTGTGAGATGTATTACAAAATATCTTGGAGCTCCGTCGGTGTATAGTACGCCTATGGCTTACGCGAGAAGGTACGTCGGCTACAGTCCACGGCCAGCGTATTAAGTGTTGGAAATATGCCCTAGAGGCAATAATAAAAGAGTTATTATTATATTTCCTTGTTCATGATAATCGTTTATTATCCATGCTATAATTGTATTGATTGGAAACTCATATACATGTGTGGATAAATAGACAAACTTTGTGTCCCTAGTAAGCCTCTTCAGGACTAGCTCGTTGATCGAAGATGACCGCGGTTTCCAGGTCATAGACATGAGTTGTCATTTGATAACGGGATCACATCATTAGGAGAATGATGTGATGGACGAGACCCAAACGTTAAACATAGCTTTTGATCGTATCAGTTATCGCTATAGTTTTCTGCATGTCAAGTATAAGTTCCTATGACCATGAGATCATGTAACTCACTGACACCGTAGGAGTGCTTTGTGTGTGCCAAACGTCGCAACGTAACTGGGTGACTATAAAGGTACTCTACAGGTATCTCCGAAGGTGTCTGTTGAGTTGACATGGATCGAGACTGGGATTTGTCACTCCGTGTGACGGAGAGGTATCTCCGGGCCCACTCGGTAATACATCATCTCAATGAGCTCAAAGTGATTAAGTAGTTAGTCACGGGATTATGTATTACGGTAATGAGTAAAGAGACTTGCCGGTAACGAGATTGAACTAGGTATAGAGATACCGACGATCGAATCTCGGGCAAGTAACATACCGACGAGACAAAGGGAACTGTATACGGGATTGCCTGAATCCTTGACATCGTGGTTCATCCGATGAGATCATCGAGGAACGTGTGGGAACCAATATGGGTATCCAGATCCCGCTATTGGTTATTGACCTGGGAGTGTCTCGGTCATGTCTGCATAGTTTCCGAACCCGCAGGGTCTACACACTTAAGGTTCGGTGACGCTAGGGTTGTTAGTGAGAACAGTGCATGGTTACCGAAGGTTGTTCGGAGTCCCGGATGAGATCCCGGACGTGACGAGGGTCTCCGGAATGGTCCGGGGACGAAGATTGATATATAGGATGAGAGTGTTCGGAGTCCGGAAATGTTCCGGGGAGTATCGGGAAGACGGCGGATGACCGAAAAGGGTTTTCGGGGTCCCGAAAAGAGTTTCGGGCCTAATGGGCCACAAAGGGGGACACAACAGCCCTCATAGGGCTGTGCGCCCCCCCTGGGCCCTCTCCTCATGCGCCAAGGGGGCTGGCCCCCCTAGGGCTGCCGCACCCCCTTAGGCTTGGGGGGCAAGGTACTTGGGGGGGGGGGAACCCTAACCCTGGGGCGCCGCCCCCTCCCACCTCCCCTTGGCCGCCGCCCCTAGGGGTAAACCCTAGGGCGCCCCCTCCCCTCTACTCCCCCTATATAAAGAGAGGCAGAGGGAGGGCAGCCACACACGTTCGTGCCTCGGCGCTGCCCTCCCTCTCCCACATCCATCTTCGTGAACTCCGCGGTGCTTGGCGAAGCCCTGCAGGAATCCTCCATCACCATCTCCACCACGCCGTCGTGCTGCCGGTGTCTCCATCAACCTCTCCTTCCCCCTTGCTGGATCAAGAAGAAGGAGACGTCCCCGAGCTATACGTGTGAAGAACGCGGAGGCACCGTTGCTTCGGTGCTAGGATCTTCGGCGATCTGAACCGCGGCGAGTACGACTCCATCAACCGCGTTCTTGAACGCTTCCGCTTAGCGATCTACAAGGGTATGTGGATCCAACTCTCCCCTCGTAGATGCATCTCCTAGATTGATCTTGGTGAACGTAGGAAATTTTTTTGTTTCCCATGCAACGTTCCCCAACAGTGGCATCATGAGCTAGGATCTTGCGTAGATGCTTTCACGAGTAGAACACAAAAGGGTTTGTGGACGTTGATGTTTAGATTGCTTCCCTCCTTAGTCTTTCTTGATTCAGCGGTATTATGGGATGAAGCGGCCCGGACCAACTTTACATGTCCACGTACATGAGACCGGTTCCATCGACAGACATGTGACTTTTGTTGCATAAGATGGCTGGCGGGTGTCTGTCTCTCCTATCTTAGTTGAATCGGAACAGAACAAGGCGGTCCTTGTAGAAGGTTAAATAGCAACTTAAATAGCACCGTTGTGGCTTTGCGTAGGTAAGAAGCGTTCTTGCTAGATACCCATAGCAGCCACGTAAAACATGCAACAACAAATTAGAGGACGTCTAACTTGTTTTTGCAGGGTATGTATGTGATATGATATGGCCAATGACATGATGAGATATATTTGATGTATGAGATGATCATGTTGTAATAGTTAATATCGACTTGCATGTCGATGCATACGGCAACCGGCAGGAGCCATAGGGTTGTCTTTAATATTTGTATGACCTGCGTGTCAATCATTAAGCGCTTTGTAATGCTTTACTTTATCGCTAAACGGTAGCAATAGTAGTAAGAGCATGGTGGGCGCCGACAACCCCGATGGCGACACGATGATGGAGATCATGATGATGGGGATCATGGTGTGGCGCCGGTGACGATGGAGATCATGCCGGTGCTTTGGAGATGGAGATCAAAAGCACGAGTTGATGGCCATATCATGTCACTTATGATTTGCATGTGATGTTAATCCTTTTATGCATCTTATTTTGCTTAGGACGACGGTAGCATTATAAGATGATCCTTCACTAAAATTTCAAGATAAAATTGTGTTCCCCCCGAGTGTGCGCCGTTGCGAAGGTTCGTCGTTTCGAAGCACCACGTGATGATCGGGTGTGATAGACTCTACGTTCGCATACAACGGGTGCAAGCCAGTTTTGCACATGCAGAACACTCGGGTTAGACTTGACGAGCCTAGCATGTACAGACATGGCCTCGGAACACGGAAGATCGAAAGGTCGAGCATGAGTCATATAGTAGATATGATCAACATGCAGATGTTCACCATTGACACCACCTCATCTCACGTGATGATCGGACTTGGGTTGGTGAATCTGGATCATGTCACGCTCGAATGACCATAGGGATGTCAATTTGAGTGGGAGTTATAAATAATTTGATTAGGTAATAACTCACTTATCATGAACAATAGTCTAAAATGTCTTTGCAAATCTTTTGTTGTAGATGGCTCGCGCAGTAGCTCCCCTGAATTTTAATGCGTTCCTAGAGAAAGCTAAACTGAAAGATGATGGGAGCAACTTTGTGGACTGGCTCCGCAATCTGAGGATCATCCTCACAGCTGCCCAAAAGATTTATGTCTTAAATGCACCGCTAGGTGAACCCCCCGCTCCTCAGGCCTCTGCGGACGTTATGAACGCCTGGCAGTCGCGTTCGGATGACTACTCAGTAGTGCAGTGTGCCATATTGTATAGCTTGGAAGGAGGACTTCAAAGGCGTTTTGAACGTCATGGAGCATATGAGATGTTCCAGGAGTTGAAGTTCATCTTTGAAAAGAATGCCAAGATCGAGAGGTATGAGACCACCGATAAATTCTTTGCTTGCAAGATGGAGGAGAATTCGTCTGTCAGTGAGCACTTACTGAAGATGTCTGGGTACTATACCCGCATAGCTGATCTGGGACTTGTGTTCCCGGATGAGGCTATCATTGACAGAATTCTCCAGTCACTCCCGCCTAGCTACAAGAGCTTCGTGCAGCAGTATAACATGCAAGGGATGAACAAAACCATCGCCGAGCTGTTTTCGATGCTGAAAGTCGCTGAGGCAGACATCCAGAAGGAGTATCAAGTGTTGATGGTCAATAAGACCACCAGTTTCAAGAAGAATGGCAAGGGCAAGAAGGGTAACTCTAAGAAGGGTGGCAAGGCAGTTGCTCATCCAGTGAAGAAACCCAAGGCTGGGCCCAAGCCAGAGACTGAGTGTTTCTATTGCAAGGGGAACGGCCACTGGAAGCGGAACTGCCCCAAGTATCTGGCAGACAAGAAGGGGGCCAACAACAACAACAAGCAAGGTATATGTGATATACATGTTATTGATGTGTACCTTACCAACTCTCGTTGTAGTGCCTGGGTATTTGATACCGGTTCGGTTGCTCACATTTGCAACTCTAAACAGGAACTGCGGAATAAACGGAGGCTGGCGAAGGACGAAGTGACGATGCGCGTGGGGAATGGTTCCAAGGTTGATGTGATCGCCGTCGGCACGCTCGCTCTTCGATTACCATCGGGATTAGTTATGAACCTGAATAATTGTTATTTAGTGCCTGCGTTAAGCATGAACATTATATCTGGATCTTGTTTATTGCGAGATGGTTACTCATTTAAATAAGAGAATAAAGGTTGTTCTATTTATATGGGTAATATCTTTTATGGTCATGCACCCGAAGTGAGGGGTTTATTCTTATTGAATCTCGATAGTGATGATACACATGTTCATAACATTGATGCCAAAAGATGTAGAGTAGTTAGCGATAGTACCACTTTCTTGTGGCACTGCCGTCTGGGTCATATCGGCGTAAAACGCATGAGGAAGCTCCATGCTGATGGACTTTTGGAGTCTCTTGATTTTGAATCACTTGACACATGCGAGCCGTGCCTCATGGGCAAGATGACAAGGACCCCGTTTTCAGGTACAATGGAACGGGCAAGTGACTTATTGGAAATCATACATACTGATGTGTGTGGCCCGATGAGTGTCACGGCGCGCGGTGGATATCGTTACTTTCTCACCTTCACTGACGACTTGAGTAGATACGGGTATATTTACTTGATGAAGCATAAGTCTGAAACGTTTGAAAAGTTCAAGCAATTTCAGAGTGAAGTTGAGAATCATCGTAACAAGAAGATCAAATTCCTACGATCTGATCGAGGGGGAGAGTATCTGAGTTATGAGTTTGGCAATCACTTAAGAAAATGTGGAATCGTTTCACAGTTGACGCCACCTGGAACACCACAGCGTAATGGTGTGTCCGAACGTCGTAATCGAACCCTATTAGATATGGTGCGTTCTATGATGTCTCTTACCGATTTGCCACTATCGTTTTGGGGATATGCGTTAGAGACAGCTGCATTCACTTTAAATAGGGCTCCATCCAAGTCCGTTGAGACAACACCATATGAACTATGGTTTGGTAAGAAACCTAAGTTGTCTTTTCTCAAGGTTTGGGGTTGCGATGCTTATGTCAAAAGGCTTCAGCCAGAAAAGCTCGAACCCAAAGCGGACAAATGTGTCTTCATAGGATACCCAAAAGAAACTGTTGGGTACGCCTTCTATCTCAGATCCGAAGGCAAAGTGTTTGTCGCTAAGAACGGGTCCTTTCTCGAGAAAGAGTTTCTCTCGAAAGAATTGAGTGGGAGGAAGGTAGAACTTGATGAGGTTATTGAACCTCTGCTTCAACCAGAGAGTTGCGCAGCACAGAAAGATGTTTTTGTGGAGCCTGCAGCGGTTGAAGAGGAAGCCAATGATGATGATCAAGAAGCTTCTGATCAAGTTACTACCGAACCTCGTAGGTCGACAAGGGTACGCACTGCACCTGAGTGGTATGGTAACGCTGTCTTGGAGGTCATGTTGTTAGACAACGGTGAACCTACGAGCTATGGAGAAGCGATGGTGGGCCCGGATTCCGACAAATGGTTAGAGGCCATGAAATCCGAGATGGGATCCATGTATGAAAACAAAGTATGGACTTTGGAAGTATTACCTGAAGGGCGGAAGGCCATTCAGAATAAATGGATTTTTAAGAGGAAGACGGACGCTGACGGTAATGTCACCGTGTATAAAGCTCGACTTGTGGCAAAGGGTTTTTCACAAGTTCAAGGGATTGACTACGATGAGACTTTCTCACCCGTAGCGATGCTTAAATCCGTCCGAATCATGTTGGCAATAGCTGCATATTTCGATTATGAAATTTGGCAGATGGATGTCAAAACAGCGTTCCTTAACGGTTTTCTTAAGGAAGAGTTGTATATGATACAACCGGAAGGTTTTGTCGATCCAGAGAATGCTGACAAAGTATGCAAGCTCCAGCGTTCCATTTATGGGCTGGTGCAAGCATCTCGGAGTTGGAATCTTCGCTTTGATGAGGTGATCAAAGCGTTTGGGTTTGTACAAGTTTACAATGAAGCTTGTATTTACAAGAAAGTGAGTGGGAGCTCTATAGCGTTTCTAATATTATATGTGGATGACATATTGCTGATTGGAAACAATATAGAATTTTTGGATAGCGTGAAGGGGTATTTGAACAAGAGTTTTTCAATGAAGGATCTCGGTGAAGCTGCTTTCATATTGGGCATCAAGATCTATAGAGATAGTTCAAGACGCTTGATAGGACTTTCACAAAGTACATACCTTGATAAAGTTTTGAAGAAGTTCAAAATGGATCAATCCAAGAAGGGGTTCTTGCCGGTATTGCAAGGTACAAAGTTGAGTAAGACTCAATGCCCAGTGACTGCGGAAGATAGAGAAAAGATGAGTGTCGTCCCCTATGCTTCAGCCATAGGCTCTATCATGTATGCAATGCTGTGCACAAGACCAGATGTCAGCCTTGCCATAAGTATGGCCGGAAGGTTTCAAAGTAATCCTGGTATGGATCACTGGACAATGGTCAAGAATATCCTAAAGTACCTGAAAAGGACTAAGGAAATGTTTCTCGTTTATGGAGGTGATCAAGAGCTCGTCGTAAAGGGTTACGTCGATGCAAGCTTTGACACTGATCCGGATGACTCTAAGTCTCAAACCGGATACGTATATATTCTCAACGGGGGAGCGGTAAGCTGGTGCAGTTCCAAGCAAAGCGTGGTAGCCGATTCTACATGCGAAGCGGAGTACATAGCTGCCTCGGAGGCGGCAAAGGAAGGTGTCTGGATGAAGGAGTTCATGACAGATCTTGGAGTTGTGCCTAGTGCACTAAACCCAATGACTCTGTTCTGTGACAACACTGGTGCCATTGCTCTAGCCAAGGAACCAAGGTTTCACAAGAGGACCAGACACATAAAGCGACGCTTCAATTCCATCCGCGATTCAGTCAAGGAGGAGGACATAAGCATTTGCAAAGTACACACGGATTTGAATGTTGCAGATCCGTTGACTAAGCCTCTTCCACGGGCTAAGCATGATCAACACCAAGACTCTATGGGTGTTAGATTCATTACCTTGTAATGCTAGATTATTGACTCTAGTGCAAGTGGGAGACTGTTGGAAATATGCCCTAGAGGCAATAATAAAAGAGTTATTATTATATTTCCTTGTTCGTGATAATCGTTTATTGTCCATGCTATAATTGTATTGATTGGAAACTCATATACATGTGTGGATAAATAGACAAACTTTGTGTCCCTAGTAAGCCTCTTCAGGACTAGCTCGTTGATCAAAGATGACCGCGGTTTCCAGGTCATAGACATGAGTTGTCATTTGATAACGGGATCACATCATTAGGAGAATGATGTGATGGACGAGACCCAAACGTTAAACATAGCTTTTGATCGTATCAGTTATCGCTATAGTTTTCTGCATGTCAAGTATAAGTTCCTATGACCATGAGATCATGTAACTCACTGACACCGTAGGAGTGCTTTGTGTGTGCCAAACGTCGCAACGTAACTGGGTGACTATAAAGGTACTCTACAGGTATCTCCGAAGGTGTCTGTTGAGTTGACATGGATCGAGACTGGGATTTGTCACTCCGTGTGACGGAGAGGTATCTCCGGGCCCACTCGGTAATACATCATTTCAATGAGCTCAAAGTGATTAAGTAGTTAGTCACGGGATTATGTATTACGGTAACGAGTAAAGAGACTTGCCGGTAACGAGATTGAACTAGGTATAGAGATACCGACGATCGAATCTCGGGCAAGTAACATACCGACGAGACAAAGGGAACTGTATACGGGATTGCCTGAATCCTTGACATCGTGGTTCATCCGATGAGATCATCGAGGAACGTGTGGGAACCAATATGGGTATCCAGATCCCGCTATTGGTTATTGACCTGGGAGTGTCTCGGTCATGTCTGCATAGTTTCCGAACCCGCAGGGTCTACACACTTAAGGTTCGGTGACGCTAGGGTTGTTAGTGAGAACAGTGCATGGTTACCGAAGGTTGTTCGGAGTCCCGGATGAGATCCCGGACGTGACGAGGGTCTCCGGAATGGTCCGGGGACGAAGATTGATATATAGGATGAGAGTGTTCGGAGTCCGGAAATGTTCTGGGGAGTATCGGGAAGACGGCGGATGACCGAAAAGGGTTTTCGGGGTCCCGGAAAGAGTTTCGGGCCTAATGGGCCACAAAGGGGGACACAACAGCCCTCATAGGGCTGTGCGCCCCCCCTGGGCCCTCTCCTCATGCGCCAAGGGGGCTGGCCCCCCCTAGGGCTGCCGCACCCCCTTAGGCTTGGGGGGCAAGGCACTTGGGGGGGGGGGAACCCTAACCCTGGGGCGCCGCCCCCTCCCACCTCCCCTTGGCCGCCGCCCCTAGGGGTAAACCCTAGGGCGCCCCCTCCCCTCTACTCCCCCTATATAAAGAGAGGCAGAGGGAGGGCAGCCACACACGTTCGTGCCTCGGCGCTGCCCTCCCTCTCCCACATCCATCTTCGTGAACTCCGCGGTGCTTGGCGAAGCCCTGCAGGAATCCTCCATCACCATCTCCACCACGCCGTCGTGCTGCCGGTGTCTCCATCAACCTCTCCTCCCCCCTTGCTGGATCAAGAAGAAGGAGACGTCCCCGAGCTGTACGTGTGAAGAACGCGGAGGCACCGTTGCTTCGGTGCTAGGATCTTCGGCGATCTGAATCGCGGCGAGTACGACTCCATCAACCGCGTTCTTGAACGCTTCCGCTTAGCGATCTACAAGGGTATGTGGATCCAACTCTCCCCTCGTAGATGCATCTCCTAGATTGATCTTGGTGAACGTAGGAAAAATTTTTGTTTCCCATGCAACGTTCCCCAACATTAAGCACACTAGCTCGCTCCCCAAATATCATTTCACTGTTCAATCATCACCGGTGAAAGATGGGCACGTGGACCCGCGTCGCGAGGGCAACTTCGGTGGCCCACTCCGGCGAGAGCGCGGTCGCAGCCGCCATGCGCGTGCTAACAAGGTGCATGAGCACGGCCAATTTGCGATCGGGCGGCAAGGGCATCCCAAACGATTGATTTTGCTTCTCAGGTGGCGGCAGCAACATCTACCTCGGGGATAGCAACTGGCGAGAGCGGCACATCAGCTGTCCGTTTTGCAGCTGCGGCCTTAGCCCTGATGGAGGTCGCCCACGACCATGTCGTGGCCGCCCACGCCCAGCTCCTGGCGGTCACCGCACAAATCGAATGAAGCTTCTCCGAAAACGGCCGGCAACCCACGACCGAAGAGCGGGCAACCACCGAGAGCATTCGAGCAGCCGTCCGTTCCTCCGCCGCATACCTTACGACGACGGAGGCCTAGATCGCGTCCGCCCACGCCCAGCTCGTGGCAGCCTTTTCCAAAGAGACGCCAGACGCGGATGGCGAGATGCTTGCCGCGTATGGTGCGATGGATGCCAAGGAGCCCCTTCCCTAGGAGACCGTTGGGCGTGAGCTAGACATGGAGTCGGTGGCGGAGATCGACGAGCACCAGCCGTAGTAGTACTCTTTGTTTTGTTTAATTAAGAGTGTCGGTCTTTAATTTGTTAGAGTAATGTTTAGGTTAGCTAGCTCTGTTTAATTGTTGAACTTGCTCAATTAAGAAGTGTGGGTGTGTTGTAGTCTCCTTTGTGTACCCAAATTATGCAATGACGTGGATGACTGATACGTCTCTGCCATATCTATAATTTTTGATTGTTCCATGCCAATATTCTACAACTTTCATATAATTTTGGCAACTTTTTGTACTATTTTTTGGGACTAACATATTGATCCAGTGCCTAGTGCCAGTTCCTGTTTGTTGCATGTTTTTTGTTTCGCAGAATATCCATATCAAACAGAGTCCAAACGGAATAAAAACAAACGGAGATTGTTTTGGAATATATGTGAATTTTGGGAAGTGGAACCAACATGAGACGATGCTCGAGTGGGCCACGAGGCAGGGGGCGGGCCCACCAGGGGCAGGTGCGCCCTGGGCCCTCGTGGCCACATCGTAAGGCGGTTGATGCCTTTCTTTCGCCGCATAAAAACTAATATCCGGATAAAAATCGTGTCAAAAAATCAGCCCAATCGGAGTTATGGATCTCCGGGAATATAAGAAACGGTGAAGGGCCCGAATCTGGGAACACATAAACAGAGAGAGATAAAGAGACAGATCCAATCTCGGAGGGGCTCTCGCCCCTCCGCCACCATGGAGTCCATGGACCAGAGGGGAAACCCTTCTCCCATCCAGGGAGAAGGTCAAGGAACAAGAAGAAGGAGGAGGGCTCTCTCCCCCTCGCTCCCGGTGGCGCCGGAGTGCCACCAGGGCGATCATCGTGTGACGGCGATCTACACCAACACCTCCGTCATCTTCACCACCATGTCCATCACCTTCCCCCTTCTATCTACAGTGGTCCACTCTCCCTCAACCCGCCATACCCTCTACTTGAATATGGTGCTTTATGCTTCATATTATTATCCAATGATGTGTTGCCATCCTATGATGTCTGAGTAGATTATCGTTGTCCTATTGGTGATTGGTGAATTGCTATGATTGATTTAATTTGCTTGTGGTTATGTTGCTGTCCTTTTGTGCCCATCATATGAGCGCGCGCGTGGATCACACCATAGGGTTAGTTGTATGTTGATAGGACTACGTATTGGAGGGCAAGAGTGACAGAAGCTTCAACCTAGCGTAGAAATTGATGCATACGGGATTGAAGAGGGACCTATATATATCTTAATGCTATGGTTGGGTTTTACCTTAATGAATGTTAGTAGTTGCGGATGCTTGCTAATAGTTCCAATCATAAGTGCATATAATTCCAAGTAAGGGATGACATGCTAGCAGTGGCCTCTCCCACATAAAACTTGCTATCGGTCTAGTAACGTAGTCAATTGCTTAGGGGCAATTTTGCAACTCCTAACACCACTTTTCCACACTCCCTGTTATTAACTTTATTGCTTCTTTATCTTAACAGCCCCTAGTTTTATTTACGTGCTCTTTATATTCTTGCAAACCTATCCCACAAAAACTACAAAGTACTTCTAGTTTCATACTTGTTCCAGGTAAAGTAAACGTCAAGCGTGCGTAGAGTTGTATCGGTGGTCGATAGAACTGAGGGAATATTTGTTCTGCCTTTAGCTCCTCGTTGGGTTCGACACTCTTACTTATCAAAAGAGGCTTCAACTGATCCCCTAAACTTGTGGGTTATCAAGACCTTTTTCTGGCGCCGTTGCCGGGGAGCAATAGCGTGGGGTGAATATTCTCGTGTGTGCTTGTTTGCTTTATCACTAAGTAGATTTTATTTGCTATTCTAAGTTGATCTCTATCTTTAGTTATGGGTAGGAAATGCAAAATACCAAAAAAATTAGTGGTACCTACTGAACCAATTGTTGAAGAACCACTCAAAATCTATCACACTACTGAAGCTTATTACTTGGATCATCTTCGATCCCTATGTGCTCGGGCTGAAACCCCAACTAGCTTAGTTGAGGGAAAATCTTTAGATGATCATGCTTGTTATGTGTGACACCACATATCTGAAAAAGGGAAACTTTTACAGGATCAAATTCATCATTTGCAATGCTATGCTTGGAATTTATGTGAAATTTATGATTTTACTTGTTGTTCTGAAGACCCTACGAAACACCTTCCCTACCAATGTGAGTTTAGTGATAATGGAATCGTATCTTCATATGCTAAGGGTGTTTATAGTTACTATGATGTTCAACAAATCGAAGAATTTGTTGCTTTTAAGGGTGCTTATGAAATTGCTTCATTGATTGAAAAGTATGATGCTACTCTTTACAAATCTGAAATTTTTGCCATATTTAAATATTGTTATGATAATTATGCTTCTAATGCCTATGTTAAACCATATATTGAGGACTACTTCGCTGTCCAAGAAGAGACTAATATTTTGCAGGAGTCTATGGAAGAAGAAATTGATGACATTGTGAGCTCATTGGATGAAAAAGATGAGGAGGAGAGCGAAGAACAAAAGGAGGAAGAGCGGATTAGCTACCCGTGCCCACCTTCTAATGAGAGTAACTCTTCAACTCATACATTGTTTAATTTCCCTTCATGCTTACCGAAGGATGATTGCTATGATGATTGCTATGATCAGTTGATTCTTTTGAAATATCCCTTTTTGATGATGCTTGCTATGCTTGTGGCCAAGATGCCAATATGAATTATGCTTATGGAGATGAACTTGCTATAGTTCCTTATGTTAAACATGAGATAGTTGCTATTGCACCCACACATGATAGTCCTATTATCTTTTTGAATTCTCCAAACTACAATATATTGGAGAAGTTTGCACTTATTAAGGATTATACAGATGGGTTGCCTTTTTCCGATACACATGATGATTTTGATGAATATAATATTGCATGTGCTTGCTGCTCCTACTTGCAATTATTATGAGAGAGGAACTACATCTCCGCCTCTCTATGTTTCGAACATGATAAAATTGCAAGAAACTGCTTATACTATGCATTGGCCTTTACTTGATGTGCATGAATTGTTTTTGTATGACATGCCTATGCATAGGAAGAGAGTTAGACTTCATTTTTGCATGACACATATCACTTTGTGCTCACTACTAAATGCCAAATCATTGCTAATTAAAATTGGCTTTGATATACCTTGGGATCCGGGTGGATCCATTACTTGAGCACTATATGCCTAGCTTAATGGCTTTAAAGAAAGCGCTGCCAGGGAGACAACCCAAAAGTTTTAGAGTGTCATTTATTTCTGTTGAGTGATTTTATAAAGTTTAAAAACAAAATAAAAATAAAGAGGGGAACCTAAAACTTTTTTCAAAAAGAAAAGTGAAAGTAAGAATGACGAGCACTGCGGAAATGGGGGAGCTCCTTGAACTTTGTTCATGCCCATGGAAACTTTGCAAACCTTGATTACAAAAACTTTTCAATAAAAATAATTACCCCCCTGTACAATTCCATTGTATTATAAAAATAATGTGCCAAGAGTTTCCTTTAGGATGATTAAACTGCTTGTTGGTTTGTGCGGTGCAAAAACAGAAACTTTGGCTGTAGTGCGCGATTTTACATTGTTTACAAGAACATCGAAAGGAACTGAAACTTTTTGCAAAGTCTTGATATACAAATTGTTGATTTTTTTCTAATTTTGCCATAATTTTTAGGGTTACAGAAGTATGGTTAATGTTCATATTACTACAGACTGTCCTGTTTTCATAGATTGTTGTTATAGCTTCATTATTTGCATATGTTTGAATTCTTGTTGATGCCTGCTTGACTTGGAGCCATAGAATTGTGATAGCATATAGTATGTAATGTTTGTTCATAATTATACAATAATGTTAGAGCAGTACATGATGGGATTTTATTGATCATATGCACTAACCCCGCCACTAAAAGTTCGGTTAAGTTTTGTGTGGATGAAGTGTTCGAAGATCGAGGAGGTCTCGATATGAGGAGAAGGAGGAGAGCCAAGAGATCAAGCTTGGGGATGCCCAAGACACCCCAAGTAAATATTCAAGGAGACTCAAGCGTCTAAGCTTGCGGATGCCCCGGAAGGCATCCCATCTTTCTTCAACAAGTATTGGTATGTTTTCGGATTCGTGTCATTAACATGATATGCGTAAACTCTTGGAGCGTCGTGTGCTTTTTCTTTTTCTTTTAATAAATGCACCATGCTGGTATGAGATAGTCCTTGGTTGATTTATAGAATGCTCTTTGCACTTCACTTATATCTTTTGAGTATGGCTTTATAGAATGCTTCATGTGCTTCACTTATATCATTTGAAGTTTGGATTGCCTGTTTCTCGTCACATAGAAAACCACCATTTGTAGAATGCTCTTTTGCTTCACTTATAATTGTTAGAGCATTGGCATAACTTTTGTAGAAAGAATTGAAACTCTCTTGCTTCACTTATATCTATTTAGAGAGTTGACAGGAATTGGTCATTCACATGGTTAGTCATAAAATCCTACATACACTTTTAGATCGCTGAATATGATATGTTTGATTGATACGTCCAAAACGTATCTATAATTTCTGCTTGCTCCATGCCACTTTTGGGTGATATTGCTATGATATTCATACACTTACATACACTTTTGATCATATTTGGACTAACTTACTAATCCAGTGCACCCCAGTGCCAGTTTCTATTTTCGTCTGTTTTTGTATTTCAGGTTTTCACGTTTCGAGAACTGCCCAGAAAAATACAGAAAAAATATATAAAAAATCAGCGTATCGGGAACGACACTGCTTCCGAAGGGGAGCCTAGGGGGGGGGGCATAGGGGCCCAGGCGCCCTGTGGGCGCGCCCCCCCTGGGCCGCGCCGGGGGGGGGGGGCTCGGCACCCCGAGAGCCCCCCGGTGCCCTACTTTGGCAGATATTTAAAGGGTCCCCCGTAACCCTTGAAACATGACTTCTTTTCGCGATCCCATCTCTGTTCCGCCGCCGCCGCCGCTTCCAAGATCGGGAGCACCAGGAGAACTCTTCCCGGCACCCTGCCGGAGGGGAGGATCACCACCGGGAGCTTCTCCACCACCATGGACGCCTCCCGGATGACTCGTGAGTAGTCTCCCTTGGACCATGAGTCCATGACCAGTAGCTATGTGATGTTCTCCTCCCGTTCTTGTGCTTCACTAATTAGTCCTCGTGAGCTGCCCTACATGATCGAGGCACCTATGTAATCCTTGTGTTGTTGCTATGTTGAGTTTGTTGGGATCCGATGGATTATGAGATTATGTTCAGATTGATCTTGAGTAATATATTTGATTCACCTCTTTTATATTTCAGTTCATAAGTAATTCTTGCATGTTCTCCGTTGTTATTTATTGCTTTGGCCGAGTAATAGGTAGTGACTCCAAGAGGGAACGTTATGCTCGATTGTGGGTTCATGCCCCTCGATGACTAGCTTGAGTGACAGAAACATGAGTCTAGGGGATGTGCTGTTGCCACAAGGGGGAAAACAACGGTGCTTGTGCCCGTGGGTGCAAGGATTGTTTACTTTACGCAAAGTTCTTTTAATGCAGTTGTCTGTTGCATTGAGTTTACACTATGGGTGGGACTCGCAACTTAATACCAGCGAGATGTTCTGGATAGATATCTCAAGGTGGATGATTAGTAGTAGATGCAGATGGATTTCGGTCTACTTACTTTGGCGTACCGCCCATGCTTTGAACCTCAACCTTTCTTGCAATGTAGTCAGCATTGGTTTGCGTTCGTGGTCCTGTCAATTGCCCAGCTGTAATTTGTTACCTCGCATAGCTGTTTTATCGTCTTTTAGGAGAGAGACATCACTAGTGAACATCATGTGACTCCGGTCCATATTACTATCATTGATCACATACACTATTTTACTTTCAGCTATTTTATTTACTATTGCAAAATACTATCTATCACTACTATCATATTGCTTTTAACCCTTTGTGAACTACAAGGCCGGAGAGATTGACAACCTCTCTGTACTCGTTGGGAGCAAAGTTATTTGTATCTGTGTGCAGGTCCACGTTGATTGTTAATTGCGCCGTTAGCAGTTGACACCTACCTGTTGAACCTAGGAGTCTCTGGGGATTCGATCCTTGGCATCTTTGCTAGGGGAAAACACTTCTACTTACTGCATCTTACACCTTCCACTTGGGGTAATCCAACGAGGGGTTCGAGGCCCATCAAGGATTATTTTCTGGCGCCGTTGCCGGGGACTCCACTCTTCAGGATAGGGGAGTTGCATGCTATCTTTTACCTTTGCTTTTTAGTCTTGTTAGTTTACTTTTAATTTTTTGCTTTAGTTCCTTTTATCAAAAATCACAAAAATAGTTATCTTGCTTGCTTGCTACTATGAGTTCTACCAAAAACACTAAATGGGAGGGGTACACCCCTACTTCCATTGCCCCACTTATCTCTGACGGGGTTTATAAAAAAGATAAACCTTGTGATTACACTAGTTATGACGGAGAGTTATGCCCATGGCATGGCCTTCCAGGAAAAAAGTATGAGCCTCAGTTTAAAATTGCTCCTACGCTTCCCGAAGCTTGGGAAGATGTTCAAACTCTTATAATAGAGAGCGAACTAAACAAAGAGGATGACACTACAATTCTGCCCACTAATGATAAAATTGATTTTGATAATTGTAGTATTTCAGAAGTTATCACCTTCCTACAAGGAATGGCTAAGGATCCCAACACTAGCACGCTTAATCTTGCCTTCACAGAGCATATCACTAATGCTCTCATCAAAGCTAGGGAGGAGAAACTCATAGTAGAAGCCTCCATACCAAGAAAGATAGGAGATGGTTGGGATTCTATGATTAAAATTAAGATAAATAACTTCTCATGCTTTGCTTTATGTGATATTGTAGCATGTACTTCTATTATGCCCAAAAGACTATATGATATGCTTAAATTGAAATCTTTTGATTCTTGTTCTTTTGGTAATGCTCTTGTTGATTCTTCCATAAAGAAACCTTTGGGGAGGATCGACGATGTTCTTATTGTTGTCAATGATAATTATGTGCCTGTTGATTTCACTATTATGGATATTGAATGTGATCCTTCATGTCCAATTATTTTGGGACGTCCCTTTTTGCGCACCGTTGGTGCTGTCATTGACATGAAAGAGGGTAATATAAAATTTCAGTTTCCTCTCAAGAAAGGGATGGAACACTTCCCTCGTAAGAAGGTCAAGTTACCTTTTGAGTCCGTTGTACGGGCTAGTTATTCTTTTACTTTTGATAAAACTTGATCTATGCATTATGCCTAGCTTAAAGGCATAAAAGAAAGCGCTTTTGGGAGGCAGCCCACATGAATAAATTTTTTGCTTTTGTTGTGTCTTGATGTTGTTTACTGCTGTAGCATCATCATTGTATCTTTGCTTTTCATATTTGTGCCAAGTATAGCCTCTGATTGCTAGAAAGTTCAAAAGTTGTGAGGTGCTGTCCAGGAAACAGATTCTGTCCTTGGATAAAAAAATTCGTATAAAATCACCAGATCATCTTTTTGGTCTGAATTTTTTCGACAGTGTTCTCTATATAATTGTATTTCGTGCGTCAGTTCTGAGTTTTTTGATTTGAGTTGCAGAAGTATCCCGAACAGGTCAATTACTGCCTGCTGTTCTGTTTTTCACAGATTCTGCCCTGTTTTGCCTTACCTTCACTTTGCAAATTAAGAACTTGCTTTTTCTTTGCAAAAACCTTTTGGCAATCTTGAGAAACAGTAGAAATTCAAGAATATCCTTATTTCCAGCAAGGTATAATTATTTTATTAAGGGTACTAATCTCGCTAAACAGATTATGATGAGTTATGTATGAAGGGAGTTTTCAAGTGTGCGAGGGAAGATGATAAAAAGATTCAGGAGTGTCAAGCGCTCAAGCTTGGGGATGCCCCCGTGCACCCCCAAGAAATATTCAAGGAGACTCAAGCGTCTAAGCTTGGGGATGCCCCCCGTGCATCCCCTTCTCCATCAACATTATCAGTTCGTCTTTCGTTCCGCTATATTTTTATCACTTCATGTGTTATGTGCTATGCTTGGAGCGTCTTGCTTCTAGTTTTCTTTTTAGTTTTTCATAACGAGTCGGAACCCAGCATTCCTTTATGTGGGAGATAAACACGCTCCACCTCTACCTAGAACATTACATAGAATTTTCATTGTCTATCTATGCTGTGTGTGTTCTTTGTCTTTTAAATAGCTACTATCATGCTCTGCTCTTAGTATTCATGCTTATCTTTTCAAGAGCTTTTATTTAGTTGGTTGCTTGAACTCTTTTAATTATCATGATCACCTTATTAAGAGAGTTTGCTTCCGTTGCATTGGTTAATGTGTCTATGCTAAAGATGCTACTTTCATGATGGTGCTTAGTAGTTCAGGTTTTCTTATGGTTAATCTCAGATAGCTGGGGGGTTCCCAATGTGTCATTGGAATACCAACTTGGTTTGTTTGCCTATGATGTGGTATGGTTTAGTAATATCTTCCTTTGAGAGTTTATTTTGATTGACTTGGTGTATGCTCACGCATATTCAAGACTGTAAAGAAAGTCTGTCAAGCCTTGATGATCTTTTGTTTCTAAGTAGCGATATAACTACCATGCCTGATTCAATATTGCTTTGTCGCTCTGCATGATTATGACCGTCATTGCTCTCTTAGTTGGTTGCTCCCAGTCTTTTGCTAACATCCACCTGCACTAAGCAAATTAACCATGCAATACATAGCTCATGGGAAAGTAGCCTAAAAACTATTGTGGTAAAGAATATGTTGCTTATGTATCTTATTTCTTATGAGTTGCTAGCTGAGCGGTAACCATGTTTCTGGGGACGCCATCAACTGTCACACTTTTGTTGAATATCATGTGAGTTGCTATGCATGTTCGTCTTGTCTGAAGTAAAGGTGATTTACCGTGGGTTGAATTAATATGCATATTGTTAGAGAAGAACATTGGGCCGCCAACCAAAGCCATGCATCATGGTGGAAGTTTTAGCTTGGACCTTAATCCTCAATCTCTTATGAGAATATGCTTTTGCATTAAAGAGGAGTCCATCATCTATTTTCTATGTTGTCCCGGTATGGATGTCCTCAAGTTGAGATTTATCAAAAACGAGAAATCAAATGCGATCTATCTCCTTGGACCTTTGTACAGGTGGCATAGAGGTACCCCTTTGTGACACTTGGTAAAAACATATGCAATGCAATGATAACCCGTGGGAATCCGAGCTAATTAGGACAAGGAGCGAGCACTATTAGTATTCGATGCATGAGGCTTGCAACTTATAAGATGTTTTATGCATGACACATATGAAGTACTACTACCGTTGACACAATTGCTTCCATGTTTCAAAATAAAAAGCTCTAGCACTTCAAGCATCAACTACTGAGAGCATGATTGTCATTCTGAGTGTAATGTGCATTGTCCCAAAGTAGCATTGTCTTTTGCATGATTGTGATATCGTTTATTTTGAAATGATTGTATCTAGTCATCACTTAAACCTTGAAGGTGCCCCTGCACTTATGTTTTGCATCACTAAAGGGGGCAAGCTAGATATCACTTGATCATATTTGCACATCATGTTCATTGCAAATCTTTTTGATGTTTCAGTTTCATGTTGTAAAACTTTCAGTCATTTGTGATTTTCTCTTGAGACAACTTAATTACTTTAGAATCATTGTCTCAGTAAGCATTTGTCATATGACTATGAGAAAGTCTTATATGGTTAATAGCATGTCACCACAGAAATTATTCTTGTTATCATTTACCTACTCGAGGACGAGCAGGAATTAAGCTTGGGGATGTTGATACGTCCAAAACGTATCTATAATTTCTGCTTGCTCCATGCCACTTTTGGGTGATATTGCTATGATATTCATACACTTCCATACACTTTTGATCATATTTGGACTAACTTACTAATCCAGTGCACCCCAGTGCCAGTTTCTGTTTTCGGCTGTTTTTGTATTTCAGGTTTTCACGTTTCGAGAACTGCCCAGAAAAATACAGAAAATATATATAAAAAATCAGCATATCGGGAACGACACTGCTTCCGAAGGGGAGCCTGGGGGGGGGGGCACAGGGGCCCCAGGCGCCCTGTGGGCGCGCCCCCCCTGGGCCGCGCCGGGGGGGGGGGGCGCCTCGGCACCCCGAGAGCCCCCCGGTGCCCTACTTTGGCAGATATTTAAAGGGTCCCCCGTAACCCTTGAAACAGGACTTCTTTTCACGATCCCATCTCTGTTCCGCCGCCGCCGCCGCTTCCAAGATCTGGAGCACCAGGAGAACTCTTCCCGGCACCCTGCCGGAGGGGAGGATCACCACCGGGAGCTTCTCCACCACCATGGACGCCTCCCGGATGACTCGTGAGTAGTCTCCCTTGGACCATGAGTCCATGACCAGTAGCTATGTGATGTTCTCCTCCCGTTCTTGTGCTTCACTAATTAGTCCTCGTGAGCTGCCCTACATGATCGAGGCACCTATGTAATCCTTGTGTTGTTGCTATGTTGAGTTTGCTGGGATCCGATGGATTATGAGATTATGTTCAGATTGATCTTGAGTAACATATTTGATTCACCTCTTTTATATTTCAGTTCATAAGTAATTCTTGCATGTTCTCCATTGTTATTTATTGCTTTGGCCGAGTAATAGGTAGTGACTCCAAGAGGGAACGTTATGCTCGATTGTGGGTTCATGCCCCTCGATGACTAGCTTGAGTGACAGAAACATGAGTCTAGGGGATGTGCTGTTGCCACAAGGGGGAAAACAACGGCGCTTGTGCCCGCGGGTGCAAGGATTGTTTACTTTACGCAAAGTTCTTTTAATGCAGTTGTGTGTTGCATTGAGTTTACACTATGGGTGGGACTCGCAACTTAATACCAGCGAGATGTTCTGGATAGATATCTCAAGGTGGATGATTAGTAGTAGATGTAGATGGATTTCGGTCTACTTACTTTGGCGTACCGCCCATGCTTTGAACCTCAACCTTTCTTGCAATGTAGTCAGCATTGGTTTGCGTTCGTGGTCCTGTCAATTGCCCAGCTGTAATTTGTTACCTCGCATAGCTGTTTTATCGTCTTTTGGGAGAGAGACATCACTAGTGAACATCATGTGACTCCGGTCCATATTACTATCATTGATCACATACACTATTTTACTTTCCGCTATTTTATTTACTATTGCAAAATACTATCTATCACTACTATCATATTGCTTTTAACCCTTTGTGAACTACAAGGCCGGAGAGATTGACAACCTCTCTGTACTCGTTGGGAGCAAAGTTATTTGTATCTGTGTGCAGGTCCACGTTGATTGTTAATTGTGCCGTTAGCAGTTGACACCTACCTGTTGAACCTAGGAGTCTCTGGGGATTCGATCCTTGGCATCTTTGCTAGGGAAAACACTTCTACTTACTGCATCTTACACCTTCCACTTGGGGTAATCCAACGAGGGGTTCGAGGCCCATCATTGATTCCTTGCAATAGTTTTGCGATATAGAGATGCTAATATGTGGGAGGTACTAGTGAATGATTGTGGTCTAGTAAAAATATTGGTGTTAAGGTTTGTGATTCCCGAAGCATG
Source organism: Secale cereale (assembly GCA_902687465.1). Taxonomy (NCBI): domain Eukaryota; kingdom Viridiplantae; phylum Streptophyta; class Magnoliopsida; order Poales; family Poaceae; genus Secale; species Secale cereale. Next base: position 735,697,553 of record LR738715.1, read on the forward strand.
CACGTATGGTCTCCTAACTATGTAACCAAATTGGCGCGCATTGTATTTTGATTGTTTATCTTTGCGTGAAGGTCGAGGGCGCGCGATGGTTAACTCCTACCAACCTCCCCCCTAGGAGCATGCGTCGTAGTATTTTTGCTTCGAGGGCTAATAGATTTTTCGCAATAAGTATGTCAGTTCTTTATGACTAATGTTGAGTCCATGGATTATACGCACTCTCACCCTTCCACCATTGCTAGCCTCTCTTGTACCGCGCAACTTTCGCCGGTACCATACACCCACCATATACCTTCCTCAAAACAGCCACCATACCTACCTATTATGGCATTTCCATAGCCATTCCGAGATATATTGCCATGTAACTCCACCGTTCCGTTTATTATGACACGCACCGTCATTGTCATAATGCCTTGCATGATCGTAAGATAGCTAGCATGATGTTTCCATGGCTTGTCCATTTTTTGATGTCATTGCTATGCTAGATCATTGCACATCCTGGTACACCGCCGGAGGCATTCATATAGAGTCATATTTTTGTTCTTGTATCGAGTTGTAATATCGAGTTGTAAGTAAATAGAAGTGTGATGATCATCATTATTAGAGCATTGTCCCTTGAGGCCAAAAGAAAAAAAGGCCAAATAAAAAAAAGGCAGGCCAAAAAACAAAGAAAAAAAAAGAAAAAGAAAAAAAAGGGACAATGCTACTATCTTTTTTTCCACACTTGTGCTTCAAAGTAGCACCATGACCTTCATGATAGAGAGTCTCCTATGTTGTCACTTCCATATACTTGTGGGAATTTTCATTATAGAACTTGGCTTGTATATTCCAACGATGGGCTTCCTCAAATGCCCTAGGTCTTCATGAGCAAGCAAGTTGATGGACATCCACTAGTTTTCTTTTTGAGCTTTCATACACTTATACCTCTAGTGCATCCGCTACATGGCAATCCCTACTCACTCACATTGATATCTATTGATGGGCATCTCCATAGCCCATTGATACGCCTAGTTGATGTGAGACTTTCTTTCTCCCTCCTTTTGTCTACTACCACCTTCTATTCCACCCATAGTGCTATGTCCATGGCTCATGCTCATGTATTGCGTGAAGAGTTGAAAAGGTTCAAAAAAGTAAAGTATGAAAACAATTGCTTGGCTGACACCGGGATAGGCATGAGGGGTACCTTGTGTTAAGAAAAGGGAGCATAAAAGACTATGATTTTGTAGGGATAACGTTCTTTAGCATTGATATTTTGAAAGAGTTGATTGTTCGTTGGGATGCCCGAGTATTAAAATCTTTTATGTCAAATGATAGACTATTGCTTTGAATCACTCGTGTCTTAATATTCATGCCATGATTAGATTACATGATCAAGATTATGCTAGGTAGCATTCACATCAAAAATTATCTTTTTTATTATTTACCTACTCGAGGACGAGCATGAATTAAGCTTGGGGCTGCTGATACGTCTCCGTCGTATCTATAATTTTTGATTGTTCCATGCCAATGTTCTACAACTTTCATATACTTTTGGCAACTTTTTATACTATTTTTTGGGACTAACATATTGATCCAGTGCCCAATGCGAGTTCCTGTTTGTTGCATGTTTTTTGTTTCGCAGAATATCCATATCAAACGGGGTCCAAACGGAATAAAAATGGAAGGAGTTTTTTTTGGAATATATGTGAATTTTGGGAAGCGGAACCAACATGAGACGATGTCCGAGTGGGCCACGAGGAACGGGGGCACGACCACCACGGGCAGGCGCGCCCTGGGCCCTCGTGGCCACACCGTAAGGCGGTTGATGCCCTTCTTTCGCTGCAAGAAATCTAATATCCGGATAAGAATCGTGTCAAAAAATCAACCCAATCGGAGTTACAGACTCCGGGAATATAAGAAACGGTGAAGGGCCCGAATCTGGGAACGCGGAAACAGAGAGAGACAGAGAGACAGATCCAATCTCGGAGGGGCCCTTGCCCCTCCACCGCCATGGAGGCCATGGACCAGAGGGGAAACCCTTCTCCCATCTAGGGAGAAGGTCAAGGAATAAGAAGAAGGAGGGGGGCTCTCTCCCCCTCACTTCCGGTGGCGCCGGAGTGCCACCGGGGCCATCATCGTGTGACGGCGATCTACACCAACACCTCTGTCATCTTCACCACCATGTCCATCACCTTCCCCCATCTAGCTACATCGGTCCACTCTCCCGCAACCCGCTGTACCCTCTACTTGAACATGGTGCTTTATGCTTCATATTGTTATCCAATGATGTGTTGCCATCCTATGATGTCTGAGTATATTATTGTTGTCCTATCGGTGATTGGTGAATTGCTATGATTGATTTAATTTGCTTGTGGTTATGTTGCTGTCCTTTGGTGCCCATCATATGAGCACGCGCATGGATCACACCATAGGGTTAGTTGTATGTTGATAGGACTACATATTGGAGGGCAAGAGTGACAGAAGCTTCAATCTAGTGTAGAAATTGATGCATACGGGATTGAAGAGGGGCCAATATATATCTTAATGCTATGGTTGGGTTTTACCTTAATGGACGTTAGTAGTTGCGGATGCTTGCTAATAGTTCCAATCATAAGTGCATAGAATTCCAAGTAAGGGATGACATGCTAGCAGTGGCCTCTCCCACATAAAACTTGCTATCGGTCTAGTAACGTAGTCAATTGCTTAGGGGCAATTTCGCAACTCCTACCACCACTTTTACACACTCGCTATTATTAACTTTATTGCTTCTTTATCTTAACAGCCCCTAGTTTTATTTACGTGCTCTTTATATTCTTGCAAACCTATCCCACAAAAACTACAAAGTACTTCTAGTTTCATACGTGTTCTAGGTAAAGTAAACGTCAAGCGTGCGTAGAGTTGTATCGGTGGTCGATAGAACTGAGGGAATATTTGTTCTGACTTTAGCTCCTCGTTGGGTTCGACACTCTTACTTATCTAAAGAGGCTACAACTAATCCCCTACAATTGTGGGTTATCAATGACCACTGTAACAATGGAAATTCGAACCAAAACTTTTGACGTTCAAACTCATCACACACGGGTTAAGCTATCTGAATCGTTTGTGATGTCCACATATCGTACACAATTCTGAATAAGGGACCGTGTCTGATGACACTTTGCGCGCCAGTTTTTTGGCTGAAGCGATACCAAATTTTCGGCTTCTGCGGAAATATCTATCTCCCCGCCCCCTTCCCCTTACCAAAAGCCACATTTCCCCTCTTTCCGCCTTCCTTTCCAAGTTGAAACCTTCACTTCTTGCTTGCAGCGTGCCGCCTCCTCGCCGGTGACCCTCCTTCACGCTGCTCAGCCTCCTCTATACAGACAGGTAGTCCACACCTGACCCCCATCCTCCTCTTCCTTCCACATCCCACATGCCCTGACATCCGGTGCGAGCGCAACACCTTCCACGCAAATCACCGACCCCTCCACCAAAAAGCGTCGGCCTAAGCCATGGTGCACGCAGTATAGCCAGGACCTCAAGGGGCATTTGGCAGCGGAGAAGCAAATCGCGACCGCACGCGCAGATGAGGTCGCGATGGCTGCCATTCATGTCGACCCCCAGACCTTGAAGGAGCACCTTGCCATTTGCTAGCTACACCGGTTAAGCATGCTCGGTTTACCCATTGCGTGTGCTGCTCCTGCCTTTCCTTCACAAATTCTAGTGAATTGTGCTATCTAATTTCACCATGCAATATGTTGCTCTAGTGTATATGTTCTATATGTCGTGCGGTGTGGTGCTCACTTATTAGCTGTTTTGTTAATTAGTTGTCATCTTTAGTTAACTGTTTGGTTCAGTTCTGCAAATGTGATGTTCAATTCTTCAGGCTGCAATTTTGTATTGTCTTCCATGTGAGAAATAAATCGAATTTATCTTTACAAAATTGTGGGTGCATTCTGTTATTGTATACCATGTGAGGAATAAATTGAATTTGGCTGTAGTAAATACATGAGAAACAAATACAATTTCTATAATTGGCTGTAGTTAACTGTTCGGTTAACTCTCTGATCTTCTATTAGGAGTATGTTATATTGTGCAATGTGGTGCTCAGTTAATGTTTGGTTCATTTGTTGTGGTGTTTAGTTAACTGATTGGTTCAATTCTGCAATGCGATGTCCAATTGTCGTGTATAGAATTTTGTACTGTTGTGCATGTGAGGAATAAATCAAATTTGGCTGCACTTAATACATGAGAAACATATACAAGTGCTATATTTCTTAGTTCTTAATCATGTTTGGTTTGGGTAAATGGGTTTTCCATGTGGCTTCAATTAATCTACTGAATCTGCAATGTGCTTATTTTTCATCAACATATTTTACTGATAGCATGCGAACCCTTACTTAACCTGATGACTAACTACCTTATATGTGTTGCAGGGAAACAATGGGAAGCATTGAGGTTTATAATCGAGGTTAGCACGTGCATGGTCCGTTGTCTAATAACACATTATTGTGCAATTGCAGGAACCATTCTAATATTTTGGTTTTTAACAATTTGGTCTTGCACATGTAGGTCCTGCTGTCAGAGGTTTTGACCCACTGTTCGACCCTTTTTGCATATGGGGAAATGAGTTGTCCATTAATATCAATCAAATCAAGAAACTTAGAAAGATTGTTAGGATAAAGAAATTAGTGACAAAAAACAACAAGATCTTTGTCTGCACAATGAAGAAGACATCGATTCACTACAAGATGGTACTAACTATTATACCTTGCCTTTTTATTCCTTTGCCCCATTTCCAATATAGAGAAGATATGTATGCACATCCTTGTTTTCAGGCCTTTCCAAAGCAGTGCACTGATGATTACCTCTCAAACCACCTCTATGGTTAGGAGGTGAGGACGGTTTTCATACAACACCCACAGTTCAATATTAAAGTGTTCCTGAAGAGGACGAAGGACAGACGGTCAATCATCCACAGGCACTGGCCTAAAGTTGCAAAGACCTTCAACATGAATGAAGACTCAGTATTCGCCTTCCGCTTCAGCAGTTTTCCAGATGAGATGCATCTGTCTATATCTGTCTATGATGCTAATTTTGAAAGGTTCTACATGTTGCATGTGGAACTTGCTGCTGGTGCAGTTGTGTAATGGGGTAGATGAGTGCTGAAGCTATATCTTGTTGTACTCTGATGTATTTCAATTATGAGATTCTGCTTTCTTAATATGGAAATGAAATATATTGTGTGCTTAATATGAAATGTCAATTAGATTAATAAATGGATTATGAATAATCAGATAATTAGCCTGCTAATGGCGAATTAGCCTGCTAATTGTGTTTTGCTATTGCAAACGGTTGTTGAAAAAATACCGTGGGCGATGACCTCAGGCAATGCACACAGTTTCTAGGAATAAACCGTGTTGGATCAATGAACAATCACACACGACTTTCTCTTGAAAATTGTTTGCGTTAGGCCACCTTGCGCAAACGTTTACCACATAAAAATTGTGTGTGATGGACAACCTTTGCCACACAGTTTCTTCTACGGACCGTGTGTGATACATTCAATAACGTAAACGATTTAACGGGAAAAATTGTGTGTGATGTACATGTGAACAGAAACGTTTTCCTTGGAGCGACTGTGTGGGATGTGCATACGAACGGAAATGTTTAGCAGGGACTGACTGTGTGGGATGTACTTGCGACCGGAAAGAATTTCACAGTATAATTTTTTTAGCTTTACTATACATATTCCCGTATTTGAGTGCTCGCCGGTCGCACATGACCTCATTTTGCCGAATGTGTGTGCCAGGAGGGCATATCCCCGACGGTTTCTGGGTCGTGTGGGAAGGACCCCCCTATCTCCCACACTCACTAGGCGACGGTTCCAAATGCCGTCGCGAAAAGGAGTTTTAAACCGTTTGTTTAGGACCGACGCGCACGAGTGTAAAGTATTCTTTTCATGATGCAAAAGCATAGAAATTTTGCTACTCTCCACATAAGTAAATTTATTCTCATGAATAGTGGTGGGAGCAAACTCAACAAAATAACTATCATGAGATTGAAAATTAAAGTCAGGATGACAAGTTTCATGGTTATTATTATTCAATATAGCATACATGTCATCACCATAATCATCATAGATAGCAACTTTGTTATCACAGTCAATTGAAACATCCTTCAAAGTAGTGGATTCATCACTAAATAAAGTCATGACCTCTCCAAATCCACTTTTATCAATGTAATCATCCTAAATAGGAGGCATGTTACCATTATAACAAATTTTCACATCAAATCTTGGGGGGCTAAAAGTATCATCTTCATCAAACATAGCATCCCCAAGCTTATGGCTTTGCATATCATTAGCATCATGGATATTCAAAGAATTCATACTAGCAACATTGCAATCACGCTCATCATTTATGCCAAAATTTTTATAGCATTCTTCTTCTAACAATTGAGCACAATTTTCCAATCCATCATTTTCAAGAAAGATATTATAAAGATGATCAATAATATGATGCAACCTCAATTCCAGTTTTTAGTTTTCTTTTACAAAACCAAACTAGTGATAAAACAAGAAACTAAAAGATTCGATTGCAAGATCCAAAGATATACCTTCAAGCACTCACCTCCCCGGCAACGGCGCCAGAAAAGAGCTTGATGTCTACTACGCAACTTTATTCTTGTAGACACGTGTTGGGCCTCCAAGTGCAGAGTTTTGTAGGACAGTAGCAATTTTCCCTCAAGTGGATGACCTAAGGTTTATCAATCCGTAGGAGTTGTAGGATGAAGATGGTCTCTCTCAAACAACCCTGCAACCAAATAATAAAAAGTCTCTTGTGTCCCCAACACACCAAATACAATGGGAAATTGTATAGGTGCACTAGTTCGGCGAAGAGATGGTGATACAAGTGTAATATTGTTAGTAGATATTAATTTTTGTAGTGCGGACAATAAAAAACAGCAAGGTAGCAAGTAACAAAAGTGAGCACAAATGGGATTGCAATGATGGAAAACAAGGCCTAGGGTCCGTACTTTCGCTAGTGCAATCTCTCAACAGTGCTAATATAATTGGATCATATAACCACCCCTCAACGAAACCACCTCAAAGTTATTCTTTCCGTTCAATCTATCAAGAGTTCGTACTAAGACAACATAAAGTTATCCTTTCCGATCTATCTATCAAGAGTTCGTACTAGAATAACACAAGGTTATCTTTTCCGATCGATATTTCCAGAGTTTGTACTAAGATAACACAAAGTTATCCTTCCCGACCGATCTATCAAGGGTTCATACTAAGATAACACAAAAACCGGAGAAACAAAGACAAGAACGTGCATCAACCCCTATGCATAGATTACCCCAATGTCACTTCGGGAATCCGCAAGTTGAGTGCCAAAACATATATCAAGTGGATCAATACGATACCCCATTGTCACCACGAGTATTCAATTGCAAGACATATATCAAGTGTTCTCAAATCCATAGAAGTATTCAATCCAAAGAAATCTCAAAGGGAAAACTCAATTCATCACAAAATAGAGAGGGGAAAACACCATATGATCCAACTATATTAACAAAGACCGTGATACATCAAGATTGTGCATCTCAAGAACACGAGATAGAGAGATTAAACACATAGCTACTGGTACAAACCCTCAGCCCCGAGGGTGGACTACTCCCTCCTCATCGTAGTGGCCGTCGGGATGATGAAGATGACCATCGATGATGATTTCCCCCTCCGGCAGTGTATGGGAAAGGGTCTAGATTGGTTTTTGGTGGCTATAGAGGCCTGCGGCGGCAGAACTTCTGATCTAGGGTTATTTTTAATGGTTTCTCTATTTATATGAATTTTTGGCGTCGGTCTCACGTCCGGATGGGCCTCGAGGTGAGCACAACCCACCGGGGCACGGGCAAGGGCCCAGGCGCGCCCTAGTGTCTTGTGCCCTACTCCTTCAACTTCTGGTCCTTCCACGAAGCTTCGGGGGCCTCTTTTGTTCCAAAAAAATTCGTCAAAAAGTTTCAGCTCATTTGGAGAACTTTCATTTCTGTACAAAAAACAACACCACGGTAGTTCTGCTGAAAACAACGTCAGTCCGGGTTAGTGTCGGGGGAAACTGTCCACCACGAACACCTATGGGACCGGAGCCCCTTGTCTGTGCGGTACGAGGGCGGAGGGAGCACGAAGAGCAGATCGAGGCAGACGCGCGGGCGGTTTTTACCCAGGTTCGGGCCGCACGGATGCGTAAAACCCTACTCCTGCTTGGTTGTGTATTGAGTTTGGGCGCTCGGAGCTTGAAGAAGCAGCTACACGAGCGTGAGAATGATCTAGGTTTCCTACCGAACCGAACCGAACCCCCTCCACGTTGTGCATGGGCCTCCTTTTATAGTGCAAGGGGTCACCGACAGGTGTCAACGTAGGAGAAAGGGGTAAAAATGTAAAATAGGTGGTAGTTGTAACAGTGCGGGAACAGTGGAGCTACAGTACAGAACAGTGGTCTATACCTACTTTAACAGTGGGGGACAAGGGCATTTAATGCCCGTCGCCGTCGACCCCAAAAGCTCCCGCCGTTGCGTCTCCGTCTGCCACGGCGATGGATCCTCTGCCGTGGAGTGCCACCGTGTCCCCCAGGCTGCACAGCCATCCGCCACGCGTCCCTGGAGTGGCCCCAGGGCGACGCGTGGGCCGATGAGCTGGAGCGCGGGCACACAGCGCACCTCCCCCGGCAAGCACCTTGCCGGGGATCTCGACCTTGCCGGGCCCGGAAGCTTGCCGCTCCCCGAGCCCTTGCCGGGTCTTCTAAGATGAAATCTTCTATTCGTCCTGACAAGCTCCTCTTGCCAGGGCCTCGTGCTAGTTAAGCAATCTCGAGCCTGGGACGGCCTTCCCGGCAAGCTCCTCTTGCCGGGGTCTTGGTCTTCTGTCTTGTATACTTTGTTTTTGAATGGCTAGATAAGGGTCAGGAAGGTCTCCGACAAGCGCGTGGTGAACCCTGCCGCGGGGAGCTGCCGCTGCCCGTGCACAAGTTGGGGTACTAGGGTACCCCTACTTTAGTACACCGACAGGAGCCCCCGGGCCTGGGCCACACACGGTGCCGAGCGCTGTTGGGCCAGGCCCAAAACAGTGCACGGGCACCCGCGGCCCGCGGCGCGCCGAATCCACTTCCATATCCGCCGCACCCCACGGCAACGGCACGCGTCGATTGCGGCGCCGTGGGATGGGACGTGCCCACGATTTCTTTAATGGGAAGGGCGAAACGCCCCCCACTCTCCCATAAAAGCAGAGAGAGCGGCGCGGTTCCCCTCCCTGCGCACTCATTGCCATCGTCTTCTTCCTCAGATTCCTCTGCTCTTTGCCTCTACTCCTCCGCCATCACCGAGCTCTTCGTCCCCTTCCTTCCACCGCGTCCGCCATGGCCCCAAAGACCGACAAGGCGAAGTCGGAGAAGTCCAAGCGGGAGAAGTCAGATCAGGCGGCGAAGCTCGTCGCGTTCCGGAAGGAGCACATCGTCTTTGCGCCGAAGCTCGGCGTGCGGGAGCTTTGGAACAAATATTATTTGTTCTGGGCCAAGGAGACCCCAGCGCACCCCCGCACGCGCGTCTACCCGGCCGTTGCCAAGGATCACTACCCCGGCGGGTATTACTTTTTCGCAGCCTTCTTCCACTGCGGTCTGTGCCCTCCCTTCTCAAACTTTTTCTGCGATATCATGAATACTTATGGCCTCCACCTCCTCGATTTCACTCCCAACGCCATCCTCACCATGTCCGTTTTCGCACACATGTGCGAAAACTTCGTAGGAATCCAGCCCAACGTAGCTCTCTTTAGGCACTTTTTCATCCCCAGAGTAGAGGCCGACGCCCCCCTCTCCGGAGGAATCTCTTGGGTGTTTAGGCTGAATAAGAAATTATCCTACTTGCCGGGGGAGCTCCGCGGCAAGTGGGAAGAGTGGCGCGCGGAGTGGTGCTGGGTCGTCGAGGAGCGGCCGCAACACTTCACCGCGCCGCGCACATCGCCCATCGTGCGCGGCAGGGATTGGAGTAATTTTGATTCCGACGATGCCAAGCTGGATATCGCTCTCGTCAGAATCCTTCGTCTTCGGATGGCGCCGCTGTCTGTTGCTGAAGTGGGCGCGGACTTTCTTCGTCGCCGGATCGCCCCCCTTCAAGACCGGAAAAGGCCGGCGTGGCAATATGGCGGCCCGGCAGACATCATGAGGCTGCGCCCCGGCCTCAATTTTAACTTCACAACACTCGAGCTGCGGGGTATGGTCAGGGAACTTTTCAAGTTCGACCCGGCACACCCCGAGTACTTCCGCGCTCCCCGGGGAGTGGTGCCGCTCTGCGCCAGCAGCGCCCGGGATCGCCTTGTCGCTATGATGCCCGCGTGCGACTCTCATGGATTGGAGCGCACGTGGATTGCGCCCAAGCCTATCGACGTCCTCGAGTTCTACGACCGCCTTGTGGAGGTGTTGGAGAAGAAGGACGATCTCAAGCTGCACACGCGGGCCACCACCGACCAAGAGATTGCTTACATGGCTTCTCGCGCTGAAGAAGTCGCCGCAGCCGCGGCGGCGGGAAACTTTGGATACACACCCGCGGAGGCGGAAGCCGCGGATGCCTCCAGCCAGGCGGATAAGGAGGAGATTCGCAAGCTGCTAGAGCTCCCCCCCGACGCGCTCGCCGGGGTCCCCTCGCTGAGGCACTCCGGGATCAGTGGGATCGCGACGGAGGCCGCGGCAATGGAGGGCACAGCCGGAGGAAGCAGGGGCGCCGCGAGGGGCGGAGGCGCCAAGGGGAAGAGGGCCGCATCGTCGGATGCTGGGCCCAGCGAGCCGGCCGAGGCAGAGGAGGAGGAGGAGGAGGAGGCCGAAGACTCTGGCGGATCGACAGAGTTGTACGCCGACGACCTCTCCTCGTCGGAGAGCTCCCCGCCCCCGGCAAGCCCGAAGCAGTCCCCATTGAAGCGTCTCCGCAAGGCGGCGACGGGGGAGCAGGCGCGAGCGCCCCGGCAACAGCCAGCTCGCCGGGCAGCTCCCCGGCCGAGCCAAGCCGTGCCAAGGGCGACCGGCGTGCCGGCCACGGCAGAGGCCCCGCGCGCGCAGACCACGACAGAGGCGTCCCGCAGGCCGGCACCGAGCCGGCAAGGATCTTCTCGGAGCGGAGCAGCTGCTCCGCCCACTTCTCGGGCGCCGGCCACCACAGGGGCTGGGCCTACGCAGCCCCCAGCCCCGGTGGCTCCGAAACGCGCGAGGGAATCTTCATCCTCCGCTCCTCGCGCCGACGCGCCCACCGTGGAGTTTGACTTCTCCGCGCTGAGCGAGGACGACGAGGAGGACCAAGAGTAAGGAACCGAGACCTTACTCCTTCTTGATTTTTATATCTCGATTGTTGCTGACGCTTGACTTTGCTTGTTGCTTGTGATTGCAGGACCTTGGAGCAGCGCGCGAAGAGGGTTAAGGTGCCCACAGTTGAGGTCGTGGGAGACCCATCCGTCGCGGAAGCAGGGATCGCGCCGGAGCCGAGCTTGCCGGACCCGAGCGCCGCTCCGGGGAGCAGCCCCCAGCGCAGCCCCCAGCGTAAGTTAGAGGTTTACTGTTTTTGCTCGTCGGGGCGCGCTTAGGGCTTTGATCTCTGAATGTCTTAGTTCTTCTATCTTCTCTTGTGCAGAGGTGGAGCCGCAGCGGGAAGAGCGCCCGGAGACCGTCACCGAGGAGCCGCAGGCCCCGCCGTCCCCGGCAAGGGAGAACTCTCCGGCAAGGGAGAGCGCTCCGCCAAGGGCGGGTACTCCGCCAAGGCAGAGTACCCCGCCAAGGGCGAGCAGCCCGGCGAGGACGGCCACTCCGCCAAGGCCGAGCCCCCCGGCGAGGGAGCCCGCCGCAGAGGGCGTCCGCCAAGGTATGTTCTGTACTTGGTTTTCTTGACTTTGCTTCTTTTTGGATCTTTGCTTGATTTTGAACTTCTTTTTCTTCTTCTTCTAGATCTTCCTCCTCCTCCTCCTGCGCCGATGGAGACCGAGGTCATCAATATCGAGGATGAGGAGGGCGCGCAGGGCGGTGGCGATGACGTTCCCGTCGTCGTGGAGATGGTCGAGGCCACCGAGGAGGCGACCAAGGCCACCGAGCCGGCCGCGCAAGAGGACGCTCCGGCCGCTGACGCCGCGACCGGGGAGGGGGACGGCGACCGCACCGCCGACCCGGAGGTGGCGGGAGCACCGGATGCTACACCGGCCGCCGGCCCCTCCACCAGCGAGAAGCAGGCGTACTATCTTCGTGCCCCCAATGGCATCTTTATCCAAGTGCCTTGGGGGTCTTCATCAAGAGCTCCCGCGGAGGGCGAGGCGTTTGACGGGGAAGTCCTCGCCTCCGCGGGTCTGACAGTCGTCGAAGCGCCCGGCGAAGGAGATGGGCCCGAGGAGGAGAAGCTTCTCCACCAGCTCCTGGCCCTTTACCGGGCCAGGCAGGCGAAGCTCGCCTCCCGGGAAGCGCTTGCCGCCAAGGCCGCCGCCGAAATGGAGAAGCGTGCGGCGGAGCTCAGCGCTGCCCACAAGGCGGGCCTCCGCGAGGTGGCGGAGGCGCGCGAGCGTCTTGCCGGCGAATATGAAGAATGGGTGCTGGAGAAGGCCGAGGCTGAAGAACAGCAACGGCTCGCCGGGGTGGAGATGTCCCGGCGAGAGGGAGAGCTCGCGCAGCGGAAGGTGGATCTCGACTCCCACGAGGAGGACCTTGCCGCTCGCGAGGCTGCTCTTGGCGGGGAGCTGAAGGAGGCGAAAGCCGCTGCTGCTGCCGCGGAAGACGCCAAGAAGGAGCTCGCCGCCAAGGTCATCCAGTTGGAGAAGGCGATGAAGGTGAGCGCCGAGAAGGTTGCCGCGCTCATTACTGAGCGCGAAAAGGACGCCCACACCAACGCGGAGCTCCAAGTGAATCTGTCCAAGAGGGGCGATGAGCTTAAGGCCGCCAAGGACTCCATCGAGGACTTGGAGCTGAAAGTCTCAACTCTGAGGGATTCAATTGACGCCGCCAAGCTTCGAGAAGATAAGCTGAAGGAGGAGCTCCGCAAGGAGCGGGCCTTGGTGGACAGCACCAACAAGGCATCCGAGCTCTTCCGCAAGAACATTGAGCTGTGGACCGAAGAGCTGGTTTCTTCGGCATCCATCATTGACCAGGAGCTGCTTGCCTTGAAGGTCGAACACCTTATCTACTCGCCGGATCCAGACCTCCCGCACAGCGCCAAGCTCAGCCTCTTCTTCAGAGGCGTCGCTCCGGCCCTTGCAGGTCTCCGGAACCGCATCCCCGCGCAGCTGGCCGAGGAGTCGCGCCGTCTCTGCGCAGGAACTCTGGAGCGGGTCTTGACGAAGATTGTGTTCCGCAACCCGGGGATCAACCTCACGAACGTTCTTCGCAGCTTGCCGGCAGATGCAGACACGGAGGCCCTGAAGGAGCAGGTCGGCCATATCATCGCCAAGGTGGCAAAGCTTGGCAGGAAGGAGGGCGACCGTGTAGACTAGGGCCCCATCTATCTTTATCTTTTCGTTGCTGCACATTATGTTACGAACTCATTAGTCCATTGCGACAAGTTGTCCTTGTAAGATATTTGCTTTACTTCAATCAATCAGTGCAATGTTATCTTCCTTGTTCCAATCTTTGACTTTGTATGTTTTTCACCCCACGCTCCCGGGGAGCTTGCCGGAAAGGGGCCCTTGCCGCGAGCGCTGAGTGCTGGACTCTGAGCGGCCTGCTGGCCAAGGTCCTTGCCGGCAAGCAACCTTGCCGCAGCAGGTCGCAACGCACTTAGCTTGCTGAGTGTACTCGGAAACGAAGCAAGGGCGCGACACTTGTCGCAGCTCACTTAAATCGTTGAGTGGACTCGAAGACAAGATAAGGGTGCGGCAAGCTACGGATAGGTTCCTCTGCGCACAGGTTTTCCATACAAAGTGTGATCGTTCAAGGAAGACAACCAGAATTTTAAAATTTGAACTGGTCAAATTCTAACAACTTATCTTTCATATGCTGCTTGCTCATGTTGTTTGCTTTCCGGTAAGGCTCTTCTTTCTTGAATGGCACTTAGTTCCTCCTCCACCTCCTTCCCCCCCCGGCAAACTTGTGCGCGAGGAACGTTCCTTCTGCTTAAGAGAAAAAGGAAAAGGAGAGGGAAACAAGCATATTGCCTTTCGGCGTAATAGTGCTTACCGAATGTCTAAGTGTTGCATCAAATGCCAAATAAAACATGCGAATAGCAAAGAGAAGCATGCGAAAGGCAATCGATGCGAAAACACGAAGTCTTTACTGATGCACGGGGTCTGCGCCCGGCTTTGTACAAAGGGTTACATGCAACAGCGGCAAGGCTTGTACAAAAGGTGGTTGCCGGAACGGATCACGGCAACCGCGCCTTAGGGGTGAAACTTGCGAAGATGCTCTATGTTCCAGGAGTTGCTCACCGGTAAGCCTTCTTCGGTCTCGAGGCGGACAGCGCCGGGCCTCGTAACTTGTCTCACCCGATAAGGGCCTTCCCACTTCGGCGTCAACTTGTTGGAATTCTTGGCGGACTGAACACGCCGAAGAACAAGGTCGCCTTCCTCGAGACTCCTGGCCTTGACTTTGCGGCTATGGTAGCGGCGCAAAGCTTGCTGGTATCGAGCAGCTCGTACAGCAGCCTGGAGACGTCCCTCCTCAAGGAGCAATGCGTCATCTTGCCGCAGTTGCTCTTGCTCGAGCTCGTCATAAGCGAGCACTCGAGGAGATCCGTATACGAGTTCCGTGGGGATAACTGCTTCTGCCCCGTAGACTAGGGCAAAGGGTGTCTGTCCGGTGGCTCGACTTGGTGTCGTTCTGATTGACCAAAGAGCCGCCGGGAGCTCCTCTATCCAATTCCTTCCGCACTTGCGCAGCCTGTCAAAGGTCCTTGTCTTGAGTCCGCGCAGCACTTCAGCATTTGCCCTCTCCGCTTGGCCGTTGCTCCTCGGATGAGCAACAGAAGCGAAACAGACCTTGGCGCCAAGGTCTTGGACGTACTGCATGAAGGTGCGACTAGTGAATTGCGTACCGTTGTCGGTGATGATCCTGTTAGGAATCCCGAAACGGCAAACAATCGACCTGAAGAACCTGACTGCTGACTGTGCCGTCACCTTTCTCACTGGCTCCACTTCTGGCCACTTTGTGAACTTGTCGATTGCAACGTACAAGTACTCAAAGCCCCCGACAGCGCGAGGGAAAGGGCCGAGGATATCGAGCCCCCAGACCGAGAAGGGCCATGACAAAGGGATTGTTTGGAGAGCTTGAGCTGGCTGGTGTATTTGCTTTGCATGGAACTGGCACGCTTCACACTTGGTTACTAGTGCAGTTGCATCTTGGAGGGCTTCTTGCCAAAAGAACCCTTGCCGGAAAGCTTTCCCGGCAAGTGCTCTTGCGCCAATGTGGTGGCCGCATATGCCTCCGTGTATTTCCGCCAACAGCTTCTGTCCATCTTCCCTGGAGATGCACTTCAACCTGACTCCATTGAGTCTTCTTCTGTACAGCTCGTTATCCACAAACTGATACATACTTGACTGCCTGGTTATCTTCTCTATCTCTTGAGGGTCGTCGGGAAGTTCTCCAGTTTGTAGAAAGCGGACGATCTGCTGTGCCCATGCCGGAGCTCGGGGCTCGACGGCAAGGACTAAAGGCTCGAGGGCCGCTGCGGGAACCCCAGCTTCTACGGCAAAGACCTCTGGTCCTGCCGGAGCTGACGGTCCCCCGGCAAGCTCGCCGGGGCGAGGCTTGTCGGGAACACTTGCTTCAACTGCACAAGCCCGAGGGCTTGCAGGAGCAAACTGTTCCTCAGCGTTGTCGTTGATCTTGGGAACTTTGGCGGCGGGTTCAGGAAGATCCGCCGGCAAGTAGTCGCCAGAGACCAACTTTCTCTTCTTTGGCTGCCCAATTGATGGTGTAACTGATGGTTGAGTCAGCTTGAGCAAAAAGGTCCCTGGTTCCACAGGTAACTTCATCGCAGCACACTTTGAAAGGCCATCTGCAATTTCATTCTGAGCTCTCGGGACATGCTCCATCTGCAGACCTTCAAAGTGCTCTTCAAGCTTCCTCACTTCATCTACATAAGCTTCCATCAAAGGGCTCTGGTAGCTCTTGTTGACTTGCCGGACCACCAACTGAGAATCTCCACGTACAATCAGCTTTCTGATCCCAAGTTCAGCCGCAATTCTGAGGCCGGCGAGCAAGCCTTCATACTCTGCAGTATTGTTTGTCGCTTGCTCTCTTGGGAAGTGCATCTGGATAATATACTTGAGGTGCTCTCCGGTGGGCGCGATGAGTACCACGCCGGCACCGGCGCCTTGCAGCGAGAAGGCACCATCGAAATACATTACCCATTCACTTGTCGCTTCTTGCACGGGTGCGCTTGTTTCTTGAACTTCTTCATCGGGCGTTGGGGTCCATTCTGCTATAAATTCTGCCAAAGCTCGGCTCTGTATGGTTGAAGTACTTTCAAACTTGAGTCCAAAGCTTGATAGTTCTAGTGCCCACTCGACAATCCTGCCTGTTGCCTCTGGATTGTGCAATATCCTCTTCAACGGAAAGCGAGTGACCACCGTTATCTCATGGGCTTGGAAGTAGTGGCGCAGCTTCCTCGAGGCCATGAGGAGGCCGAAAAGCAATTTTTGCACACCAGAGTACCTTGACCTAGCTCCCTGGAGAAGGGAACTTACAAAATACACTGGGCGCTGCACCATCTTCTTCCGCACCTCTCCTTGTTCCTGCGCAGAGTCTTCCTTGTCGGGGCCAGAGCTTGTCGGGACAGCCCCCTGCTTGTCGCTAGATTCGCTTGCCGGCGATGCTGACTCCTCGTCGGACTCCCTCTCCGCTACTAACGCAGCACTAACCACCTGGTTGGTTGCCGCTAAGTATAGCAACAACTTTTCCTGTGGTTTAGGTGCGACAAGTAGAGCAACGGTCAAGCGGAGAGGGCAAATGCTGAAGTGCTGCGCGGACTCAAGACAAGGACCTTTGACAGGCTGCGCAAGTGCGGAAAGAATTGGATAGAGGAGCTCCCGGCGGCTCTTTGGTCAATCAGAACGACACCGAATCGAGCCACCGGACAGACACCTTTTGCTCTAGTCTATGGAGCAGAAGCAGTTATCCCCACGGAACTCGTATACGGATCTCCTCGAGTGCTCGCTTATGATGAGCTCGAGCAAGAGCAACTACGGCAAGATGACGCATTGCTCCTTGAGGAGGGACGTCTCCAGGCTGCTGTACGAGCTGCTCGATACCAGCAAGCTTTGCGCCGCTACCATAGCCGCAAAGTCAAGGCCAGGAGTCTCGAGGAAGGCGACCTTGTTCTTCGGCGTGTTCAGTCCGCCAAGAATTCCAACAAGTTGACGCCGAAGTGGGAAGGCCCTTATCGGGTGAGACAAGTTACGAGGCCCGGCGCTGTCCGCCTCGAGACCGAAGAAGGCTTACCGGTGAGCAACTCCTGGAACATAGAGCATCTTCGCAAGTTTCACCCCTAAGGCGCGGTTGCCGTGATCCGTTCCGGCAACCACCTTTTGTACAAGCCTTGCCGCTGTTGCATGTAACCCTTTGTACAAAGCCGGGCGCAGACCCCGTGCATCAGTAAAGACTTCGTGTTTTCGCATCGATTGCCTTTCGCATGCTTCTCTTTGCTATTCGCATGTTTTATTTGGCATTTGATGCAACACTTAGACATTCGGTAAGCACTATTACGCCGAAAGGCAATATGCTTGTTTCCCTCTCCTTTTCCTTTTTCTCTTAAGCAGAAGGAACGTTCCTCGCGCACAAGTTTGCCGGGGGGGGAAGGAGGTGGAGGAGGAACTAAGTGCCATTCAAGAAAGAAGAGCCTTACCGGAAAGCAAACAACATGAGCAAGCAGCATATGAAAGATAAGTTGTTAGAATTTGACCAGTTCAAATTTTAAAATTCTGGTTGTCTTCCTTGAACGATCACACTTTGTATGGAAAACCTGTGCGCAGAGGAACCTATCCGTAGCTTGCCGCACCCTTATCTTGTCTTCGAGTCCACTCAACGATTTAAGTGAGCTGCGACAAGTGTCGCGCCCTTGCTTCGTTTCCGAGTACACTCAGCAAGCTAAGTGCGTTGCGACCTGCTGCGGCAAGGTTGCTTGCCGGCAAGGACCTTGGCCAGCAGGCCGCTCAGAGTCCAGCACTCAGCGCTCGCGGCAAGGGCCCCTTTCCGGCAAGCTCCCCGGGAGCGTGGGGTGAAAAACATACAAAGTCAAAGATTGGAACAAGGAAGATAACATTGCACTGATTGATTGAAGTAAAGCAAATATCTTACAAGGACAACTTGTCGCAATGGACTAATGAGTTCGTAACATAATGTGCAGCAACGAAAAGATAAAGATAGATGGGGCCCTAGTCTACACGGTCGCCCTCCTTCCTGCCAAGCTTTGCCACCTTGGCGATGATATGGCTGACCTGCTCCTTCAGGGCCTCCGTGTCTGCATCCGCCGGCAAGCTGCGAAGAACGTTCGTGAGGTTGATCCCCGGGTTGCGGAACACAATCTTCGTCAAGACCCGCTCCAGAGTTCCTGCGCAGAGACGGCGCGACTCCTCGGCCAGCTGCGCGGGGATGCGGTTCCGGAGACCTGCAAGGGCCGGAGCGACGCCTCTGAAGAAGAGGCTGAGCTTGGCGCTGTGCGGGAGGTCTGGATCCGGCGAGTAGATAAGGTGTTCGACCTTCAAGGCAAGCAGCTCCTGGTCAATGATGGATGCCGAAGAAACCAGCTCTTCGGTCCACAGCTCAATGTTCTTGCGGAAGAGCTCGGATGCCTTGTTGGTGCTGTCCACCAAGGCCCGCTCCTTGCGGAGCTCCTCCTTCAGCTTATCTTCTCGAAGCTTGGCGGCGTCAATTGAATCCCTCAGAGTTGAGACTTTCAGCTCCAAGTCCTCGATGGAGTCCTTGGTGGCCTTAAGCTCATCGCCCCTCTTGGACAGATTCACTTGGAGCTCCGCGTTGGTGTGGGCGTCCTTCTCGCGCTCAGTAATGAGCGCGGCAACCTTCTCGGTGCTCACCTTCATCGCCGCTTCTAGTTGAACAACCTTGGCGGCAAGCTCCTTCTTGGCGTCTTCCGCGGCAGCAGCAGCGGCCTTCGCCTCCTTCAGCTCCCCGCCAAGGGCAGCCTCGCGAGCGGCAAGGTCCTCCTCATGGGAGTCGAGATCCACCTTCCGCTGCGCGAGCTCTCCTTCTCGCCGGGACATCTCTACCCCGGCGAGCCGTTGCTGTTCGTCGGCTTCGGCTTTCTCAAGTACCCACTCCCCGGGGAGCGCGGAAGTACTCGGGGTGTGCCGGGTCGAACTTGAAAAGTTCCCTGACCATACCCCGCAGCTCGAGTGTTGTGAAGTTAAAATTGAGGCCGGGGCGCAGCCTCATGATGTCTGCCGGGCCGCCATATTGCCACGCCGGCCTTTTCCGGTCTTGGAGGGGGGCGATCCGGCGACGAAGAAAGTCCGCGCCCACTTCAGCGACAGACAGCGGCGCCATCCGAAGACGAAGGATTCTGACGAGAGCGATATCCAGCTTGGCATCGTCGGAATCAAAATTACTCCAATCCCTGCCGCGCACGATGGGCGATGTGCGCGGCGCGGTGAAGTGTTGCGGCCGCTCCTCGACGACCCAGCACCACTCCGCGCGCCACTCTTCCCACTTGCCGCGGAGCTCCCCCGGCAAGTAGGATAATTTCTTATTCAGCCTAAACACCCAAGAGATTCCTCCGGAGAGGGGGGCGTCGGCCTCTACTCTGGGGATGAAAAAGTGCCTAAAGAGAGCTACGTTGGGCTGGATCCCTACGAAGTTTTCGCACATGTGTGCGAAAACGGACATGGTGAGGATGGCGTTGGGAGTGAAATCGAGGAGGTGGAGGCCATAAGTATTCATGATATCGCAGAAAAAGTTTGAGAAGGGAGGGCACAGACCGCAGTGGAAGAAGGCTGCGAAAAAGTAATACCCGCCGGGGTAGTGATCCTTGGCGACGGCCGGGTAGACGCGCGTGCGGGGGTGCGCTGGGGTCTCCTTGGCCCAGAACAAATAATATTTGTTCCAAAGCTCCCGCACGCCGAGCTTCGGCGCAAAGACGATGTGCTCCTTCCGGAACGCAACGAGCTTCGCCGCCTGATCTGACTTCTCCCGCTTGGACTTCTCCGACTTCGCCTTGTCGGTCTTTGGGGCCATGGCGGACGCGGTGGAAGGAAGGGGACGAAGAGCTTGGTGATGGCGGAGGAGTAGAGGCAAAGAGCAGAGGAATCTGAGGAAGAAGACGATGGCAATGAGTGCGCAGGGAGGGGAACCGCGCCGCTCTCTCTGCTTTTATGGGAGAGTGGGGGGCGTTTCGCCCTTCCCATTAAAGAAATCGTGGGCACGTCCCATCCCACGGCGCCGCAATCGACGCGTGCCGTTGCCGTGGGATGCGGCGGATATGGAAGTGGATTCGGCGCGCCGCGGGCCGCGGGTGCCCGTGCACTGTTTTGGGCCTGGCCCAACAGCGCTCGGCACCGTGTGTGGCCCAGGCCCGGGGGCTCCTGTCGGTGTACTAAGGTAGGGGTACCCTAGTACCCCAACTTGTGCACGGGCAGCGGCAGCTCCCCGCGGCAGGGTTCACCACGCGCTTGCCGGAGACCTTCCTGACCCTTATCTAGCCATTCAAAAACAAAGTATACAAGACAGAAGACCAAGACCCCGGCAAGAGGAGCTTGCCGGGAAGGCCGTCCCAGGCTCGAGATTGCTTAACTAGCACGAGGCCCTGGCAAGAGGAGCTTGTCAGGACGAATAGAAGATTTCATCTTAGAAGACCCGGCAAGGGCTCGGGGAGCGGCAAGCTTCCGGGCCCGGCAAGGTCGAGATCCCCGGCAAGGTGCTTGCCGGGGGAGGGGCGCTGTGTGCCCGCGCTCCAGCTCATCGGCCCACGCGTCGCCCTGGGGCCACTCCAGGGACGCGTGGCGGATGGCTGTGCAGCCTGGGGGACACGGTGGCACTCCACGGCAGAGGATCCATCGCCGTGGCAGACGGAGACGCAACGGCGGGAGCTTTTGGGGTCGACGGCGACGGGCATTAAATGCCCTTGTCCCCCACTGTTAAAGTAGGTATAGACCACTGTTCTGTACTGTAGCTCCACTGTTCCCGCACTGTTACAACTACCACCTATTTTACATTTTTACCCCTTTTTCCTACGTTGACACCTGTCGGTGACCCCTTGCACTATAAAAGGAGGCCCATGCACAACGTGGAGGGGGTTCGGTTCGGTTGGAAACCTAGATCATTCTCACGCTCGTGTAGCTGCTTCTTCAAGCTCCGAGTGCCCAAACTCAATACACAACCAAGCAGGAGTAGGGTTTTACGCATCCGTGCGGCCCGAACCTGGGTAAAAACTGCCCGCGCGTCTGCCTCGATCTGCTCTTCGTGCTCCCTCCGCCCTCGTACCGCACAGACAAGGGGCTCCGGTCCCATAGGTGTTCGTGGTGGACAGTTTCCCCCGACACCGGCATATCACTTTGGTGTTCAGGTCCTTGGCGCCCCACCCATGTATGGATACAATAGGGTGTTAGGCCAACTCTCGCGAAGAAACGGTGATCAAAGAAAATACAAAAATCAACCTAGAGTCCGAATTGATCGAGACTCTCAAAGCAAGTGAGAACAAGCACCGATTTCGTCGTTTTCATAGGCGTTGGAAAGCTATTGGGGAATTGAGGTGATAGGACTTCTAGTTTTTACGATCTGGAGGATTTTACATACGTGCACACACAGGATCACATGCGTGGAAAATTCTGAGCCCAAAAAGGGTCGTCTTGGCCCTAAAAAATGGCCTGCAGGATTGGAAAAAATGAAAGTTATCGCAATTACAGCTCAAATTTTGATGAGCCGGCATATCACTTTGGTGTTCAGGTCCTTGGCGCCCCACCCATGTATGGATACAATAGGGTGTTAGGCCAACTCTCGCGAAGAAACGGTGATCATAGAAAATACAAAAATCAACCTAGAGTCCGAATTGATCGAGACTCTCAAAGCAAGTGAGAACAAGCACCGATTTCGTCGTTTTCATAGGCGTTGGAAAGCTATTGGGGAATTGAGGTGATAGGACTTCTAGTTTTTACGATCTGGAGGATTTTACATACGTGCACACACAGGATCACGTGCGTGGAAAATTCTGAGCCCAAAAGGGTCGTCTTGGCCCTCAAAAATGGCCTGCAGGATTGGAAAAAATGAAAGTTATCGCAATTACAGCTCAAATTTTGATGAGCCGGCATATCACTTTGGTGTTCAGGTCCTGGGCGCCCCACCCATGTATGGATACAATAGGGTGTTAGGCCAACTCTCGCGAAGAAACGGTGATCAAAGAAAATACAAAAATCAACCTAGAGTCCGAATTGATCGAGACTCTCAAAGCAAGTGAGAACAAGCTCCGATTTCGTCATTTTCATAGGCGTTGGAAAGCTATTGGGGAATTGAGGTGATAGGACTTCTAGTTTTTACGATCTGGAGGATTTTACATACGTGCACACACAGGATCATGTGCGCGGAAAAATTTGAGCCCAAAAAGGGTCATCTTGGCCCTCAAAAATGGCCTGCAGGATTGGAAAAAATGAAAGTTATCGCAATTACAGCTCAAATTTTGATGAGCCGGCATATCACTTTGGTGTTCAGGTCCTGGGCGCCCCACCCATGTATGGATACAATAGGGTGTTAGGCCAACTCTCGCTGTCGGGGGAAACTGTCCACCACGAACACCTATGGGACCGGAGCCCCTTGTCTGTGCGGTACGAGGGCGGAGGGAGCACGAAGAGCAGATCGAGGCAGACGCGCGGGCAGTTTTTACCCAGGTTCGGGCCGCACGGATGCGTAAAACCCTACTCCTGCTTGGTTGTGTATTGAGTTTGGGCGCTCGGAGCTTGAAGAAGCAGCTACACGAGCGTGAGAATGATCTAGGTTTCCAACCGAACCCCCCACCACGTTGTGCATGGGCCTCCTTTTATAGTGCAAGGGGTCACCGACAGGTGTCAACGTAGGAGAAAGGGGTAAAAATGTAAAATAGGTGGTAGTTGTAACAGTGCGGGAACAGTGGAGCTACAGTACAGAACAGTGGTCTATACCTACTTTAACAGTGGGGGACAAGGGCATTTAATGCCCGTCGCCGTCGACCCCAAAAGCTCCCGCCGTTGCGTCTCCGTCTGCCACGGCGATGGATCCTCTGCCGTGGAGTGCCACCGTGTCCCCCAGGCTGCACAGCCATCCGCCACGCGTCCCTGGAGTGGCCCCAGGGCGACGCGTGGGCCGATGAGCTGGAGCGCGGGCACACAGCGCACCTCCCCCGGCAAGCACCTTGCCGGGGATCTCGACCTTGCCGGGCCCGGAAGCTTGCCGCTCCCCGAGCCCTTGCCGGGTCTTCTAAGATGAAATCTTCTATTCGTCCTGACAAGCTCCTCTTGCCAGGGTCTCGTGCTAGTTAAGCAATCTCGAGCCTGGGACGGCCTTCCCGGCAAGCTCCTCTTGCCGGGGTCTTGGTCTTCTGTCTTGTATACTTTGTTTTTGAATGGCTAGATAAGGGTCAGGAAGGTCTCCGGCAAGCGCGTGGTGAACCCTGCCGCGGGGAGCTGCCGCTGCCCGTGCACAAGTTGGGGTACTAGGGTACCCCTACCTTAGTACACCGACACGGCTCATCAAAATTTGAGCTGTAATTGCGGTAACTTTCATTTTTTCCAATCCTGCAGGCCATTTTTGAGGGCCAAGACGACCCTTTTTGGTCTCAAAATTTTTCGCGCACGTGATCCTGTGTGTGCACGTATGTAAAATCCTCCAGATCGTAAAAACTAGAAGTCCTATCACCTCAATTCCCCAATAGCTTTCCAACGCCTATGAAAATGACGAAATCGGAGCTTGTTCTCACTTGCTTTGAGAGTCTCGATCAATTCGGACTCTAGGTTGATTTTTGTATTTTCTTTGATCACCGTTTCTTCGCGAGAGTTGGCCTAACACCCTATTGTATCCATACATGGGTGGGGCGCCCAGGACCTGAACACCAAAGTGATATGCCGGCTCATCAAAATTTGAGCTGTAATTGCGATAACTTTCATTTTTTCCAATCCTGCAGGCCATTTTTGAGGGCCAAGACGACCCTTTTGGGCTCAGAATTTTCCACGCACGTGATCCTGTGTGTGCACGTATGTAAAATCCTCCAGATCGTAAAAACTAGAAGTCCTATCACCTCAATTCCCCAATAGCTTTCCAACGCCTATGAAAACGACGAAATCGGTGCTTGTTCTCACTTGCTTTGAGAGTCTCGATCAATTCGGACTCTAGGTTGATTTTTGTATTTTCTATGATCACCGTTTCTTCGCGAGAGTTGGCCTAACACCCTATTGTATCCATACATGGGTGGGGCGCCAAGGACCTGAACACCAAAGTGATATGCCGGCTCATCAAAATTTGAGCTGTAATTGCGATAACTTTCATTTTTTCCAATCCTGCAGGCCATTTTTTAGGGCCAAGACGACCCTTTTTGGGCTCAGAATTTTCCACGCATGTGATCCTGTGTGTGCACGTATGTAAAATCCTCCAGATCGTAAAAACTAGAAGTCCTATCACCTCAATTCCCCAATAGCTTTCCAACGCCTATGAAAACGACGAAATCGGTGCTTGTTCTCACTTGCTTTGAGAGTCTCGATCAATTCGGACTCTAGGTTGATTTTTGTATTTTCTTTGATCACCGTTTCTTCGCGAGAGTTGGCCTAACACCCTATTGTATCCATACATGGGTGGGGCGCCAAGGACCTGAACACCAAAGTGATATGCCGGTGTCGGGGGAAACTGTCCACCACGAACACCTATGGGACCGGAGCCCCTTGTCTGTGCGGTACGAGGGCGGAGGGAGCACGAAGAGCAGATCGAGGCAGACGCGCGGGCAGTTTTTACCCAGGTTCGGGCCGCACGGATGCGTAAAACCCTACTCCTGCTTGGTTGTGTATTGAGTTTGGGCACTCGGAGCTTGAAGAAGCAGCTACACGAGCGTGAGAATGATCTAGGTTTCCAACCGAACCGAACCCCCTCCACGTTGTGCATGGGCCTCCTTTTATAGTGCAAGGGGTCACCGACAGGTGTCAACGTAGGAAAAAGGGGTAAAAATGTAAAATAGGTGGTAGTTGTAACAGTGCGGGAACAGTGGAGCTACAGTACAGAACAGTGGTCTATACCTACTTTAACAGTGGGGGACAAGGGCATTTAATGCCCGTCGCCGTCGACCCCAAAAGCTCCCGCCGTTGCGTCTCCGTCTGCCACGGCGATGGATCCTCTGCCGTGGAGTGCCACCGTGTCCCCCAGGCTGCACAGCCATCCGCCACGCGTCCCTGGAGTGGCCCCAGGGCGACGCGTGGGTCGATGAGCTGGAGCGCGGGCACACAGCGCACCTCCCCCGGCAAGCACCTTGCCGGGGATCTCGACCTTGCCGGGCCCGGAAGCTTGCCGCTCCCCGAGCCCTTGCCGGGTCTTCTAAGATAAAATCTTCTATTCGTCCTGACAAGCTCCTCTTGCCAGGGCCTCGTGCTAGTTAAGCAATCTCGAGCCTGGGACGGCCTTCCCGGCAAGCTCCTCTTGCCGGGGTCTTGGTCTTCTGTCTTGTATACTTTGTTTTTGAATGGCTAGATAAGGGGCAGGAAGGTCTCCGGCAAGCGCGTGATGAACCCTGCCGCGGGGAGCTGCCGCTGCCCGTGCACAAGTTGGGGTACTAGGGTACCCCTACCTTAGTACACCGACAGGAGCCCCCGGGCCTGGGCCACACACGGTGCCGAGCGCTGTTGGGCCAGGCCCAAAACAGTGCACGGGCACCCGCGGCCCGCGGCGCGCCGAATCCACTTCCATATCCGCCGCACCCCACGGCAACGGCACGCGTCGATTGCGGCGCCGTGGGATGGGACGTGCCCACGATTTCTTTAATGGGAAGGGCGAAACGCCCCCCACTCTCCCATAAAAGCAGAGAGAGCGGCGCGGTTCCCCTCCCTGCGCACTCATTGCCATCGTCTTCTTCCTCAGATTCCTCTGCGCTTCGCCTCTACTCCTCCGCCACCACCAAGCTCTTCGTCCCCTTCCTTCCACCGCATCCGCCATGGCCCCAAAGACCGACAAGGCGAAGTCGGAGAAGTCCAAGCGGGAGAAGTCAGATCAGGCGGCGAAGCTCGCCGCGTACCGGAAGGAGCACATTGTCTTCGCGCCGAAGCTCGGCGTGCGGGAGCTTTGGAACAAATACTATTTGTTCTGGGCCAAGGGGACCCCATTTATCTTTATCTTTTCGTTGCTGCACATTATGTTACGAACTCATTAGTCCATTGCGACAAGTTGTCCTTGTAAGATATTTGCTTTACTTCAATCAATCAGTGCAATGTTATCTTCCTTGTTCCAATCTTTGACTTTGTATGTTCCTCACCCTACGCTCCCGGGGAGCTTGCCGGAAAGGGGCCCTTGCCGCGAGCGCTGAGCAGCCTGCTGGCCAAGGTCCTCGCCGGCAAGCAACCTCGCCGCAGCAAGTCGCAACGCACTTAGCTTGCTGAGTATACTCGGAAACGAAGCAAGGGCGCGACACTTGTCGCAGCTCACTTAAATCGTTGAGTGGACTCGAAGACAAGATAAGGGTGCGGCAAGCCACGGGTAGGTTCCTCCGCGCACAGGTTTTCCATAAAAAGTGTGATTGTTCAAGGAAGACAACCAAAAATTAAAATTTGAACTGGTCAAATTCTGACAACTTATCTTTCACATGCTGCTTGCTCATGTTGTTTGCTTTCCGGTAAGGCTCTTCTTTCTTGAACGGCACTTAGTTCCTCCTCCACCTCCTTCCCCCCCGGCAAACTTGTGCGCGAGGAACGTTCCTTCTGCTTAAGAGAAAAAGGAAAAGGAGAGGGAAACAAGCATATTGCCTTTCGGCGTAATAGTGCTTACCGAATGTCTAAGTGTTGCATCAAATGCCAAATAAAACATGCGAATAGCAAAGAGAAGCATGCGAAAGGCAATCGATGCGAAAACACGAAATCTTTACTGATGCACGGGGTCTGCGCCCGGCTTTGTACAAAGGGTTACATGCAACAGCGGCAAGGCTTGTACAAAAGGTGGTTGCCGGAACGGATCACGGCAACCGCGCCTTAGGGGTGAAACTTGCGAAGATGCTCTATGTTCCAGGAGTGGCTCACCGGTAAGCCTTCTTCGGTCTCGAGGCGGACAGCGCCGGGCCTCGTAACTTGTCTCACCCGATAAGGGCCTTCCCACTTCGGCGTCAACTTGTTGGAATTCTTGGCGGACTGAACACGCCGAAGAACAAGGTCGCCTTCCTCGAGACTCCTGGCCTTGACTTTGCGGCTATGGTAGCGGCGCAAAGCTTGCTGGTATCGAGCAGCTCGTACAGCAGCCTGGAGACGTCCCTCCTCAAGGAGCAATGCGTCATCTTGCCGCAGTTGCTCTTGCTCGAGCTCATCATAAGCGAGCACTCGAGGAGATCCGTATACGAGTTCCGTGGGGAGAACTGCTTCTGCTCCATAGACTAGAGCAAAAGGTGTCTGTCCGGTGGCTCGATTTGGTGTCGTTCTGATTGACCAAAGAGCCGCCGGGAGCTCCTCTATCCAATTCTTTCCGCACTTGCGCAGTCTGTCAAAGGTCCTTGTCTTGAGTCCGCGCAGCACTTCAGCATTTGCCCTCTCCGCTTGGCCGTTGCTCCTCGGGTGAGCAACAGAAGCGAAACAGACCTTGGTGCCAAGGTCTTGGACGTACTGCATGAAGGTGCGACTAGTGAATTGCGTACCGTTGTCGGTGATGATCCTGTTAGGGATCCCGAAACGGCAAACAATCGACCTGAAGAACCTGACTGCTGACTGTGCTGTCACCTTTCTCACTGGCTCCACTTCCGGCCACTTTGTGAACTTGTCGATTGCAACGTACAAGTACTCAAAGCCCCCGACAGCGCGAGGGAAAGGGCCGAGGATATCGAGCCCCCAGACCGAGAAGGGCCAGGACAAAGGGATTGTTTGGAGAGCTTGAGCTGGCTGATGAACTTGCTTTGCATGGAACTGGCACGCTTCACACTTGGTTACTAGTGCAGTTGCATCTTGGAGGGCTTCTTGCCAAAAGAACCCTTGCCGGAAAGCTTTCCCGGCAAGTGCCCTTGCGCCAATGTGGTGGCCGCATATGCCTCCGTGTATTTCTGCCAACAGCTTCTGTCCATCTTCCCTGGAGATGCACTTCAACCTGACACCATTGAGTCTTCTTCTGTACAGCTCGTTATCCACAAACTGATACATACTTGACTGCCTGGTTATCTTCTCTATCTCTTGAGGGTCGTCGGGAAGTTCTCCAGTTTGTAGAAAACGGACGATCTGCTGTGCCCATGCCGGAGCCCGGGGCTCGACGGCAAGGACTAAAGGCTCGAGGGCCGCTGCGGGAACCCCAGCTTCTACGGCAAAGACCTCTGGTCCTGCCGGAGCTGACGGTCCCCCGGCAAGCTCGCCGGGGCGAGGCTTGTCGGGAACACTTGCTTCAACTGCACAAGCCCGAGGGCTTGCAGGAGCAAACTGTTCCTCAGCGTTGTCGTTGATCCTGGGGACCTTGGCGGCGGTTTCTGGAAGATCCGCCGGCAAGTAGTCGCCGGAGACCAACTTTCTCTTCTTTGGCTGCCCAATTGATGGTGTAACTGATGGTTGACTCAGCTTGAGCAAAAAGGTCCCTGGTTCCACAGGTAACTTCATCGCAGCACACTTTGAAAGGCCATCTGCAATTTCATTCTGAGCTCTCGGAACATGCTCCATCTGCAGACCTTCAAAGTGCTCTTCAAGCTTCCTCACTTCATCTACATAAGCTTCCATCAAAGGGCTCTGGTAGCTCTTGTTGACTTGCCGGACCACCAACTGAGAATCTCCACGTACAATCAGCTTTCTGATCCCAAGTTCAGCCGCAATTCTGAGGCCGGCGAGCAAGCCTTCATACTCTGCAGTATTGTTTGTCGCTTGCTCTCTTGGGAAGTGCATCTGGATAATATACTTGAGGTGTTCTCCGGTGGGCGCGATGAGTACTACGCCAGCACCGGCGCCTTGCAGCGAAAAGGCACCATCAAAGTACATTACCCATTCACTTGTTGCTTCTTGCACGGGTGCGCTTGTTTCTTGAACTTCTTCATCGGGCGTTGGGGTCCATTCTGCTATAAATTCTGCCAAAGCTCGGCTCTGTATGGTTGAAGTACTTTCAAACTTGAGTCCAAAGCTTGACAGTTCCAGTGCCCACTCGACGATCCTGCCTGTTGCCTCTGGATTGTGCAATATCCTCTTCAACGGAAAGCGAGTGACCACTGTTATCTCATGGGCTTGGAAGTAGTGGCGCAGCTTCCTCGAGGCCATGAGAAGGCCGAAAAGCAACTTTTGCACACCAGAGTACCTTGATCTAGCCCCCTGGAGAAGGGAACTTACAAAATACACTGGGCGCTGCACCATCTTCTTCCGCACCTCTCCTTGTTCCTGCGCAGAGTCTTCCTTGTCGGGGCCAGAGCTTGTCGGGACAGCCCCCTGCTTGTCGCTAGATTCGCTTGCCGGCGATGCTGACTCCTCGTCGGACTCCCTCTCCGCTACTAACGCAGCACTAACCACCTGGTTGGTTGCCGCTAAGTATAGCAACAATTTTTCCTGTGGTTTAGGTGCGACAAGTATAGGAGTGGAGGACAGGTACCGTTTCAAATCCTGCAACGCCGCCTCCGCTTCCGGAGTCCACTTCATGGGACCTGCCTTCTTCAAGATCTTGAAGAAAGGTAGGGCGCGTTCCGCGGATTTTGAAATGAACCTACTGAGGGCAGCAACGCAACCTGCAAGCCTTCTGACATCCTTGACGCGCTTCGGGGCTTCTATCTGCTCGATGGCTTTGATCTTGTCGGGGTTGGCTTCAATCCCCCTCTGCGAAACAAAGAACCCGAGAAGCTTGCCGGAGGGGACTCCAAAGACGCACTTCTCGGGGTTCAGCTTGAGTTGTATCCTGCGCAGGTTCTGAAACGTTTCTTCTAAGTCTTGAATCAGTGTTTCTTTGCTCTTGCTCTTTACCACGATATCATCCATGTAGGCTTCTACATTCTTGTGGATCTGTGGCTCAAAAGCAGTGTACACTACCCTTGCAAAAATTGAGCCTGCATTCTTCAGTCCAAATGGCATGCGGATAAAGCAGTAAGTGCCACATGGAGTGATAAATGCAGTCTTCTCTTCATCTTCCTTGGCCATGAAAATCTGGTGATAGCCTGAGTATGCAT
Source organism: Secale cereale (assembly GCA_902687465.1). NCBI lineage: Eukaryota > Viridiplantae > Streptophyta > Magnoliopsida > Poales > Poaceae > Secale > Secale cereale. The sequence continues at coordinate 735,727,781 of LR738715.1, forward strand.
CAAGAAAACAGAGTAGCTCACATCCGGCAGTGGAGTCAACGATCTGGTCAATGCGCGGCAAAGGGAAGGGATCCTTGGGACATGCTTTATTGACATCAGTGAAGTCTATACACAGTCTCCACTTCCCGTTGGCTTTGCGCACGACGACTGGGTTTGCCAACCACGTCGGATGGATCACACCTCTAACTAGGCCTGCTGCCTCTAGCTTCTTGATCTCCTCGTTGATGAACTCTTGGCGCTCCACGGCTTGCTTCCTTACTTTTTGCTTGATGGGCCGCGCATGAGGGCAGACAGCAAGCTTGTGCTCAATCACCTTCCTGGGAACACCGGGGATGTCAGATGGTTGCCAAGCAAACACATCGACATTCGCCCGCAGGAAGGCGACGAGCGCGCTTTCCTATTTGCTGTCAAGGGTGGCGCTGATGGTAAAGGTACCACCAGTGCCATCCTCCCTTGCGGACACCTTCTTGGTTGCCGGAGGAGCAGCCATTCCTTTCTTGCTCTTGCCGGTGGAGCTCGATGGAACGTCCTCGACGGCAGCGCAGCACTCCGAAGAGGTGCGGTTGCCGGAGTGTGTCCCAGAGCACTTGCCGGACTTGGTCTTCGTCTTCTTCCCCCCGGGAGCTTCAGCGGCAAGAGTATCCTTCTCGGCCGCAGCTGCCGCATCCCGGTAAATCTTGTCGGCGCAAATAAGCGCATCTTTCTTGTCGCTGTGGACAGTGATGACGCTTATCGGCCCCGGCATCTTCAGCACGTTGTAGGCATAGTGGGAAGCTGCCATGAACTTGGCGAGGGCGGGACGGCCGAGTATCCCATTGTAGGGCAATGGAATATCAGCAACGTCAAAGGTGATGCGCTCAGTTCTGAAGTTGAGCTCCCCGCCAAAGGTCACCGGCAGAGTAATCTTTCCCTTGGGCTTGCTCCTTCCCGGGTTGATTCCTTGGAATGAACCGGTCTCTTCGAGCTCGCCGTCTCGAATCTGGAGTTTCTTGATCACAGCAGAGGAGATCAAATTCAGCCCGGCCCCGCCGTTAACCAACATTTTGGTGACCTTGAGGTTGCGGATGGTGGGTGAGACCAGCATCGGCAAGCACCCGACCGCAGTGGTGCGGTCAGGGTGATCCTCAAGGTCAAAAATGATGGGCGTGCTGGACCATTTGAGGAGCCTGCGCGACTCCACGGGCGGCTCCGCTGCATTCACCTCACGCACCCACTGTTTCAGCTGGCGGTGGGAGGTGTGCAGGGAGGCGCCACCGTCGACGCACAGGACCTCCGTGGCCTTCTGGAACTCCTGCTCGCTGTTCTCGTCGTCCTCCATGTCTTCATCGTCGTCTTCGTCGTTGTCGCGGCCCCGGGGAGGTCGATCTCCTTGCCGCTGCTTGGCCTTGCCGCGGCGTCCTCCCCGGCCATTGAATGGCCGCTTCTTGCTGGGCTCTTCCCCGCCACCTTGGGCCTTCTCCTTGTCGCGCCTCTCGTACTCAGCCTTTTGCTGCTCGACGAGGTACTCGACGCGCTTGCAGTTGGAGAGGTCGTGACCCTTGGTGCGGTGAATCTTACAGTATTGCTTGTCGGAGCTACCCGGCTTGTCGGTCGCCGCCGCAGGGGCAGGCTCCTTGCCGGAGCCGCCAGCCTGCGCTTGTTTGGCGGGGGCCTCCTTGCCGGACTTCTCGACGGCAAGCACTTCCTTCTTGCCCTTCTTCCTGTTGTTCCGCCGCCGGCTCTTCTTTGCCGGGGCGGCGTCGTCGCTATCGCTTCCCCCTGCGCCAGCATCCTCCCCGGGGAGTTTCCTCCCCTCTTCTGCACGGGCGCACTTGTCGGCAAGAGCGTAGAGCTCGCTGACGTCCCTGATCTTGGTCATCGCCATCTCCTCACGCATGCGGCGGTTACGCACGTTCTGATGGAACGCGCTGATAACCGCAGCAGGGTGAACATCGGGGATGTTGTGCTGCACCCGGCTGAAACGTTGGATATACTTGCGCAGGGATTCGCCCTCTTTCTGGGCCAAAATGTGGAGATCGCTCTCCTGGCCATGGGGTTTGTGGCCGCCGGTGAAGGCGCCAACAAACTGATGGCAGAGGTCGGCCCAAGAAGAGATAGAGTTTTCCGGCAAGTGCATGAGCCACGAACGGACGTTCGGCTTCAGCACGAGCGGGAAGTAGTTGGCTAGGATCTTCTCGTCGCGCCCCCCGGCAGCTTGCACTGCTATGGTGTAGACGCTGAGAAACTCCGAGGGGTGCGTCTTGCCGTCGTACTTCTCCGGTACGTCGGGCTTAAAGTTCTTCATGCTGGGCCACTGGACGCGCCGCAGCTCGCGGGTGAACGCAGGGCAGCCTGCCGCGTACGGCAAGTCGCCTGGTTCACCGGGCGCGGGTGCGTCGACAGTGTTCCCAGCCCTCTTGTCGGATTGTCGCCGAGCTTCTCGGCGGCGCTCGATCGTGGTCCGAGCGTCTTCATCTCGCCGGTCGTCGAGGACCTGGCGCTGGTCCCGACGGGCCCGCGGGTCCGACGAGGCTGTGGAGCCGTCGTCGGGGTTGTTCCGGCGGGGCGGCGTCTTCTGCTTCTGCGGCGGGGAGTGCACGCTTGTCGCACCCCCGGCGGTCTTGTCGCCGATAGCCTTCGTCTTCTCGGCCTGCCGCGGCCGCGAGGCCGACGGCTGCTGCGGAGAGTCGTTGTTGGCGAAGTCTATCAGGCTCCGGATAGTGGCCCTCCATTCCTCGGCCTTGTCGGCCGCTGGAGGAAAATCGAGGAGCAGCTGCGCCCTTGCGAGCGCTTCTGCCGGAGTAGTGGGGAACGCGGGCGAGCGGTGCGAGGAGCGGGATACGCTCGGACTTCTAACAACGTTAGAAGGAGCGGGGTCCCGCGCCGGCGCCTTCGCTTTGCTTGTGCCCGGACGGGGGTCCGGGGCGTCCCGCGAACCTCCGGTATGGCCTTGTCCCAGCAAGCGGATACCACCTCCCGTGGTATGGCGCTGCGGGGTCGTCGTATGTTGCGATGGACGTGGCGCGTCCACGGAGACCGAGGTCCGGTCATCCGTCCTGTTCTTGGATCTGGTGGCACCGTGAGTGTCCTCGCCGGCAACCACCCTTCCGACGGCGTCTCCCCCGCCCACCGTTGGCTCTGGTGGCGGCGGGTGAGACGCGGACGGGCCTCCGACCTCCGAAGGCTTCTTCTTCGGGGCCATGGAGTTGTCGCTGATGAAGTTGCTGATGAAGCTGGAGAGGTTGATGAAGATTGCGCCCGCGCGAACGCCGGATCAGGTTCGCACAACCTCGACGCCCCCTACCTGGCGCGCCAAAGATGTCGGGGGAAACTGTCCACCACGAACACCTATGGGACCGGAGCCCCTTGTCTGTGCGGTACGAGGGCGGAGGGAGCACGAAGAGCAGATCGAGGCAGACGCGCGGGCGGTTTTTACCCAGGTTCGGGCCGCACGGATGCGTAAAACCCTACTCCTGCTTGGTTGTGTATTGAGTTTGGGCGCTCGGAGCTTGAAGAAGCAGCTACACGAGCGTGAGAATGATCTAGGTTTCGAACCCCCTCCACGTTGTGCATGGGCCTCCTTTTATAGTGCAAGGGGCCACCGACAGGTGTCAACGTAGGAGAAAGGGGTAAAAATGTAAAAGAGGTGGTAGTTGTAACAGTGCGGGAACAGTGGAGCTACAGTACAGAACAGTGGTCTATACCTACTTTAACAGTGGGGGACAAGGGCATTTAATGCCCGTCGCCGTCGACCCCAAAAGCTCCCGCCGTTGCGTCTCCGTCTGCCACGGCGATGGATCCTCTGCCGTGGAGTGCCACCGTGTCCCCCAGGCTGCACAGCCATCCGCCACGCGTCCCTGGAGTGGCCCCAGGGCGACGCGTGGGCCGATGAGCTGGAGCGCGGGCACACAGCGCACCTCCCCCGGCAAGCACCTTGCCGGGGATCTCGACCTTGCCGGGCCCGGAAGCTTGCCGCTCCCCGAGCCCTTGCCGGGTCTTCTAAGATGAAATCTTCTAATCGTCCTGACAAGCTCCTCTTGCCAGGGCCTCGTGCTAGTTAAGCAATCTCGAGCCTGGGACGGCCTTCCCGGCAAGCTCCTCTTGCCGGGGTCTTGGTCTTCTGTCTTGTATACTTTGTTTTTGAATGGCTAGATAAGGGTCAGGAAGGTCTCCGACAAGCGCGTGGTGAACCCTGCCGCGGGGAGCTGCCGCTGCCCGTGCACAAGTTGGGGTACTAGGGTACCCCTACCTTAGTACACCGACAGGAGTACACTACCCTTGCAAAAGTTGAGCCTGCATTCTTCAGTCCAAATGGCATGCGGATAAAGCAGTAAGTGCCACATGGAGTGATAAATGCAGTCTTCTCTTCATCTTCCTTGGCCATGAAAATCTGGTGATAGCCTGAGTATGCATCAAGAAAACAGAGTAGCTCACATCCGGCAGTGGAGTCAACGATCTGGTCAATGCGCGGCAAAGGGAAGGGATCCTTGGGACATGCTTTATTGACATCAGTGAAGTCTATACACAGTCTCCACTTCCCGTTGGCTTTGCGCACGACGACTGGGTTTGCCAACCACGTCGGATGGATCACACCTCTAACTAGGCCTGCTGCCTCTAGTTTCTTGATCTCCTCGTTGATGAACTCTTGGCGCTCCACGGCTTGCTTCCTTACTTTTTGCTTGATGGGCCGCGCATGAGGGCAGACAGCAAGCTTGTGCTCAATCACCTTCCTGGGAACACCGGGGATGTCAGATGGTTGCCAAGCAAACACATCGACATTCGCCCGCAGGAAGGCGACGAGCGCGCTTTCCTATTTGCTGTCAAGGGCGGCGCTGATGGTGAAGGTACCACCAGTGCCATCCTCCCTTGCGGACACCTTTTTGGTTGCCGGAGGAGCAGCCATTCCTTTCTTGCTCTTGCCGGTGGAGCTCGATGGAACGTCCTCGACGGCAGCGCAGCACTCCGAAGAGGTGCGGTTGCCGGAGTGTGTCCCAGAGCACTTGCCGGACTTGGTCTTCGTCTTCTTCCCCCCGGGAGCTTCAGCGGCAAGAGTATCCTTCTCGGCCGCAGCTGCCGCATCCCGGTAAATCTTGTCGGCGCAAATAAGCGCATCTTTCTTGTCGCTGTGGACAGTGATGACGCTTATCGGCCCCGGCATCTTCAGCACGTTGTAGGCATAGTGGGAAGCTGCCATGAACTTGGCGAGGGCGGGACGGCCGAGTATCCCATTGTAGGGCAATGGAATATCAGCAACGTCAAAGGTGATGCGCTCAGTTCTGAAGTTGAGCTCCCCGCCAAAGGTCACCGGCAGAGTAATCTTTCCCTTGGGCTTGCTCCTTCCCGGGTTGATTCCTTGGAATGAACCGGTCTCTTCGAGCTCGCCGTCTCGAATCTGGAGTTTCTTGATCACAGCAGAGGAGATCAAATTCAGCCCGGCCCCGCCGTTAACCAACATTTTGGTGACCTTGAGGTTGCGGATGGTGGGTGAGACCAGCATCGGCAAGCACCCGACCGCAGTGGTGCGGTCAGGGTGATCCTCAAGGTCAAAAATGATGGGCGTGCTGGACCATTTGAGGAGCCTGCGCGACTCCACGGGCGGCTCCGCTGCATTCACCTCACGCACCCACTGTTTCAGCTGGCGGTGGGAGGTGTGCAGGGAGGCGCCACCGTCGACGCACAGGACCTCCGTGGCCTTCTGGAACTCCTGCTCGCTGTTCTCGTCGTCCTCCATGTCTTCATCGTCGTCTTCGTCGTTGTCGCGGCCCCGGGGAGGTCGATCTCCTTGCCGCTGCTTGGCCTTGCCGCGGCGTCCTCCCCGGCCATTGAATGGCCGCTTCTTGCTGGGCTCTTCCCCGCCACCTTGGGCCTTCTCCTTGTCGCGCCTCTCGTACTCGGCCTTTTGCTGCTCGACGAGGTACTCGACGCGCTTACAGTTGGAGAGGTCGTGACCCTTGGTGCGGTGAATCTTACAGTATTGCTTGTCGGAGCTACCCGGCTTGTCGGCCGCCGCCGCAGGGGCAGGCTCCTTGCCGGAGCCGCCAGCCTGCGCTTGCTTGGCGGGGGCCTCCTTGCCGGACTTCTCGACGGCAAGCACTTCCTTCTTGCCCTTCTTCCTGTTGTTCCGCCGCCGGCTCTTCTTTGCCGGGGCGGCGTCGTCGCTGTCGCTTCCCCCTGCGCCAGCATCCTCCCCGGGGAGTTTCCTCCCCTCTTCTGCACGGGCGCACTTGTCAGCAAGAGCGTAAAGCTCGCTGACGTCCCTGATCTTGGTCATCGCCATCTCCTCACGCATGCGGCGGTTACGCACGTTCTGATGGAACGCGCTGATAACCGCGGCAGGGTGAACGTCTGGGATGTTGTGCTGTACCCGGCTGAAGCGTTGGATATACTTGCGCAGAGGTTCGCCTTCCTTCTGGGCCAAAATGTGGAGATCGCTCTCCTGGCCATGGGGTTTGTGGCCGCCGGTGAAGGCGCCAACAAACTGATGGCAGGGGTCGGCCCAAGAAGAGATAGAGCCTTCCGGCAAGTGCATGAGCCACGAACGGACGTTCGGTTTCAGCACGAGCGGGAAGTAGTTGGCTAGGATCTTCTCGTCGCGCCCCCCGGCAGCTTGCACTGCGATAGTGTAGACGCTGAGAAACTCCGAGGGGTGCGTCTTGCCGTCGTACTTCTCCGGTACGTCGGGCTTAAAGTTCTTCATGCTGGGCCACTGGACGCGCCGCAGCTCGCGGGTGAACGCAGGGCAGCCTGCCGCGTACGGCAAGTCGCCTGGTTCACCGGGCGCGGGTGCGTCGACAGTGTTCCCAGCTCTCTTGTCGGATTGTCGCCGAGCTTCTCGGCGGCGCTCGATCGTGGTCCGAGCGTCTTCATCTCGCCGGTCGTCGAGGACCTGGCGCTGGTCCCGACGGGCCCGCGGGTCCGACGAGGCTGTGGAGCCGTCGTCGGGGTTATTCCGGCGGGGCGGCGTCTTCTGCTTCTGCGGCGGGGAGTGCACGCTTGTCGCACCCCCGGCAGTCTTGTCGCCGATAGCCTTCGTCTTCTCGGCCTGCCGCGGCCGCGAGGCCGACGGCTGCTGCGGAGAGTCGTTGTTGGCGAAGTCTATCAGGCTCCGGATAGTGGCCCTCCATTCCTCGGCCTTGTCGGCCGCTGGAGGAAAATCGAGGAGCAGCTGCGCCCTTGCGAGCGCTTCTGCCGGAGTAGTGGGGAACGCGGGCGAGCGGTGCGAGGAGCGGGATACGCTCGGACTTCTAACGACGTTAGAAGGAGCGGGGTCCCGCGCCGGCACCTTCGCTTTGCTTGTGCCCGGACGGGGGTCCGGGGCGTCCCGCGAACCTCCGGTATGGCCTTGTCCCAGCAAGCGGATACCACCTCCCGTGGTATGGCGCTGCGGGGTCGTCGTATGTTGCGATGGACGTGGCGCGTCCACGGAGACCGAGGTCCGGTCGTCCGTCCTGTTCTTGGATCTGGTGGCACCGTGAGTGTCCTCGCCGGCAACCACCCTTCCGACGGCGTCTCCCCCGCCCACCGTTGGCTCTGGTGGCGGCGGGTGAGACGCGGACGGGCCTCCGACCTCCGAAGGCTTCTTCTTCGGGGCCATGGAGTTGTCGCTGATGAAGTTGCTGATGAAGCTGGAGAGGTTGATGAAGATTGCGCCCGCGCGAACGCCGGATCAGGTTCGCACAACCTCGACGCCCCCTACCTGGCGCGCCAAAGATGTCGGGGGAAACTGTCCACCACGAACACCTATGGGACCGGAGCCCCTTGTCTGTGCGGTACGAGGGCGGAGGGAGCACGAAGAGCAGATCGAGGCAGACGCGCGGGCGGTTTTTACCCAGGTTCGGGCCGCACGGATGCGTAAAACCCTACTCCTGCTTGGTTGTGTATTGAGTTTGGGCGCTCGGAGCTTGAAGAAGCAGCTACACGAGCGTGAGAATGATCTAGGTTACCTACCGAACCGAACCGAACCCCCTCCACGTTGTGCATGGGCCTCCTTTTATAGTGCAAGGGGTCACCGACAGGTGTCAACGTAGGAGAAAGGGGTAAAAATGTAAAATAGGTGGTAGTTGTAACAGTGCGGGAACAGTGGAGCTACAGTACAGAACAGTGGTCTATACCTACTTTAACAGTGGGGGACAAGGGCATTTAATGCCCGTCGCCGTCGACCCCAAAAGCTCCCGCCGTTGCGTCTCCGTCTGCCACGGCGATGGATCCTCTGCCGTGGAGTGCCACCGTGTCCCCCAGGCTGCACAGCCATCCGCCACGCGTCCCTGGAGTGGCCCCAGGGCGACGCGTGGGCCGATGAGCTGGAGCGCGGGCACACAGCGCACCTCCCCCGGCAAGCACCTTGCCGGGGATCTCGACCTTGCCGGGCCCGGAAGCTTGCCGCTCCCCGAGCCCTTGCCGGGTCTTCTAAGATGAAATCTTCTATTCGTCCTGACAAGCTCCTCTTGCCAGGGCCTCGTGCTAGTTAAGCAATCTCGAGCCTGGGACGGCCTTCCCGGCAAGCTCCTCTTGCCGGGGTCTTGGTCTTCTGTCTTGTATACTTTGTTTTTGAATGGCTAGATAAGGGTCAGGAAGGTCTCCGACAAGCGCGTGGTGAACCCTGCCGCGGGGAGCTGCCGCTGCCCGTGCACAAGTTGGGGTACTAGGGTACCCCTACCTTAGTACACCGACAGTTAGTCCCATGAAAATCATACCAAAACCATATAAAATTGTTATAAACATGGCATGAATACTTCATAAATTATAGATACGCTGGAGACGTATCAATCACCTACCATAGGATTAGTATATGATCTTATTGATTTACTTCCTTTCTTTTGTTTGCTTTCTTTCTCCTTTTCTTTTCTTTATTGCAACATGAAAGTAAAAGCTCGAACTAAATTTATTATATAACTTGCACATGATAACAATGATATATCACTAAGCAAACTCTCAAAGAAGAAACGATCAAACTAAACTTTATTTAATCTAAAGCAAAAATATTAAACTAAAGTAATTAAAAGCAAAAAGATAGTGGGATGATACGATACGGGGAACCTCTCCCAAGCTTGGCATAAGCCAAGGGGAGTGCCCATACCTGACACTCAGTTCTCTTTTGGTGATGAAGAAGGTGATGGTGATGAAGAAATGATCCTATCCTTAAGGATCAAGAGATTCTCCAACCGACGGATGACACTCCAGAGATAGGTGATATGCTCTTGATACAGAATATTTTCGTGAGTGAGATATTTATTCTGTACACAAACCGTTCCGATAATCCAAAAGGCTGAAATTTCAGTAGGGGTAAGAAGAGCATAATAGGGTTCAAGGATATCTTCTTCTTCCTCCTCTGTTGGCGATGCTTGCTCGCTGACAACCTTTTTGTCTTTGTCACCATTCGCAGCCTCTATGCATTCTTCCTTCTACAGCCCGATCTTCATAAGCCAAGCTTCCTCTACCATTGGGTTTGAGGAGGAGGAAGACATGATGCCAGGCTTGATAGATCTGACTGAAAACAGCAAGGAAAGAAAACAGAAGATTTCTCCGTGATACGGTGATGAACAGGTTCGGGGAGTATATATATAGAATTTTTATCTTGGGAAACAAGCAAGTTGTAGAAAAATGGAGTCCGGAAGGTGCTCGAGGTGGGCACAACCCACCTGGGCGCGCCAGGCATGCCTAGCGCGCCCTGGTGTATTGTGCTCACCAGGGGATGCTTCCTGGAAGTTTGTTTATTTCCAAAATTTTAAAATATTCCAAAGTTGACAGAAAATATTTTTTTAGATTTTTCTGAGTCCGTTTACTTACCGTATCACGTACCTCCTTATTTTCATGATTCTGGAGTGTTCCGGGAGGACTGTTTTATGTGCTCTTCCAGTGTCAAAGTTTGGATAATATTACATTCAACATTAATGGGCGTACCTGAGATATAGTGCTTTATTCGTTGCCCATTGACAACCTTCAGTTTGTACCTTCAGAATTATTTATTTTGATGGCACCAGACCGGCAAACCTCCTCGATGACATATGGGCCTTCCCATTTTGAGAGGAGCTTCCCTGCAAAAAATCTGAAATGACAGTTGTACAAAAGAACATATTCTCCGACTTTAAACTCACGTTTTTTAATTCTTTTGTCATGCCATCTTTTAACTTTTTCTTTGAATAACTTTGCATTTTCATAAGCTTGGATTCTCCATTCATCTAATGAGCTAATATCAAATAACCTCTTTTCACCAGCAAGTTTGAAATCATAGTTGAGTTCTTTAACTGCCCGGTATGCTTTATGTTCTAACTCAAGAGGCAAATGAAAAGCCTTTCCATAAACCATTTTATAAGGAGACATACCCATAGGATTTTTATAAGTTGTTCTATAAGACCAAGTGAATCATCTAATTTCTTAGACCAATTCTTCCTGGACCTATTAACATTCTTTTGCAAATTTAAATTTATTTCTCTATTGCTAAGCTCAACTTGACCACTAGACTGAGGATGATAGGGTGATGCAATTCTATGGTTAACTTCATACTTAGCAAGCATTTTACGGAAAGCACCATGAATAAAGTGTGAACCACCATGAGTCATTAAATATCTAGGGGCTCCAAACCTTGGGAAAATAACTTCCTTAAGCATTTTAATAGAGGTGTTGTGATCAACACTACTAGTTGGAATAGCTTCTACCCATTTAGTAACATAATCAACAACAACCAAAATGTGTGTATACCCATTGGAGGAAGGAAAAGGCCCCATGTAATCAAATCCCCAAACATCAAATGGTTCAACAACAAGTGAATAATTCATAGGCATTTCTTGACGCTTACCAATATTACCTATCCTTTGGCATTCATCACAACATGAGACAAACTTACGGGCATCCTTGAAGAGAGTAGGCCAATAAAATCTGGATTGTAATACCTTGTGAGCAGTTCTATCTCCAGCATGATGCCCTCCATAAGCCTCGGAGTGACATTTTCGTAGGATTCATCCCTGTTCATGCTTAGGTACACAACTCCTAATAATACCGTCTACTCCTTCTTTATAAAGATGTGGGTCATCCCAAAGTAATATCTTAAATCATAGAAGATTTTTCTTTTCTTTTGTTGGTATGTAAAGCTAGGTGGCAAATACTTAGCAACAATGTAATTAGTATAATCAGCATACCATGGTGTACCATGAGAAACATTTATTGCAGCTAACTGCTCATCAGGAAAACTATCATCAATAGGTAGTGGGTCATCAAGCACATTTTTAAGCCTAGACAAGTTATCAACTACGGGGTTCTCAGCTCCTTTTCTATCAATGATATGTAAGTCAAATTCTTGTAACAAGAGAACCCAACGAATAAGTCTAGGTTTAGCATCTTTCTTTTCCATAAGATATTTAATAGCAGCATGGTCTGTGTGAACAGTTACTTTGGAATCAACAATATAAGGTCTAAATTTATCACAAGCAAACATCACTGTTAACAATTCCTTTTCAGTTGTAGCATAATTTCTTTGAGCATTGTCTAGAGTTTTACTAGCATAATGAATAATATTCAATTTCTTATCAACTCTTTGTCCTAGAACAGCACCAACAACATAATCACTAGCATCACAAATAATTTCAAAAGGCAAGTTCCAATCAGGTGGTTGAACAATAGGTGCAGAGATTAAGACTTTCTTGAGTGTTTCAAAGGCTTCAAGACAATCATCATCAAAAACAAAAGGAATATCCTTTTACAAGATACTAGTAAGATGCCTAGAGATTTTAGAAAAGTTTTTTATAAATCTTCTATAGAAACCAGCATGACCTAGGAAACTATGAATACCTTTGATGTCCTTAGGACATGGCATTTTCTCAATTGCATCTACCTTGGCTTGGTCCACTTCAATACCTCTTTCAGAAATTTTATGACCCAAAACAATGCCTTCATTAACCATAAAGTGGCACTTCTCCCAATTCAAGACAAGATTTTTTTGTTCACATCTCTGCAAAACTCGATCAAGATTGCTTAAACAATCATCAAATGACTTGCCATAGACAGAGAAATCATCCATGAAAACCTCTACAATATTTTCACAAAAGTCAGAGAATATAGCAGTCATACATCTTTGAAAGGTAGCAGGTGCATTGCATAAACCAAAAGGCATACGTCTATAAGCATAGGTTCCAAAGGGACAAGTAAAAGTGGTCTTTTCTTGATTAGGTTGAGAAACAGGTATTTGTGAAAAGCCAAAATATCCATCAAGGAAGCAAAAATGTGTGTGATTAGATAGTCTTTCAAGCATTTGATCAATAAAAGGCAAAGGGTAATGATCTTTTCTAGTAGCTTTATTTAATTTTCTAAAATCAATAACCATTCTATAGCCTGTAACAATTCTTTATGGAATAAGTTCATTCTTATCATTAGGAACTACAGTTATACCTCCTTCTTAGGGACACAATGAACATGACTTAGACAACTACTATCAGCTATGGGATAGATTATACCCGCTTTTAGAAGTTTTAATATTTCCGTTCTTACCACTTCTTTCATCTTCAGATTTAACCGACGTTGGTGATCAACAACTAGTTTAGCATCACGTTCCATATTAATTTTATGCTGACATAGAGTGGGACTAATGCCCTTTAAATCATCAAGAGCATATCCAATAGCAGCTCTGTGCTTCCTTAGAACTTTCAATAATCTTTCTTCTTCATGTTCTGAAAGGTTAGCATTGATAATAACAGGATATATTTTCTTTTCATCAAGATAAGCATACTTCAAAGTGTCTGGCAATTGTTTTAATTTAAACACAGGATCACCTTTAGGTGGAGGAGGACCTCCAAGAGTTTCAATAGGCAGATTGTGTTTAAGTAGGGGACATTGTTCAAAGAATTATTTATCTATTTCATTTCTTTCATGCATATGTGAATCATTTTCATGGTCTAGTAAATATTGCTCTAAAGGATTAGTATGTGGTGCATCAGTAGAAGCAAGACCAATTAATTCATCCTTACTAGGCAATTCTTTTTCATGAAGATTCCTACTAAACTTGGAAAATTTAAATTCATGAGACCCACCACCAAAACTAACACTGACAGTTTGCTTCTGACAATCTATTTGAGCAGTGTTCAAGAAAGGTCTACCAAAAATAATGGGACATAAGTCATCTTGTGGGGAACCAAGAACAAGAAAATCAGTAGGGTTTTTTATTTTCCTACACAAGACTTCAACATCTCTAACAATCCCAATTGGTGATATAGTGTCTCTATTAGCAAGTTTAATAGTGACATCAATGTCTTCTATTTCTGCAGGTGCTATGTCATTCATAATTTATTGGTATAAACAGTAGGGAATAGCACTCACACTAGCACCTATGTCACATAAATAACGATAGCAATGATCTCCTATTTTAACTGAAATAACAGGCATGCCCACAACTGGTCTATGTTTATCCCTTTTATCAGCTTTGGCAATTCTAGAAGCCTCTACATTTTATTCCAAGAGATCCTTTACCATAGCAATATTAGATTCTACTTTAATTTGCTCATCTGGTTTAGGTGTTCTAATATAACTTTTGTTAACCACAGTTGAAACTTTAGCATGTTCCTTTATCCTAGCAGGGAAAGGTGGTTTCTCAATATAAGCAGAAGGAACAAATGGATCAACATTATAAAGTATAGACTCTTCTTTGACTAGTACCGGTTCTTTAATTTCTTCTTTAATAAGTGGGTGATATTTAAACCACTTCTCTTTAGGGAGTTCAACATCGGTAGCAAATGATTCACAAAAGGAGGCTACTTTCTCGGAGTCAAGTCCATATTTAGTGCTAAACTTTTGAAAAGCATTAGTATCCATAAAAGATTTAACACAATCATATTTAAGTTTAATACCCGACTCTTTGCCTTCGTGGAGTTCCCAATCTTCAGAGTTGCATTTAATTCTTTCCAAAAGATCCCACCGGAATTCAATAGTCTTCTTCATAAAAGAACCAACACAAGAAGTATCAAGCATGGATCGATCATTATGAGAAAGCCGAGCATAAAAATTCTGGATAATAATTTCCCTTGAGAGCTCATGATTGGGGCATGAATATAACATTGACTTAAGCCTAATTTTTTTGGTGGGACTCCAATTTTAATCGGTTCCAGTTCCATGATCCAATATCATCGCATAGCCTATACCAATGCAATGCTTTTCCCTTCAAAGATAAAGGAAAAACCTTCTTCATAACTTTATCCCCGGGTAGACCTCCAAGCTTAAACAATCCACAAATTTGTTCCACATATATCAAGTGCATATCAGGATGTTCGGTTCCATCTCCTGCATAAGGTTTAGCTAGCAGTTGTTCTATCATACCCGAAGGGATTTCATATTCAACATTTTCAGTAGGTGCAGCGGGTTGAGGGGTAACTAATTGTGGTTCCGGACGAGGTGAAGATACCCCGAACAAGCCCCTCAAAGGATTGTTTTCCATAGTGACAAGTGACAGTAAATTTCAGCACACTATATAAATATTTCCTTACCAAATTCCACTTAACAAAGGCGCTTCGCTCCCCGGCAACGGCGCCAGAAAATAGCCTTGATGACACACAAGTATAGGGGAATAATTGTATCTCTTTTCGATAAGTAAGAGTGTCGAACCCAACGAGGAGCAGAAGGAAATGACAAGTAGTTTTCAGAAAGGTAGTGTCTGCAAGTGCTGAAATTGTAAGTAGCGAGTAGTTTGATAGCAAGGTAATTTCTAACGAGCAAGTAACGACAATTGTAACAAGTATGCAACAAGGTAGCCCAATCCGTTTGAGGCAAAGGACATGCCAAAACGATCTCTTATAGTAAGAAAAGCATTCTTGAGAGTGCATGGGAATTCCATCTAGTCACTTTCATCATGTTGGTTTGATTTGTGTTCGCTACTTTGATAGTTTGATATGTGGGTGGACCGGTGCTTAGGTGCTGTTCTTACTTGAACAAACCTCCTACTTATGATTAACCCCCCCGCAAGCATCCGCAACTACGAGAAAAGTATTAAGAATAAATTCTAACCATAGCATTAAACTCTAGGATCCAATTGGTCCCTTACGGAATAGTGCATAAACTGGGGTTTAAGTTTCTGTCACTCTCGCAACCCTCTATTGACTACTCTAGAATGCATTCCCTTAGGCCCAAATATGGTGAAGTGTCATGTAGTCGACGTTCACATGACACCACTAAGGGAATCACACCATACATACTATCAAAATATCGAACACACATCAAATTCACATGATTACTTGCAACATGATTTCTCCCATGACCTCAAGAACAAAGGTAAGTACTCACAAGTGATGAACATGCTCAAGATTAGAGGGGTATTAACATGCATAATGGATCTGAACATATAATCCTCCACCAAATAAACCATATAGTAATCAACTACAAGATGTAATCAACACTACTAGTCACCCCCTAGCAACAATCTATAGTTCCGGTAACAAGATTGAACACAAGAGATGAACTAGGGTTTGAGATGAGATGGTGCAGGTGAAGATGTTGATGGAGATTGCCCTCCCCAAGATGGGGGAGTAGTTGGTGATGATGATGAAGATGATTCCCCCCTCCGGGAGGGAAGTTCCCCCGGCGGAATTGCTTCGCCGGAGGGCAAAAGTGCTCCTGCCCAAGTTCCGCCTCGAGACGGCGGTGTTCCATCCCGAAAGTATTCTCCCCATTTTTTCTAGGTCAGACTTGTTGGGGAACGTAGTATTTCAAAAAAAAAAATTACCTACGATCATGCAATATCTATCTAGGAGAAGCATAGCAACGAGCAGGGCGAGTATGTCCACATACCCTCGTAGACCGAAAGTGGAAGCATTTAGTAACGCGGTTGATGTAGTCGAACATCTTCACGATCAAATCGATCCAAGTACCGAACGTACAAAACCTCCGTGTTAAGCACACCTTCAGCATGATGACGTCCCTCGACCTCTTGATCCAGCTGAGGACGAGGGAGAGTTTCTTCAGTACAACGGCGTGGTGACGGTGATGATGAAGTTACCAGCACAGGGCTTTGCCTAAGCACTGCAATGATATGACCGAGGTGTGTAACTGTGGAGGGGGGCACCGCACATGGCTAAGAGATTGTCTATTCTCCTTTGGGGTGCCCCCTGCCTACGTATATAAAGGAGGGAGGAGGAGGCCGGCCTAGGAAGGGCGCGCCTATAGGGGGAGCCCAACTAGGATTCCCAGTCCTAGTTGGAGTCCCCTTTCTTTTTCCAAGAGGTGGAGAGAGGGAAGGAGGAGGAGAGGGAGAAGGAAAGAGGGGGGCGCCGCCCCTCCTAGTCCAATTCGGACCGGCCCATGGGGGGGCGCGCTGCCTTCCCTTGTGGCCCTTCTCTCCTTTCCACTAAAGCCCAATAAGGCCCACTACTTCCCATGGTGAATTCCCGTAACTCCCGGGTACTCCGAAAAATACCCGAATCACTCGGAACATTTCCGATGTCCGAATATAGCCTTGCAATATATGAATCTTTACCTATCGACCATTTGGAAACTCCTCGTCATGTCCATGATCTCATTCGAGACTCCGAACAAACTTCGGTCATCAAAATCACATAACTCATAATACTAATCGTCATCGAATGTTAAGCGTGCGGACCCTACGGGTTCGAGAACTATGTAGACATGAACGAGACACATCTCCGGTCAATAAACAATAGCGGAACCTAGATGCTCATATTGGCTCCTACATATTCTATGAAGATCTTTATCGGTTAAACCGTATAACAACATACGTTGTTCCTTTTGTCATCGGTATGTTACTTACTCGAGATTCGATCGTTGGTATCATCATACCTAGTTCAATCTCGTTACCAGCAAGTCTCTTTACTCATTCCGTAATGCATCATCCCGCAACTAACTCATTAGTCACATTGCTTGCAAGGCTTATTATGATGTGTATTACCGAGAGGGCCCAGAGATACCTCTCCGACACTCAGAGTGAAAAATCCTATTCTTGATATATGCCATCACCACAAACACCTTTGGAGACACCTGTAGAGCATCTTTATAATCACCCAGTTACGTTGTGACGTTTGATAGCACACAAGGTGTTCGTCCGGTATTCGGGAGTTGCATAATCTCATAGTCAGAGGAACATGCACTACAAAAAAAGACACATCCGTGACATTTTAGTCCGAATGAAACTTTTTTCTGTCATACTTATGACACTTCTATGACAATAATTGTGACAAAACACGGTATCATCATAGATGTGGTGGGTTCCTACTTCTATGACAAAAAATCATGATAGAAAATGGGCTTTTCGTCCTGGGCGGGCCGGAGACGCATCTGCATGACATTCTTTGGGCCGTCCATGACGAAAAAACCGTGGTATAAGCGAGGGCGAGGAAAATCTCGGTGTGTTCCCGGTTACGGTGGGTGGTCGGGGCCGAGCGATGCGCGTTTCTCTCGTAGACGCACGTGCATGGGTGCGAGGCGTTGGGATCTAACTGAACCCGAGCAAGGCGTTGGGCTCTAACTGAACCCGAGCGATTGCACTGCAGGCTACGCGTTACTGAACCCGAGCGATCGATCGATGGCTGTTAATTGAACCCGATCAAGCGATTCCTTCGCTACTGCTGCTAACTGAAGCCGATCAATGCTGCCTCTGCATGAACAGTGAGCGTTGCTGGGGGGTTGGATGAACAGTTCCCGGTGGGGGTGGCTGAACAGGACCCCGTGGTGTTTCCTCTGCATGAATAGGACCCCGTTCGATCGAGCCGGTTGGGGCTGCATGAAGAGGACCCCGTGAAGGGCTGCATGAACAGGACCACCCCATGGAGGGCTGCATGAACAGTAGACGGTGGAGGGCTGGATGAACAGGAGCCCGTGGAGGGGTGGTTGAACAGGAGCCTGTGGAGAGGGCTGGTTGAACAGTAGCCGGCGGAGTAGCGCGCGGTGGAGGCTGAACAGTCATAGGTGGAGGCTGGAGGAGGTCGACGGTGGATGAACAGTAGCCCGTGGAGGCTGGAGGGGGTCGATGGTGGTGATGAATAGTATCCCGTGGAGTCCCGTTTTGCGGTACGCCACACCCCTCCCGATGAACAGGACCCCGTTTCGACCGTAGCGCTCCAACACAAGTCTGTTTCCTCCGTTTTGCGGTACGCCACACCCCTCTCGGTCAACAGGACCCCCGTTTCGACCGTAGCGCTCCAACACAAGTCCATTTCCTCCGTTTTGCGGTACGCCACACCCCTCCCGATCAAAAGGACCCCCATTTCGACCGTAGGAGGTCCGTTTCCTCCGTTTTGCGGTACGCCAGACCCCTCCCGATGAACAGGATCCCGTTTCGAACGTGGCCGGTCGAACACAAGGCCGTTTCCTCCGTTCTGCGGTACGCCAGGCCTCATTTCCATCGGCTGTTCCATCCAAGCCCTCCCGATGAACATGACGACGCATTCCGTTCCGACCCAGCCGGTTGGCACCCCATGAACATGACGACGACGCTGTTTCTTCGTTCCAACCCAACCATGTACATGAGCCCTGGCCGTATGTATGCGCGAGTAGGCATTCGAGACCCTGCCCGTATGTACGTACGTGGCCGTATTTTTTTTCTTGCACACTTGCCGCTGTACGTACATGTACATGCTACGTGCGCGCCTCTACTACGACACGTGCGCGCCTCTACATCGACCAGTATGTACGTACATGTTCGCACCAGAATGACAACGCTACGTACGCTTCGACCAAGTGGGTCCCGACTGTCAGGCACTTCCTTGCCTGCGAAGATATAGCTGGTAGGTCCCAGCAGTCAGGGGGGCGAATCGTTTTTTTGCCCGGACGCACTTCCTTGCGTGCGAAGATGTAGCTAGTGGGTCCCAGCAGTCAGGGGGAAATGTTTTCTTCATGAAATACGATGACCCGTCCGGTGGGTCCCCGATGTCAGGTGGAGGAATAATTATTTTGCGCGTAATAAGGTGGCACTTCCTTGCTACGGCCGTGGACCCAGCTGTCAGCCTCTCCACGTACAGTCCACGTCCGATGGAAGCCGTTCCTTGACCACATTGACCACGCCGCGCCGAGAGCACCAGGGCAGTGGACGATGGCGAGGCCTAGGAAGGGGACGACGTGGAGCCGAGGAAGACGCGGCAATGGATGCCCACGCGTAGAGGAGTACGAGGGTTCACTGGTTCGCTGCGGTGTGAAGCTGCCGTCGCCCCAGAATAACAGGGGGTGTGGGTGAGTAGAGGGATGGCCTGGCCAGCGGTGGGAATAGTAGGGGGCGGTGAGGCCTCCTCGGAAGCACAACCATCCACGGGAGGCAGGAGCATGCGGCACGGCCGGCGCTGCTTTGGGCGGCTGGAGCAACATGATCAGAGGTTGAACAAGCACTACGACCGTTGGATGGACATCGTACGGTCACTGGAGCTAGAATCATTCATATTGACTAAGTTGACAAAGCACTCCATCCCCGTCAACTTAGTAGGCCCACAAGTCAGCCTCCCACCAAGGTGGGTCCCAACCAGCATGGGGAGTATTGAATTTTTTGTGCGTAATAAGGAGGCGCTTCCGGTGGGTTTGAGCTGACAGCGGGGGGAACATTTTTTCACACAATACGGTGCCCCGTCCGCTGGGTCCCAGCAGTCGGGGG
>LR738715.1:735747476-735780144 GCA_902687465.1 Secale cereale
GGGGGGGGGGAACGTCTTTTCGCGAAATACGGTGGCCCGTCCGGTGGGTCCCTGCTGTCAGGTGGAGGAATCATTATTTTCCGCGTAATAAGGAGGTACTTCGTTGCTGCCATTGTGGACCCAGTTGTCAGCCTCTCCACGTACAGTCCATGTCCGATGGAAGCTGTTCATTGACCACGTTGACCACGCCGCGCCGAGAGCACCAGGGCGGTGGACGACGGCGAGGCCTAGGAAGGGGACGACGCGGAGCCGGGGAAGATGCGGCAGTGGATGCCCACGCATAGAGGAGTATGAGGGTTCACTAGTTCGCTGCGGTGTGAGGTTGCCGTCGCCGCAGAATAACAGGGGGTGTGGGTGAGTACAGGGATGGCCTGGCCAACGGTGGGAGTAGTAGGGGGCGGTAAGGCCTCCGCCACATCGCAACCGACCATGGGAGGCAGGAGCACGAGGCACGCCCGACGCTGGTTTGGGCGGCTGGAGCAAGAAGACCAAAGGTTGAAGAAGCACTATGGCCGTTGGATGGACATCGTACGGTCACTGGAGCTAGAATCGTGCATATTGACTAAGTTGACAAAGCCCTCCGTCCCCGTCAACTTAGTAGGCCCACAAGTAAGCCTGCCACTATACTGGGTCCCAGCTAGGAGGGGGAGTATTCATTTTTGTGTGCGTAATAAGGAGGCACTTCCTTGCGTGCGAAGATATAGCTGGTGGGTCCAAGCTGTCAGTGACGGTAACATTTTTTCGCGAAATACGGAGGCCCTTTTGGTGGGTCCCAGATGTCAGGTGGAGGAATCATTATTTTGCGCGTAATAAGGAGGCATTTCCTTGCGTGCGACCGTGGACCCAGCTGTCAGCCTCTCCACGTACAGTCCACTTCAGATGCATGTCGGTCGTTGACCACGTTTGACCAGGCCGCGCTAAGAGCACCAAGTCGGTGGACGACGGTGAACGACACGGAGGCAGGGAAGACTCGACAGTTGTTTCCCACGCGGAGGGGAGTAAGACTGTACGAGGGTTCACTGGTTCGTCTGCCATCGCCGGAGAATAACAGCAGGTGTGTGTGAGTAGAGGGATGGCTAGGCCAGCGATGGGAGTATGGTGGGGCGGTGAGGCCTGCGCGGCAGCACAGCTGGCCGCGGGGAGGAGGGAGCAGGCAATCCCGCCGGCGCTTGTTTGACCGACAGGAGCAGGAAGAGCAGAGATTGAAGAAGCATGACGGCCGTTGGATGGACATCCAACATTCACTTCTTGTGCGTCAACCTTTTTTTAGGAAAGCCTCAAATCTGTGGAAAACATCATACAACCCATCTGCCATTATTTCTAATAATTTACAGACCATTTGCTAATTCTTAAGGTGTTTTTGGAGCCCATATTCTTTTTTTAGTATTACAACCCATATTGTGGACACGGTTAAAAAATTATATGAAATTTTGCATATTTCGGTGCGGTCCGAACTGTTTTTAATCCTGAAATTTCGAGTCACATTCAAACTGATTTTAGAAAGAAATGTATATCAATATAAAATCCAACAAATTGTGCACGCATAAAAATCAATGCAATTTAAAATCTCGAAATGAAAAAAAAGAAATTTGAAACTAATTGCCGGTTTGATGTGTTTTAAAAATGTACAGCCCATTTCTCATTACTGATAGGCCATTTTCTCGGCCAGCCGAATGAAGCTCCTCGTCTTGAAAGATTTGCAGCCCAACAGGCCTGACAAAGCGACTTACTTGGCAAATCACAAGAAAACTGGGCTGTGGCCATGGACCCAGCTGCCCGCCTCTCCACGTACAGTACTCTTCCGATGGAAGTCGGCCGTTGACCACATTGACCATGCCGCGATGAGAGCACCAAGGTGGTGGACGACGGCGAGGCCTAGGAAGGGGACGACGCGGAGCCGGGGAAGACGCGGTAGTGGATGCCCACGCAGAGAGGAGTACAAGGGTTCACTGGTTCGACTGCGATGTGAGGCTGCCGTCGCCGCAGAATAACAGGGGGTGTGGGTGAGTGGAGGGATGGCCTGGCCAGTGGTGGGATTAGTATGGGGGTGGTGAGGCCTGCGCGGCAGCACAACCGGCCACGAGAGGCAGGAGCAGGCGGCACGACCGGCGCTGCTTTGGGCGGCTGGAGCAAGAAGACCAGAGGTTGAAGAAGCACTACAGCCGTTGGATGGACATCATACAGTCACTGGAGCTAGAATCGTTCATATTGACTAAGTTGACAAAGCACTCCGTCCCCATCAACTTAGTAGGCCCACAAGTCAGCCTCCCACTGTGGTGGGTCCTAACTTGCAGGGAGTCGCAAACGGAAAGGTGTACGAGGGTTAACTGGTTTTGGTGCGGTGTTGTTCGGTAGTCGGTGGAGAAGAACAGGAGGTGTGGAGGGGTGGGGGGATGGCCTGGCCAACGGTGGAGTAGCGGTTCACAGCGAAGCATGCTAAGAAGAGCTACTAGCAGCAGGAGGCATGAGCAGGTGGTCCCGGTGGCGCTGGAGGAAGAAGACGAGAGATTGAAGATGGATGCCGATTGTTGGATGTAAATCCAACGACTAACGATGTCAGAATCATTTGTTGACTAAGTTGACAACGACTTGCATTGGCTTCGGCCTATTGGCCCACATTTCAGCCTCCAAAAATGTGGCACGTATTCAACCCATTTTTTCAGAATTTCCAGTCTTTTTTTTGCGGGGTAGAATTTACAGTCCATTTGATCTTTTTTTTGAATTACAGTCCATTAGCTGGACTGGGTGAACGAATAATGTAGCGTCCATGCGGCCCATTTATGTTTTTCCTAAAAAATTACAGGCCATTTGCACTTTCTCGAAATACACAATTTTGCTGGGCTAATTCTAATTATAATGGTGGGGTGGGTGCAGCAATGTTATCAAAAATAAACAGGGAGTGAGCATTTTGTTTTATATATATATATATATATATATATATATAAATAATAAGTGATTTATTATTACACTGGTCCTTAAATCTTACCAAGCTTTTGTACACAATCACCAGGATTTTCGTTCCCAAAACAAATCCATGATTTTATTGTTAAGAAATTATTTTTATAAGTTAACAAGATGTGGGATATTGTTTTCTTACATTTGTAAGTATCTGTTAAATATATGATGACAATAACAATAATATATAATAACATACAAAATAATTTAAATATATATAATATAGTTAGAAGGGAAACATAAGTTGGACCAGGCGTTCCTATTCTTATATAGAAAAATAGAACAGACCTCTGCGTTTTCTTCAAAAAATAAATACAAAAATTGGGCTCCCGATGTTTCAGGAAAAATAAAACCTTGGATGGGAGGTCCATAGGACGGTCGATACATGACGACCCTCAAGAAAATACAAACAGGCCTATGGACCTCCCATCCGAGGTCTTGGGCTGCGCATGTTAAAAAAGAAAGCCTAGACGGGGCAGCCCAAAACCCAGCTGATACTTGCTGCCCCAGTGATAATAAATGATACCTGCCAGCTCCACGGCTTCGTTGTGAATTTATCTCCTATAGTAACTACGTTGAAGCACCTAAAAAATGTAACTATGTTGACAAACCCGTGGGCCCCAACGTCAGTATAGCATTAGGAGGAAGTATTTTTTTGATGAGGCACTTGCTTGCGTACGGCCATAGACCTAGTGGGTCCCACTGTCCGCCTCTCCACATGCAGTCCTCTCCAGATTCCTCTCGCTTATTCAGCATGTTCACAACGGCAGACAGCGGCGTCGCGAGATTCGACCACCTGATGAAGTGCCTTATTCGTAACGAAACAACTGAACTAGCCCAGTGGCCGAGTGAGACTACCCGATAGCTGTTCCGCCCGGGTTCGATTCCACCTATGTAGAGAAAATATCTCCAAATTTTTTGCCTCTGCCTTTATTGGTATGTGGATCCCAATTGTCATCTACGCACACCACGTCCTACACTTGCCAAAACATCGTCCCTCGTTTTCTCTGTTTTTTGCACACTCGACATTGTGTGGGCATTTTGAAAATAACATATCCTTTTGACTATGCATCATATGAAGATGTGCTATGCATGAATGTTGATCAGCATGATGTTAACTGGCTGGTAGTTCCAGTTTTGACCATGAATAAAACTTCCAGCATGATGTTAACACTGTTTGAAAAGGCCGTGTTAATATAAATGCTCTGCCTCTGAAAGTTACAATTTCTTATCTGAAACTGAACTTGGAGTTTCTTATCTGAAACTGAAACTTGCAGTTTCTTCTCTGAGAATCATATTGTCTGCACTTTTATACTCCTATGAAGCTACATTTTTTTAAGTGCAGAGAAAATATCTCCAAAATTTTCCTCTGCCTTTATTGACATGTGGGCCCCAATTGCGGTGCCACATGTGGGTCCCAACTGATCTTCTGTGTCTTGCAGGGATCGTCCAGGTACCAACGTATGTACTTTTATTAACTCACCCGACTTGCGGGGCCGGGGAGTGTGCCTATGGTCGGTTCTCAATTGCGGTGCCACATGTGTGTGCAAACGCAATATGACGCGCGTTCCATTCGGAGAGCGGCGTGCCAGACCGACCGATCGTCTGGGGTGCCACGCGAACGCGACGGATGTGCTGTATACTCCGTACATGTGTGCCGCCGTTTTCTTGAGGCTTTACTCCATGGCGCAATCCATGGATACAAAATCAGTATACTGTACTGTTTAAAAGTCGAGGGTGGGGCTTTTCCCGCACGGTAGGCGGGGCAGTTTCGCCTAGTCGGCTCGACAGAGACGCGAGAAGATGAAGGTGTAGGCTGCTGCAAACATAGGGCTGTGTGATTTGACAGTGAGTTACTACTGGACAGGTTGGGTCCGGTGATTTGACTTGCCATTATCATTTTAACTGCCAAGCCGGATTCCTGACCACCTCCATACAGGTGCCTCTCCCGATGCTCCACAATGTAGAGGCTGGCTCTTGCTTGAGAGCCCACTCCTCCACTTTTTCCTTGCCTCTTTCCCCCACATATGCAAACCCTAAACCCTAAACCCCACATATGCAAAATTGCCATGTAAAGCGGGCTTATAGCCCACTATTGTACTTGATCCTACAGGTGCTAAGCTTGCCACATAGGCATAAATTCTGATGTGCCAAGTTAATTAAGAAGAGAGAGATTAGCTTGGTGACCCTAGGAAGAAACGGTGATAAGCGCGTGTACCTAGATGAAGCAAACTTAGCAACAAAAAACTAAGCACCTATGCATTGGGGACTTGAGTTGCTAAGCCATTTTATGACCATAGCACCTCATCTAACCACCATTTCATTGGAAGAGGTCACTCCTTGGCAGATGCAGTAAATACTACGAAGAAATAGATAGAGAGAAGTAAACACAAAATACTCTTATAGCCAACCTTATAGCTAACCTTGATGACTATGTATGACATGCCAACATCAGATAGCCTAACACACTGTGTTAAATCTCCAAGGGCGCAACCGCGCGAGCGAGGCGACGGTCGTGGTAGGCACGACCATGATATGGGCTGCTGGCAGCCCTCGGATCTGAGATCGAACAGCCGCATGCTAAGTTGCTGAAAATTTGCAGAATAACCCTCCAGGATAGGATATTCACCCATAGGTCTAGAATCACGCCATGCAACCGTTCGATCTCAGATCCAAGGGCTCTCGGAAGCCCGTATCATGGGAGAATGGAAAGCTTCGTATCACCTGTAATTTTTCCGACGCTTGACATGACATCGAAAGCCATTTAATTGGGCGTCGAGTAGACATGACATCTAATTGGGCCCCCATAGTACTGTGCATGAATCCATTTATCCACCAGGCAAGCCACTATCCTGCCATTCACACGCGCCCCCACTCGACATAAACCGCTCCTAGTCGTCCCGTCCTTTCACATTACGGCAGTTCCACTAATCCCAACCCTCCTCCCAAATCCATGGCGTCCCAAATCTCCATGATCGGCGGTGAGTACAAGGTTAGAACCATCGCCGGCGATGAGTTCGACGTCATCTACACCCGTTCTTCTTCAACGGTGAAAGAATGCCTTGCTTGCTTCAAACGCATGTTCCAAAACTCAAATGACGAGTGGGTCGCTGGGCTAGATGTTGAGTACACCACCGTCCTGGGAAGCGAGAAGAAACTAAAGGAGGCAGAGAAGAAGAAGCCCGTCGTGATCCAGGTTTGCGTGCATGACTTATGCTTGGTCTACCACATATGCCATGCCGATGTTTAGTGCGAGGAATTTAAGAACTTCCTCAAGGATGGCCGAGTCAAATTCATTACTGTAGACTTTAGGAACGACAAGGAAATCCAGGGTCGGATAGGCCTCGTTGTAGGCCAGCCCTTCGATCTCCAGAAGGAGAGCCTGGTGTCCTCCTCTCAGCCTTCAATGCTAACCCTGGCAGGAGCCATGATTCATCCTATGTACGGTGAACTGAAGAAACCTCCGCACACGTTTCATCGTGCATGGCAGTGGACTGTACTAGATATAGACCACATCCACTATGCTGCAATGGATGGCTACCTTTGTTTCAATATCTACAAGGGTTGGATGAAGAGCAAGAGCCAAGTGTGAGGTTCAAGCAAAGAAGTATCGCCCAAGAGGAAGAGGGACAAGGACGAAGTCGAGGACGTGGACGAGAACTCCGAGTAAGGTGGCAGTGTCGTTGCTCATGGTGGTTCTAATGCAGTGTCTACCGTATTAGTTGCTTAGTTTAATTTCTGGTGTGCTTAGTTTTATTTGAGTGGTGTGTTGTGCTGAGCCCCCAGCAGAACTATGTTATGTTTCATCTCGTTATATTTCGTACATTTCATCTTTTAGTTGGTATAGTACTACCACTCGTTTCTTGACATTATATACGTACAATATATATATGGCCAACATCATATAGCCAGTAGTTTAGTTGTCAAAGAATTTCAGGGTGCTTAGTTTTGTCAAAGAATTCCAGGGTGCTTAGTTTTATTTGAGGGGTGTGTTGTGCTGGACACCATTAACTTATCATTGTGAGAATCTGCTTATTTTTGTCATGTAACATGGTCAACGGGTTTGACGTGAAAATAACAATGTCTAATGGCATTTCTGAGCAAACATCTAACTTAACGATGGCATTTTTAGATATCTAATTGCATTTTTGAGCAGGCATCTCACGGATCGATGGCATTTTTTGAGTAGTTGTAACTT
Source organism: Secale cereale (assembly GCA_902687465.1). NCBI lineage: Eukaryota > Viridiplantae > Streptophyta > Magnoliopsida > Poales > Poaceae > Secale > Secale cereale. The sequence continues at coordinate 735,754,630 of LR738715.1, forward strand.
CTAATGGCAAAACTGAGTAGTGATACACAACTAGTGGCATAAATAATAAGAACCCAAGAATTAAGTAGGGCTAATTTCTTTATTTCTTTATACCTTTGTGTGCGAAACAATATACGCTGCCTCCCGCCAGATTTTTTTTACAGAGGCAACATAGAACTATATGAGTGACCTGTTAAATTTTGGAATTATTCCGGGTTCGTTTGGCCTTTTTATACATTACTTGAGTTTCTGGTCATTTAATGTGCATAATTCAAACTTGAACTACAAGCACATGCTCCCGTGCACCAAAGTTGACTGAAAAATGACATGTATGTCCTCAGGTGAATTTCTAGGTCCCATGCAAGAAATGGGAATGAAATTCAAACATCTGGGCATCGTGGTTCGCCCGAGAACATTGAGAAGCTTGGTTTTAAAATTCTTGTAAATCCAAAACACGCCTGAAAATCATGAAACTTGGCATGGTGTCATGTCATGGTACTACCATGCTGTGGTAATAAAATTGCAGAGTAGGAACAAGTTTTGGTATAAGTTTCTTGCAAACCCGAGCTTCTCTCAAGAAGGCTCGTGGTTCTGAGAGGGAACGTGTCACCTTTGTGTGCATAGTTCAAATTTTAAATACAAGAACATGCTCCAGTGCACCAAAGCTGGTTGAAAAATCACATGTATGTCCTCGGGTAAATTTCTAGGTCCCATGCCAGAAATGGGAATGAAATTCAAACATCTGGGCGTCATGGCTCGGCTGGAAACATTGAGAAACTTGGTTTTTTAATTCCTGTAAATCCGAAACACGCATGAAAATCATGAAACTTGGCTTGGTGCCATGACATGGCACCAACATGCTGTGGTAATTTTGCTGTCCGATTTGCGAAGGCGCACACATTAACAATCAACAAAGTCATTTTGGAACAAGTGCTGTCACGTTACAATCGGAAACACAAGTATTATTGAAACCGTGGGCGTTCTATTTACCATTTACGTGCTGCCACGCGTACCCTTTTTTTTATTAGCTAGGAGGCGCCGTGTAGGGTAGCTATTTGAGTATGGGAGGCGTGTGATCAGACCCCTGCGCGTGCTTATCGGGAGGAGAGCCCTTTGACCTCCATCTGCCGTCCATCTCTCTCCCAAGGTCTCCGTTAATGGCGCCCGAGCCTCTGTTTAATGGCGTGGCAATGTCTCACTCGACTGAGATTTAAGAGAGAAAAAGGAAAATCTAAAAAGAAAATTTTGCACGGATCTTGATGTAAGATCCGACGGACCTATATAGCATTTACTGCGACTTATAGCAAGACTGATGAATATATATAAGGATGACAAGAGTGGATAATGTTGGGGAACGTAGTATTTTAAAATTTTCCTACGATCACGCAAGATCTATCAACCAGATGCATAGCAACGAGAGGGGAGAGTGAGTCTACGTACCCTCGTAGACTGAAAGCGGAAGCGTTAGAACAACGCGGTTGATGTAGTCGTACGTCTTCACGGCCCGACCGATCAAGCACCGAAACTACGGCACCTCCGAGTTCTAGCACACGTTCAGCTCGATGACGTCCCTCGAACTCCGATCCAGCCGAGTGTCGAGGGAGAGTTCCGTCAGCATGACGGCGTGGTGACGATCTTGATGTTCTACCGTCGCAGGGCTTCGCCTAAGCACCGCTACAATATTTATCGAGGAGAACTATGATGGAGGGGGGCACCGCAGACGGCTAAGAGATCAAGAGATCAATTGTTGTGTCTAGAGGTGCCCCCCTGCCCCCGTATATAAAGGAGGGAGGGAGAGGCCGGCCCTAGAGGGGGCGCACCAAGTGTGGGGAGTCCTACTAGGACTCCCAAGTCCTAGTAGGATTCCCCTTTCCTTTCCGGAGTAGGAGAGAAGGAAAGAGGGGGAGAGGGAGAAGGAAAAGGGGGCTGCACCCCTTGTCCAATTCGGACCAGAAGGGGGGTGCACGCCTCCTTCCTTTTGGCGTCTCTCCTCTATTCCCGTAACTCCCCGGTACTCCGAAAATACCCGAATCACTCGGGACCTTTCCGATGTCCGAATATAGTCGTCCAATATATCGATTTTTACGTCTCGACCATTTTGAGACTCCTCGTCATGTCCCCGATCTCATCCGGGACTCCGAACTCCTTTGGTACATGAAAACTCATAAACTCATAATAAAACTATCATCGAAACCTTAAGCGTGCGGACCCTACGGGTTCGAGAACTATGTAGACATGACCGAGACACGTCTCTGGTCAATAACCAATAGCGGAACCTGGATGCTCATATTGGCTCCCACATATTCTACGAAGATCTTTATCGGTCAAACCGCATAACAACATACATTGTTCCCTTTGTCATCGGTATGTTACATGCCCGAGATTCGATCGTCGGTATATCAATACCTAGTTCAATCTCGTTACCAACAAGTCTCTTTACTCGTTCCGTAATACATCATCTCACAACTAACTCATTAGCTGCAATGCTTGCAAGGCTTATAGTGATGTGCATTAGCGAGTGGGCCCAGAGATACCTCTCCGACAATCGGAGTGACAAATCCTAATCTCGAAATACGCCAACCCAACAAGTACCTTCGTAGACACCTGTAGAGTACCTTTATAATCACCCAGTTACGTTGTGACGTTTGGTAGCACACAAAGTGTTCCTCCGGTATTCGGGAGTTGCATAATCTCATAGTCATAGGAACATGTATAAGTCATGAAGAAAGCAATAACAGTAAAACTTAAACGATCATAGTGCTAAGCTAACGGATGGGTCTTGTCCATCAGATCATTCTCCTAATGATGTGATCCCGTTGATCAAATGACAACTCATGTCTATGGCTAGGAAACATAACCATCTTTGATCAATGAGCTAGTCTAGTAGAGGCATACTAGGGACACTCTGTTTTGTCTATGTATTCACACATGTATTAAGTTTCCGGTTAATACAATTCTAGCATGAATAATAAACATTTATCATGATATAAGGAAATAAATAATAACTTTATTATTGCCTCTAGGGCATATTTCCTTCAGTCTCCCACTTGCACTAGAGTCAATAATCTAGTTCACATCGCCATGTGATTTAACACCGATAGTTCACATCGTCATGTGATTAATACCCAAAGGGTTTACTAGAGTCAATAATCTAGTTCACATCGCTATGTGATTAACACCCAAAGAGTACTAAGGTGTGATCCTGTTTTGCTTCGTGAGAGAAGTTTAGTCAACGGGTCTGTCACATTCAGATCCGTATGCATTTTGCAAATGTCTATGTGTCTACAATGCTCTGCATGGAGCTACTCTAGCTAATTGCTCCCACTTTCAATACGCATCCAGATTGATACTTAGAGTCAGCTGGATTTAGTGTCAAAGCTTGCATCGGCGTAACCCTTTACGACGAACTCTTTATCACCTCCATAATCGAGAAACATTTCCTTAGTCATCCAGTTACTAAGGATAATTTTGACCGCTGTACAGTGATCTACTCCTGGATCACTATTGTACCCTCTTGACAAACTCATGGCAAGGTACACAACATGTTTGGTACACAGCATGGCATACTTTATAGAACCTATGGTTGAGGCATAGGGAATGACTTTCATTCTCTCTATATTTTTCTGCCGTGGTCTGGCTTTGAGTCTTACTCAACTTCACACCTTACAAGTCAGGTAAGAACTCCTTCTTTGACTGATCCATTTTGAACTACTTCAAAATCATATCAAGGTATGTACTCATCGAAAGTCTTATCAAGCGTCTTGATCTATCTCTATAGATCTTGATGCCCAATATGTAAGCAGCTTCACCAAGGTCTTTCTTTGAAAAACTCCTTTCAAACACTCCTTTATGCTTTCCAGAAAATTCTACATCATTTCCGATCGACAATATGTCATTCACATATACTTATCAGAAAGGTTGTAGTGCTCCCACTCACTTCTTGTAAATACAGGCTTCACCGCAAGTCTGTATAAATCTATATACTTTGATCAACTTATCAAAGCGTATATTCCAACTCCGAGATGCTTGCACCAGTCCATAGATGGATCGCTGGAGCTTGCACATTTTGTTAGCACCTTTAGGATTGACAAAACCTTCTGATTGCATCATATACAAGTCTTCTTTAATAAATCCATTAAAGAATGCAGTTTTTTTTATCCATTTGCCAGATTTCATAAAATGCGGCAATTGCTAACATGATTCAGACAGACTTAAGCATCGCTACGGGTGAGAAAGTCTCATCGTAGTCAACTCCTTGAACTTGTTGAAAAACTTTCGCAACAAGTCGAGCTTTGTAAACGGTAACATTACTGTCAATGTCAGTCTTCCTCTTGAAGATCCATTTATTTTCGATGGCTTGCCGACCATCGGGCAAGTCAACCAAAGTCCACACTTTGTTCTCATACATGGATCCCATCTCAGATTTCATGGTCTCAAGCCATTTTGCGGAATCTGGGCTCATCATCGCTTCCTCATAGTTTGTAGGTTCAGCATGGTCCAGTAACATGACTTCCAGAACCGGATTGCCGTACCACTCTGGTGCGGAACGTACTCTGGTTGATCTACGAAGTTCAGCAGTAACTTGATCCGAAGTTTCATGATCATCATCATTAGCTTCCTCACTAATTGGTGTAGGAATCACTGGAACCAGCTTCTGTGATGTACTACTATCTAATTCGGGAGAAGGTACAATTACCTCATCAAGTTCCACTTTCCTCCCACTCACTTCTTTCGAGAGAAACTCCTTCTCTAGAAAGGATCCACTCTTAGCAACAAAGACCTTACCTTCGGATCTGTGATAGAAGGTGTACCCAACAGTTTCTTTTGGGTATCCTATGAAGATTTACTTCTCCGATTTGGGTTCGAGCTTATCATGTTGAAACTTTTTCACATAAGCATCACAGTCCCAAACTTAAAGAAATGACAGCTTAGGTTTCTCGTCAAACCACAGTTCATACGGTGTCATCTCCACGGATTTAGATGGTGCCCTATTTAACGTGAATGTATCTGTCTCTAATGCATAACCCCAAAAGCGATAGTGGTAGATTGGTAAGAGACATCATCGATCGCACCATATCTAATAAAGTACGGTTTTGACGTTCGGACACACCATTACACTATGGTGTTCCAGGTGGCGTGAGTAGTGAAACTATTTCACATTGTTTTTACCGAAGGCCAAACTCGCTAACTCAAATATTTTACCTCTACGATCATATTGTAGAAACTCTTATTTTCTTGTTACGATGATTCTCCACTTCACTCTGAAATTCTTCGAACTTTTCAAATGTTTTAGACTTGTGCTTCATTAAGTAGATATACCCATATCTGCTCAAATCATCAGTGAAGGTCAGAAAATAACGATACCCGCCGCGAGCTTCAACACTCATTGGTCCACATACATCTGTATGTATGATCTCCAACAAATCTGTTGCTCGCTCCGTTGTTCCAGAGAATGGAGTTTTAGTCATCTTGCCCATGAGGCATGGTTCGCAAGCACCAAGTGATTCATAATCAAGTGATTCCAAAAGTCCATCACTATGGAGTTTCTTCATGCGCTTTACACCATTATGACCTAAACAGCAGTGCCACAAATAAGTTGCACTATCATTATTAACCTTGCATCTTTTGGCTTCAATATTATGAATATGTGTATCACCACGATCGAGATCCAACAAACTATTTTCATTGGGTGTATGACCATCGAAGGTTTTATTCATGTAAACAGAATAACAATTATTCTATGACTTTAAATGAATAACCGTATTGCAACAAATATGATCAAATCATATTCATGCTCAACGCAAATGCCAAATAACATTTATTTAGGTTTCACACTAATCCCGAAAGTATAGGGAGTGTGCGATGATGATCATATCAATCTTGGAACCACTTCCAACACACATCGTCACTTCACCTTTAACTAGTCTCTGTTCATTCTGCAATTCTCGTTTCGAGTTACTAATTTTAGCAACTGAACCGGTATCAAATACCCATGGGTTGCTATGAACACTAGTAAAGTACACATCAATAATCTGTATATCAAAATATACCTTTGTTCACTTTGCCATCCTTCTTATCCGCCAAGTATCTAGGGCAGTCCCACTTCCAGTGACCATTTCCTTTGCAGTAGAAGCACTTAGTTTCAGGCTTGAGTTTTAGCTTTGGGTTTCTTCACGGGAGTGACAACTTGCTTGTCATTCTTCTTGAAGTTCCCCTTCTATCCCTTTGCCCTTTACTTGAAACAAGTGGTCTTGTTAACCATCAACACTTGATGCTTTTTCATGATTTCTACCTTCGCCGACTTCAGCACCGCGAAGAGCTCGGGAATTCCTTTCGTCATCCCTTGCATATTATAGTTCATCACGAAGTTCTACTAACTTGGTGATAGTGACTAGAGAACTTTGTCAATTACTATCTTATCTGGAAGATTAACTCCCACTTGATTCAAGTAATTGTAGTACCCAGACAATCTGAGCACATGCTCACTGGTTGAGCTATTCTCCTCCATCTTGTAGGCAAAGTACTGTCAGAAGTCTTATACCTCTCGACACGGGCATGAGTATGAAATACTAATTTCAACTCTTGGAACATCTTATATGCTCCGTGGCGTTCAAAACATTTTTGAAGTCCCGGTTCTAAGCCGTAAAGCATGGTGCACTTAAACTATCAAGTAGTCATCATACCGAGCTTTCGTCCAAACGTTCATAACGTCTACATCTGCTCCTGCAATAGGTATGTCACCTAGCGGTGCATCAAGGACATAATTCTCTGTGCAGCAATGAGGATAATCCTCAGATCACGGAACAATTCCGCATCATTGCTACTAACATCTTTCAACTTAGTTTTCTCTAGGAACATATAAAAAATAAACGGGGAGTAACATCGCGAGCTATTGATCTACAACATAGATAAGCTAATACTACGAGGACTAAGTTCATGATAAATTAAAGTTCAATTTAATCATATTACTTAAGAACTCCCACTTAGATAGACATCCCTCTATTCATCTAAATGATCACGTGATCCAAATCAACTAAACCATGTCCGATCATCACGTGAGATGGAGTAGTTTCAATGGTGAACATCTTATGTTGATCATATCTACTATATGATTCACGCTCGACCTTTCGGTCTCCAGTGTTCCGAGGCCATATCTGCATATGCTAGGCTCGTCAAGTTTAACCCGAGTATTCTGCGTGTGCAAAACTGGCTTACACCCATTGTATTTGAACGTAGAGCTTATCACACCCGATCATCACGTGGTGTCTCGGCACGACGAACTTTCGCAACGGTGCATACTCAGGGAGAACACTTATACCTTGAAATTTAGTAAGGGATCATCTTATAATGCTACCATCGAACTAAGCAAAATAAGAAGCATAATAAGATAAACATCACATGCAATCAAAATATGTGACATGATATGGCCATCATCATCTTGTGCTTTTGATCTCCATCTCCAAAGCACCGTCATGATCACCTTCGTCACCGGCGCGACACCTTGATCTCCATCGTAGCATCGTTGTCGTCTCGCCAACTATTGCTTCTACGACTATCGCCACCGCTTAGTGATAAAGTAAAGCAATTACATGGTGATTGCATTTCATACAATAAAGCGACAACCATATGGCTCCTGCCAGTTGCCGATAACTTTACAAAACATGATCATTTCATACAAAACCGTATAACTCATCATGTCTTGACCATATCACATCACAACATGCCCTGCAAAAACAAGTTAGACGTCCTCTACTTTGTTGTTGCAAGTTTTACGTGGCTGCTACGGGCTTAGCAAGAACCGTTCTTACCTACGCATACAAAACCACAACGATATTTCGTCAAGTATGTGCTGTTTTAACCTTCACAAGGACCGGGCGTAGCCACACTTGATTCAACTAAAGTTGGAGAAACTGACACCCGCCAGCCACCTGTGTGCGAAGCACGTCGGTAGAACCAGTCTCGCGTAAGCGTACGTGTAATGTCGGTCCGGGCCGCTTCATCCAACAATACCGCCGAATCAAAGTATGACATGCTGGTAAGCAGTATGACTAGTATCGTCCACAACTCACTTGTGTTCTCCTCGTGCATATCATCTACGCATAGACCTGGCTCATGATGCCACTGTTGGGGAACGTAGTATTTTAAAATTTTCCTACGATCACGCAAGATCTATCAACCAGATGCATAGCAACGAGAGGGGAGAGTGAGTCTACGTACCCTCGTAGACTGAAAGCGGAAGCGTTAGAACAACGCGGTTGATGTAGTCGTATGTCTTCACGGCCCGACCGATCAAGCACCGAAACTACGACACCTCCGAGTTCTAGCACACGTTCAGCTCGATGACGTCCCTCGAACTCCGATCCAGCCGAGTGTCGAGGGAGAGTTCCGTCAGCATGACGGCGTGGTGACGATCTTGATGTTCTACCGTCGCAGGGCTTCGCCTAAGCACCGCTACAATATTTATCGAGGAGAACTATGGTGGAGGGGGGCACCGCACACGGCTAAGAGATCAAGAGATCAATTGTTGTGTCTAGAGGTGCCCCCCTGCCCCCGTATATAAAGGAGGGAGGGAGAGGCCGGCCCTAGAGGGGGCGCACCAAGTGTGGGGAGTCCTACTAGGACTCCCAAGTCCTAGTAGGATTCCCCTTTCCTTTCCGGAGTAGGAGAGAAGGAAAGAGGGGGAGAGGGAGAAGGAAAAGGGGGCTGCACCCCTTGTCCAATTCGGACCATAAAGGGGGTGCACGCCTCCTTCCTTTTGGCGTCTCTCCTCTATTCCCGTAACTCCCCGGTACTCCGAAAATACCCGAATCACTCGGAACCTTTCCGATGTCCGAATATAGTCGTCCAATATATCGATTTTTACGTCTCGACCATTTTGAGACTCCTCGTCATGTCCCCGATCTCATCCGGGACTCCGAACTCCTTCGGTACATCAAAACTCATAAACTCATAATAAAACTATCATCGAAACCTTAAGCGTGCGGACCCTACGGGTTCGAGAACTATGTAGACATGACCGAGACACGTCTCTGGTCAATAACCAATAGCGGAACCTGGATGCTCATATTGGCTCCCACATATTCTACGAAGATCTTTATCGGTCAAACCGCATAACAACATACATTGTTCCCTTTGTCATCAGTATGTTACATGCCCGAGATTCGATCGTCGGTATCTCAATACCTAGTTCAATCTCGTTACCAACAAGTCTCTTTACTCGTTCCGTAATACATCATCCCACAACTAACTCATTAGCTGCAATGCTTGCAAGGCTTATAGTGATGTGCATTAGCGAGTGGGCCCAGAGATACCTCTCCGACAATCGGAGTGAAAAATCCTAATCTCGAAATACGCCAACCCAACAAGTACCTTCGTAGACACCTGTAGAGTACCTTTATAATCACCCAGTTACATTGTGACGTTTGGTAGCACACAAAGTGTTCCTCCGGTATTCGGGAGTTGCATAATCTCATAGTCATAGGAACATGTATAAGTCATGAAGAAAGCAATAGCAGTAAAACTTAAACGATCATAGTGCTAAGCTAACGGATGGGTCTTGTCCATCAGATCATTCTCCTAATGATGTGATCCCGTTGATCAAATGACAACTCATGTCTATGGCTAGGAAACATAACCATCTTTGATCAATGAGCTAGTCTAGTAGAGGCATACTAGGGACACTCTATTTTGTCTATGTATTCACACATGTATTAAGTTTCCGGTTAATACAATTCTAGCATGAATAATAAACATTTATCATGATATAAGGAAATAAATAATAACTTTATTATTGCCTCTAGGGCATATTTCCTTCAGATAATAATTGTCTTACATAATTAGGAAGATAATTAGAAAAGCCACATGCGGCTACGCGCGAAATACACAAGGGCAAAAGAAGAAGGAAGACGCATACAACGATCTGGCTCGCTGATCTCTACTTTCTTTATGCGCTGCTGGTCATGGAGACTAGTTCTCGCGGCGGGCGATGATCTCTTTCATCAGTTTCATGTCCTTAATACGCTGCTTGGCAGCATCCATGCATTCCTCCACCAGCCTGTTGCGCTCGATGCGGAGGATGGCATTCTCGTCCATAAGTTTCTTGATGACGATGCCCGTCCTCTACAACACGACAGCGGTCTCCTCCTCCCGCTTCACCCTTCCGACGATCTTCGCCCTCAGCAGGTCGCGCTCGCCCCGGAGCTTCGCATTGCCCTCCCCCAGTTGCCGAATGATGCCGGTACCCTCGTCCTGCATCCTCGCCCAGCCGGAGATCTAATCCATCTGGCTATGGACTATCACATGCATGCGCCTGTAAGAGTCCTCGCCTACCCACGAGAAATTTTCCCAGGGCACCACGGCGCGGCAGGACGTCCCTGCTGCTTTGGCGGCGCGGCGGGACATCTCTGCTGCTTCCACAGCATGGCCGGACTAGTATGCTACATCAACGGCGTGGCGGGACCTTCGTGCAGCTTCGGCGGTGCGGCGGGACCTCTGTGCAGCTACTGCTGCACGGCTGGAAATGTCGGCTGCTTTCGCGGCGAGGCGGGACATCTCCCGTGCTTCCTCTTCCATGCTCACCTCTCCCTGGTGGAAATCTCTCGACCCAGAACTCACGCTGGCTATGGCTTGATTGACTTGATTGTTTTTTGTGGATGAGGAGTTGAGGAAAAATGTGTAGTCATCTTATAACCGAGTACTACTAATACACTCCTAAGTGGGAAACCATTTAGGTTGTGATCGGTGTGAACAGGTTTGCAATTAAATATAGCGTGGTAGTAGTAGTAATTTGGAATGTGACGAGACGCGCTCAAAATTTATTAAAAGGCTAGAGGGCAGGGCAGTCTAGCTTGGTCCTTTTCACGAGAGGCGAGGGGCCTTTGTGATTTGATGGCTCATTACTGCTGGAAGGCAGGGCCTTGTGATTTGACTGCTCGTATAAATGTGTCGATGACCCGAGGAGGAGCAAAGAACCGTGCGGTATACTCAAGTTTTCCAGTGGAGTACGACGGAGGAGCACGAAACACGGCAGCCTAGTGCCATATCCTCTACTCTCTACTCTTATTATATATTACTAGCAAGAGGCATTGTTCTATTGGCGATAAAGAATGATCTAATTTGCTAGTCATCTCAGTTTTAGCAATATTCTATTCATGCCTCCCAGAGAAGGTGACACTGTTGGGGAACGTAGTATTTAAAAATTTTCCTACGATCACGCAAGATCTATCTACTAGATGCATAGCAACGAGAGGAGAGAGTGTGTCTACGTACCCTCGTAGACCGGGAGCGGAAGCGTCAAGTGACGCGGTTGATGTTGTCGAACTTCTTCGCGATCCAACCGATCAAGCACTGAACGTACGGCACCTCCGCGTTCAGCACACGTTCAGCTTGATGACGTCCCACGAGCTCTTGATCCAGTTGAGCTTCACGGGAGAGTTACGTCAGCACGACGGCGTGGTGACGGATATGATGTATCTACCGGCGCAGGGCTTCGCCTAAGCACTGCAACGGTATGACCGAGGTGTGTTTCTGTGGAGGGGGGCACCGCACACGGCTAAAACAATTCAACTTGTGTGTCCTAGGGTGCCCCCCTGCCCCCGTATATAAAGGAGCAAGGGAGAGGCCGGCCCTAGAGGGGGCGCGCCAAGTGTGGGGAGTCCTACTAGGACTCCCAAGTCCTAGTAGGATTCCCCTTTCCTTTCCGGAGTAGGAGAGAAGGAAAGAGGGGGAGAGGGAGAAGGAAAAGGGGGCTGCACCCCTTGTCCAATTCGGACCAGAAGGGGGGCACGCGCCTCCTTCCTTTTGGCCTCTCTCTTCTATTCCCGTAACTCCCCAGTACTCCGAAAATACCCGAATCACTCGGAACCTTTCCGATGTCCAAATATAGTCGTCCAATATATTGATTTTTACGTCTCGACCATTTCGAGACTCCTCGTCATGTCCCCGGTCTCATCCGGGACTCCGAACTCCTTCGGTACATCAAAACTCATAAACTCATAATACCGATCGTCATCAAACGTTAAGCGTGCGGACCCTACGGGTTCGAGAACTATGTAGACATGACCGAGACTCATCTCCGGTCAATAACCAATAGCGGAACCTGGATGCTCATATTGGCTCCTACATTTCTACGAAGATCTTTATCGGTCAAACCGCATAACAACATACGTTGTTCCCTTTGTCATCGGTATGTTACTTGCCCGAGATTCGATCGTCGGTATCTCAATACCTAGTTCAATCTCATTACCGGCAAGTCTCTTTACTCGTTCCGTAATACATCATCCTGCAACTAACTCATTAGCTGCAATGCTTGCAAGGCTTATAGTGATGTGCATTACCGAGTGGGCCCAGAGATACCTCTCCGACAATCGGAGTGACAAATCCTAATCTCGAAATACGCCAACCCAACAAGTACCTTCGGAGACACCTGTAGAGTACCTTTATAATCACCCAGTTACGTTGTGACGTTTGGTAGCACACAAAGTGTTCCTCCGGTATTCAGGAGTTGCATAATCTCATAGTCATAGGAACATGTATAAGTCATGAAGAAAGCAATAGCAGTAAAACTTAAACGATCATAGTGCTAAGCTAACGGATGGGTCTTGTCCATCACATCATTCTCCTAATGATGTGATCTCGTTGATGAAATGGCAACTCATGTCTATGGCTAGGAAACATAACCATATTTGATCAATGAGCTAGTCTAGTAGAGGCATACTAGGGACACTCTATTTTGTCTATGTATTCACACATGTACTAAGTTTCCGGTTAATACAATTCTAGCATGAATAATAAACATTTATCATGATATAAGGAAATAAATAATAAATTTATTATTGCCTCTAGGGCATATTTCCTTCAGTCTCCCACTTGCACTAGAGTCAATAATCTAGCTCACATTGCCATGTGATTTAATACCGATAGTTCACATCGTTATGTGAATAACACCAATAGTTCACATCACCATGTGACCAACACCCAAAGGGTTTACTAGAGTCAATAATCTAGTTCACATCGCTATGTGATTAATACCCAAGAGTAATGAGGTGTGATCATGTTTTGCTTGTGAGAGAAGTTTAGTCAACGGGTCTGTCACATTCAGATCTGTATGTATTTCGCAAATTTCTATGTCTACAATGCTCTGCATAGAGCTACTCTAGCTAATTGCTCCCACTTTCAATATGCATCCAGATTGATACTTAGAGTCATCTGGATTTAGTGTCAATGCTTGCATCGGCGTAACCCTTTACGACGAACTCTTTATCACCTCCATAATCGAGAAACATTTCCTTAGTCATCCAGTTACTAAGGATAATTTTGACCGCTGTACAGTGATCTACTCCTGGATCACTATTGTACCCCCTTGACAAACTCATGGCAAGGTACACAACATGTTTGGTACACAGCATGGCATACTTTATAGAACCTATGGCTGAGGCATAGGGAATGACTTTCATTCTCTCTATATTTTTCTGCCGTGGTCTGGCTTTGAGTCTTACTCAACTTCACACCTTACAAGTCAGGCAAGAACTCCTTCTTTGACTGATCCATTTTGAACTACTTCAAAATCTTATCAAGGTATGTACTTATCAAAAGTCTTATCAAGCGTCTTGATCTATCTCTATAGATCTTGATGCCCAATATGTAAGCAGCTTCACCAAGGTCTTTCTTTGAAAAACTCCTTTCAAACACTCCTTTATGCTTTCCAGAAAATTCTACATCATTTCCGATTGACAATATGTCATTCACATATACTTATCAGAAAGGTTGTAGTGCTCCCACTCACTTTCTTGTAAATACAGGCTTCACTGCAAGTCTGTATAAATCTATATGCTTTGATCAACTTATCAAAGCGTATATTCCAACTCCGAGATGCTTGCACCAGTCCATAGATGGATCGCTGGAGCTTGCACATTTTGTTAGCACCTTTAGGATTGACAAAACCTTCTGGTTGCATCATATACAATTCTTCTTTAATAAATCCATTAAAGAATGCAGTTTTGTTATCCATTTGCCAGATTTCATAAAAATGCGGCAATTGCTAACATGATTTTGACAGACTTAAGTATCGCTACGGGTGAGAAAGTCTCATCGTAGTCAACTCCTTGAACTTGTCGAAAACCTTTCGCAACAAGTCGAGCTTTGTAAACAGTAACATTACCGTCTGCGTCGGTCTTCCTCTTGTAGATCCATTTATTTTCGATGGCTTGCCGATCATCGGGCAAGTCAACCAAAGTCCACACTTTGTTCTCATACATGGATCCCATCTCAGATTTCATGGCCTCAATCCATTTTGCGGAATCTGGGCTCATCATCGCTTCCTCATAGTTCGTAGGTTCATCATGGTCCAGTAACAGGACTTCCAGAACCGGGTTGCCGTACCACTCTGATGCGGAACGAACTCTGGTTGATCTACGAAGTTCAGCAAAAACTTGATCTGAAGTTTCATGATCATCATCATTAGCTTCTTCACTAATTGGTGTAGGAATCACTTGGAACTAGTTTCTGTGATGTTCCACTTTCCAATTTGGGAGAAGGTACAATTACCTCATCAAGTTCTACTTTCCTCCCACTCACTTCTTTCGAGAGAAACTCCTTCTCTAGAAAGGATCCACTCTTAGCAACAAAGACCTTGCCTTCGGATCTGTGATAGAAGGTGTACCCAACAGTTTCTTTTGGGTATCCTATGAAGATTTACTTCTCCGATTTGGGTTCGAGCTTATCATGTTGAAACTTTTTCACATAAGCATCGCAGTCCCAAACTTAAAGAAACGACAACTTTGGTTTCTTGCCAAACCACAGTTCATAAGGTGTCGTATCAACGGATTTAGATGGTGCCCTATTTAACGTGAATGTAGCTGTATCTAATGCATAACCCCAAAAGCGATAGTGGTAAATTGGTAAGAGACATCATCGATCGCACCATATCTAATAAAGTACGGTTATGACGTTCGGACACACCATTACACTGTGGTGTTCCAGGTGGCGTGAGTAGTGAAACTATTTCACATTGTTTTTACTGAAGGCCAAACTCGCTAACTCAACTATTTTACCTCTACGATCGTATCGTAAAAACTCTTATTTTCTTGTTACGATGATTCTCCACTTCACCCTAAAATTCTTTGAACTTTTCAAATGTTTCAGACTTGTGCTTCATTAAGTAGATATACCCATATCTGCTCAAATCATCAGTGAAGGTTAGAAAGTAACGATACCCGTCGTGAGCTTCAACACTTATTGGTCCGCATACATCAGTATGTATGATTTCCAACAACTCTGTTGCTCGCTCCACAGTTCCGGAGAACGGAGTTTTAGTCATCTTGCCCATGAGGCATGGTTCGCAAGCACCAAGTGATTCATAATCAAGTGATTCCAAAAGTCCATTACTATGGAGTTTCTTCATGCGCTTTACACCAATATGACCTAAACGGCAGTGCCACAAATAAGTTGCACTATCATTATTAACCTTGCATCTTTTGGCTTGAATATTATGAATATGTGTATCACACGATCGAGATCCAACAAACCATTTTCATTGGGTGTATGACCATAGAAGGTTTTATTCATGTAAACAGAACAACAATTATTCTCTAACTTACATGAATAACCGTATTGCACTAAACATGATCAAATCATATTCATGTTCAACACAAACACCAAATAACACTTATTTAGGTTCAACACTAATCCCGAAAGTATAGGGAGTGTGCGATGATGATCATATCAATCTTGGAACCACTTCCAACACACATCGTCACTTCACCTTTAACTAGTCTCTGTTCATTCTGCAATTCTCGTTTCGAGTTACTAATTTTAGCAACTGAACCGGTATCAAATACCCCGGGGTTGCTATAAACACTAGTAAAGTACACATCAATAATCTGTATATCAAAATATACCTTTGTTCACTTTGCCATCCTTCTTATCCGCCAAATATCTAGGGCAGTTCCACTTCCAGTGACCATTTCCTTTGCAGTAGAAGCACTTAGTTTCAGGCTTGAGTTTAGCTTTGGGTTTCTTCATGGGAGTGACAACTTGCTTGTCATTCTTTTTGAAGTTCCCCTTTTATCCCTTTGCCCTTTACTTGAAACAAGTGGTCTTATTAACCATCAACACTTGATGCTCTTTCTTGATTTCTACCTTCGCCGATTTCAGCATCGCGAAGAGCTCGGGAATTACCTTCGTCATCCCTTACATATTATAGTTCATCACGAAGTTCTACTAACTTGGTGATAGTGACTAGAGAACTTTGTCAATTACTATCTTATCTGGAAGATTAACTCCCACTTGATTCAAGTAATTGTAGTACCCGGACAATCTGAGCACATGCTCACTGGTTGAGCTATTCTCCTCCATCTTGTAGGCAAAGTACTGTCAGAGGTCTTATACCTCTCGACATGGGCATGAGTATGAAATACTAATTTCAACTCTTGAAACATCTTATATGCTCCGTGGCGTTCAAAACGTTTTTGAAGTCCCGGTTCTAAGCCGTAAAGCATGGTGCACTTAAACTATCAAGTAGTCATCATACCGAGCTTTTGTCAAAACGTTCATAACGTCTGCATCTGCTCCTGCAATAGGTCTGTCACCTAGCGGTGCATCAAGGACATAATTCTCTGTGCAGCAATGAGGATAATCCTCAGATCACGGAACAATTCCGCATCATTGCTACTAACATCTTTCAACTTAGTTTTCTCTAGGAACATATAAAGAATAAACATGGAGCAACATCGCGAGCTATTGTTCTACAACATAGATATGCTAATACTACCAGGACTAAGTTCATGATAAATTAAAGTTCAATTTAATCATATTAATTAAAGAACTCCCACTTAGATAGACATCCCTCCGGTCATCTAAATGATCACGTGATCCAAATCAACTAAACCATGTCCGATCATCACGTGAGATGGAGTAGTTTCAATGGTGAACATCTTATGTTGATCATATCTACTATATGGTTCACGCTCGACCTTTCGGTCTCCAGTGTTCCGAGGCCATATCTGCATATGCTAGGCTCGTCAAGTTTAACCCGAGTATTCTGCGTGTGCAAAACTGGCTTACACCCGTTGTATTTGAACGTAGAGCTTATCACACCCGATCATCACGTGGTGTCTCGGCACGACGAACTTTCGCAACGGTGCATACTCAGGGAGAACACTTATACCTTGAAATTTAGTAAGGGATCATCTTATACCGTCGTTCTAAGAAAAATAAGAAGCATAATAAGATAAACATCACATGCAATCAAAATATGTGACATGATATGGCCATCATCATCTTGTGCTTTTGATCTCCATCTCCAAAGCACCGTCATGATCACCTTCGTCACCGGCGCGACACCTTGATCTCCATCGTAGCATCGTTGTCGTCTCGCCAACTATTGCTTCTACGACTATCGCTACCGCTTAGTGATAAAGTAAAGCAATTACATGGCGATTGCATTTCATACAATAAAGCGACAACCATATGGCTCCTGCCAGTTGCCGATAACATTACAAAACATGATCATCTCATACAAAACCGTATAACTCATCATGTCTTGACCATATCACATCACAACATGCCCTGCAAAAACAAGTTAGACGCCCTCTACTTTGTTGTTGCAAGTTTTACGTGGCTGCTACGGGCTTAGCAAGAACCGTTCTTACCTACGCATACAAAACCACAACGATGTTTCGTCAAGTATGTGCTGTTTTAACCTTCACAAAGACCGGGCATAGCCACACTTGATTCAGCTAAAGTGAGAGAGACAGACACCCGCCAGTCACCTTTAAGCAACGAGTGCTCATAACGGTGAAACCAGTCTCGCGTAAGCGTACACGTAATGTCGGTCCGGGCCGCTTCATCTCAAAATACGCCGAAGCAAAGTATGACATGCTGGTAAGCAGTATGACTAGTATCGCCCACAACTCATTGTGTTCTACTCGTGCATATCATCTACGCATAGACCTGGCTAATGATGCCACTGTTGGGGAACGTAGTATTTAAAAATTTTCCTACGATCACGCAAGATCTATCTACTAGATGCATAGCAACGAGAGGAGAGAGTGTGTCTACGTACCCTCGTAGACCGGGAGCGGAAGCGTCAAGTGACGCGGTTGATGTTGTCGAACTTCTTCGCGATCCAACCAATCAAGCACTGAACGTACGACACCTCCGCGTTCAGCACACGTTCAGCTTGATGACGTCCCACGAGCTCTTGATCCAGTTGAGCTTCACGGGAGAGTTACGTCAGCACGACGGCGTGGTGACGGATATGATGTATCTACCGGCGCAGGGCTTCGCCTAAGCACTGCAACGGTATGACCGAGGTGTGTTTCTGTGGAGGGGGGCACCGCACACGGCTAAAACAATTCAACTTGTGTGTCCTAGGGTGCCCCCCTGCCCCCGTATATAAAGGAGCAAGGGAGAGGCCGGCCCTAGAGGGGGCGCGCCAAGTGTGGGGAGTCCTACTAGGACTCCCAAGTCCTAGTAGGATTCCCCTTTCCTTTCCGGAGTAGGAGAGAAGGAAAGAGGGGGAGAGGGAGAAGGAAAAGGGGGATGCACCCCTTGTCCAATTCGGACCAGAAGGGGGGCACGCGCCTCCTTCCTTTTGGCCTCTCTCTTCTATTCCCGTAACTCCCCAGTACTCCGAAAATACCCGAATCACTCGGAACCTTTCCGATGTCCGAATATAGTCGTCCAATATATCGATTTTTACGTCTCGACCATTTCGAGACTCCTCGTCATGTCCCCGGTCTCATCCGGGACTCCGAACTCCTTCGGTACATCAAAACTCATAAACTCATAATACCGATCGTCATCAAACGTTAAGCGTGCGGACCCTACGGGTTCGAGAACTATGTAGACATGACCGAGACTCATCTCCGGTCAATAACCAATAGAGGAACCTGGATGCTCATATTGGCTCCTACATATTCTACGAAGATCTTTATCGGTCAAACCGCATAACAACATACGTTGTTCCCTTTGTCATCGGTATGTTACTTGCCCGAGATTCGATCGTCGGTATCTCAATACCTAGTTCAATCTCATTACCGGCAAGTCTCTTTACTCGTTCCGTAATACATCATCCTGCAACTAACTCATTAGCTACAATGCTTGCAAGGCTTATAGTGATGTGCATTACCGAGTGGGCCCAGAGATACCTCTCCGACAATCGGAGTGACAAATCCTAATCTCGAAATACGCCAACCCAACAAGTACCTTCGGAGACACCTGTAGAGTACCTTTATAATCACCCAGTTACGTTGTGACGTTTGGTAGCACACAAAGTGTTCCCCCGGTATTCAGGAGTTGCATAATCTCATAGTCATAGGAACATGTATAAGTCATGAAGAAAGCAATAGCAGTAAAACTTAAACGATCATAGTGCTAAGCTAACGGATGGGTCTTGTCCATCACATCATTCTCCTAAAGATGTGATCCCGTTGATCAAATGGCAACTCATGTCTATGGCTAGGAAACATAACCATATTTGATCAATGAGCTAGTCTAGTAGAGGCATACTAGGGACACTCTGTTTTGTCTATGTATTCACACATGTACTAAGTTTCCGGTTAGTACAATTCTAGCATGAATAATAAACATTTATCATGATATAAGGAAATAAATAATAAATTTATTATTGCCTCTAGGGCATATTTCCTTCAGACACGTGGGGCGAAACACCCGAAGCAAAATAAGAAACACAGGAGCAAAAGAAGAAGGAGGATTATCACCCCCAAAAAAGAAGGAAGACGCACACACAAGTCTGGGGCACTGCTCTCACTACATGAAGGGTTGCTGGCCGCGGAGTCGTAACTGCTTCTTCATCGCCTCCACGACCTCCATCTCCTTGTGCATCTCCTCCACCATCTTCATCATTGTGTCCATGACGCGGGATTTCTTGATGCGAGCCTTCATCATCTATTCCACGACCACATTACGTACCTTGACAGCAGCCGGGTGCTCGATGCGTAGCTTCACCAACTCCTCCTTCTGTTCCATGACGAGGGCCTGCAACATCTTCATCGAGGAACTACTATTCTCATGCAGCTTCTTCCAGCCGGCATTCTCCTCCTTCAGCAGGTCGAGCTGGTGGCAGAGCTTCGCCTTGTCGTCCTGAAGTTGCAGGATTTCGCCGGTCGCCTTCTTCTTCGAGGCAATGCTCTTTTTCAGCAGCATCACGAAGTCGGCGGTCAACTCCCCCTGCTCATTGAGCTCGGCGTGCATGTCGTCGAGGCTCTCCTTCAGCAGCTCCACCAAGCGGTGGATGAACTCCTTCTGCTTATTGAGGTGCTTACTGAGCTGATCGGGCATGCCGTCGAGGGAGAAAGACTCCAGCGCCGCCAGCTCGGCATGTTCGCCTTCGCGTCTAGGGCGCTCCTGGGAGCCATCGCCTGCCCGTGAGAGATCTTTTGAGGTCTCTGCGTGGCAGTGAGCCCTCTTTTTTTTCGCATCCATGGTCGCCGCTCGCTTGTTACGAGTAGTTCTTGACCTAGAGCTCTGCACACCGGCCATGGCAAGGACGGACGAAGAAGGAGGACTTATGAGGAGGAAGGTAGAGTAATTTTCGGTTAGGTAGTTCCTCTTTTTATAACCTAAGTACTAGCACTAGTACTAAAACCTGCATGGAACATGTTCAGGTTTGGTACATACTGGTAGGTGTGAGCAGGCTTGCACTTAATTATAGCACTAGTACTTTCGAATGTGATGGGAACAAGGTAAAAAGATTAATTGATGGTTTTTGGTTTCGAGGCCCGAAACGGCTCCCCATGAGTTTAGTGGAACATAAATTTCAAGTAGACTACACTGCTCAGATGCGTAAATATTATGTTACTGTCAAAAATTGGCACAAAATACGAAGGAGACCAATGGAAGTACTACTAGCAACCCATGATTTAACTACTCGCATGCGCGCAGTGGAGTGGTAATGTCTTTCTTCCGCCCTCACGTCCACTCAATTTGCATGCACTGTATTAATTGACCATCAATGAAGTGAAGGACTTTACACACGTCAAATTATCACATGGGGTGGATCTTGGTACAAAATTGCGTCCGCCCGTGTACCCGCGTGTGCGTGCGAGGGAATGAGTGCGTGCGTGGCGTGCGTGCACATCTTCGCTTCGTGCATGTACCGCCAGTGCTGCTCAGGGAGGATGAGTACATTCTTCTGGAACCAGCAGCACGTCACTGTGATCAATCCACACAAGGATGTCGCGACAACGCCTCCACATGTGCCACGTGGCTTCATGAACTGTAAGAGAGACACTGTGTAGCATGCCATTGTATTTTGCACATACTCGAAGTACTAGTAAGGTACACGTGCATTGCACGCGTCAGATTTTGCAACCAAATTACGAATAAATACCACACAGTAGCATGTAAGCTCTGAGTCATATATGCCTGATGTAGACCCTCATTTAATTCTTATAGTTCATATCATTCAAAATCAATTAGTTTTTATAAAAAACCTAGGCCTCTTTGATTCGTAGGATTTCCAAAACGTGGGAATAGGAAGAACATGGGATTAGAGTGGAATGTCGTCTTGAATCCTACATGATGGTACGAGTGTTTGATTGTGCATAGAAAAAACACAGAATTCTTTCTAAGAGGTTTGAGTGGATGGGATGTTTCCTATGAAATCTAGTGCAAATGAATCATATGAAAAAATTCCTATGGTTTACAATCCTACAAATCAAACAACCAAGATAGGAAAAATTCCTAAGGATTAGAATCCTCCAAAATTCCTTCGAGAATCCTTTGAATCAAGGAAGCCCTTAATCTATTTCATGATTCATGGAATTGTGCATTGTAAAGCATAAAGTAAAAACAAATAATGACAGTTTGTCGGTGTACTAGAGTAGGGGTACCCTTAGTATCCCGAACTTGTGCACGGGCAGTCGCAGCGCCCCGCGGCAGGGCTTGCCGGGTGACCGCCAAGGTCCTCCGTGGTTCCTTTGGAGCCATTCAAGAACAAAGTATTCAAGCCAAGGAGACAAGGCCCCGGCAAGAGGAGCTTGCCGGGAAGGCCACTCGAGGCACAAGGCCCCGGCAAGAGGAGCTTGCCGGGAAGGCCAACCAAGGCATCACAAGGAACTTGCCGCGACGCGCCACGCGTCCCGGCAAGGCCCAGTGAGCGGCGAGCTCCCGGACGCGGCAAGCTTCCACTTTGTACCTGCGCTCCAGCACACCCACAAACGTGTCGCTCTGGGACCCTTCCAGGCGTACGTGGCGGGAGGCTGTGCAGCCAGAGGTGCGCGGTGGCAAGCGGCGCTGACAAGATCGCCATCGTGGCGAGCGGTGGCGTCCCTGACGGCCCCTTTTTGCACTGTTTGGGCGACACAGACGGGCATTTAATGCCTTTGTCCCCTGCCGTCAGGGTTAGGTATGATACACTATACAGGAATCTGTACCAACCGCAACACCTTTTTCATTTTTACCCTTGCCTGTGTTGCCACCTGTCGGTGACCCCTTGAGCATATAAAAGGAGGCCCATGCGCAACGTAGAGGGGGATTCGAACACTCTCACGCTCGGTCCCGTTAGCTGCTGAAGTGTACTATAGCACCCAGCGCTCCGGAGCAAGAACTCAATACAAACCACAAAGCAGGAGTAGGGTTTTACGCATCCGTGCGGCCCGAACCTGGGTAAACTGCTCGTGTGCTTCGCCTCGATCTGCTCTTCGCGCGATCTCCGCCCCCGCCAAACCGAAAGGGACTCGGCTCGCCGGTCCCATAGGTGTTCGTGGATCAGTTTCCCCGACACAGTTCAACTAGAAAAAAAGTTTGGGCAGTTATGATATGGAAGATTCTAGAACAACGGAGAACCACTGTTGTTTTGAGATTTGTGCATTATGCTTAAGTTCAACCATGGAGTCTGCTAGATTGTACATGTGGCAAAATCCGGTGGGGGGCTAGAAGATGGTGCGAGGGGCCGAGTGGAGGGAGACTATGAAGGAGTGCACAACTGCGAGATCGATATTTAGAGAGAGGGGGCGAGAACGTGCGCTGTTGCGCGCAGTGGCGGAGCCAAGAAAATGTCCCATGAGCTAGGGGGCCAAGCTTTGCTAATCCTTTACGAGGAGGGCCAATTCATCAACTTAAACCATTTTTTACCAGCAATTGTCTAATGATCACATTCACATTAGCCTCGATATATAGTGATGTTAGGGGGGGCAGGGCCCTTGCTTCCCCTGTCTTCGCCATTGTGCGCGCGTCTGAGAGATGAAGCGGAAGGCATGGATGATGATAGGGGGGTGTTGGATATATAATTAATGTGGGTGTATTAGCTATATATGTAATCCTATATAGAGAGGTATAGATTGATCGATGTGGACGTGGGAAAGAAGGTGATACCTCACTAGATATATAGATTGATCGGTTTATGTGGAAAACTATGAAAGACCTAGCTATACACACACACACACATAGAGGAACATCGATCGTTGTGCATGCACGTGAGAGATAAAGAATGCCCAATATGATGGAGAGGGGGATGTGTGTGTGTGTGTGTGTGTGCCTTCATGGGAGACCGACCCGAAGAAAAAGATTGCATGTGTGCGATGGATAATGCCGACTGGTAGTGTGTGTGCATGCATGCACGAGAGAAAGTTAGTGGTACAATTATAAAGAGAAGACCAATGTGTGGGTGTAAAAGACTAGGTGAGGTCATAATGAATGTAAAGTTGAATTCAAATATTTGAATAAGAGATCATGATGTTTGAAACCCATGCATGCATGAATATAATGGAGATCTGCGCGGTGTGGTTTGGAAATGAGCATGTTGCAATGTATACACATTGAACAAGGTCAGATTGGTTTGAGTCTGATATACCGATGGCAGACATCGTTTCGCCACATTGCATCCGTGCATGGACACACTATTCTAATTGGAGATGATGGGTGGCTTTCGCATCACATATCTATATCTATACCCATATATATATTTATTAAATTTTATATTTTTTATATAGTGTGCGGATAACTTTAACTTTAAAAGATGGTCGTTGGATGAGGCCAATCCGATGGTGCAGAGCTGGCAAATTTGAGCACTACTGGCCGTTGGATATCATCTAGATTCCACCAGATTTTGCCACATGTACAATCTATAAGACTCTATGGTTGAACTTAAGCATAATGCACAAACCTCAAAACACAAGCACTTCTTCTTTGTTCTAGAATCTTCCGTATCAGAATTGCCCAAATGTTTTTCTACATGATTTGTTTTTTACTTTATGCCTTACAACGCACAATTCCATGAATATTAAAATAGCTTAGCTTTCTTATAGAAACTAGATGAATTTGAATGAAATGAACTATAAGAATTAAACGAACATCTACAGAATGCATATTTGACTCAAAGCTTACATGCTATAATGTGGTATTTATTCATAATTTGGTTGCCAAATCTCATGCGTGCAATGCACGTCTACTTTACTAGTCTAAATGGTGTTTGTGTGTGTGTGTTGTGCGTGTTAAAGACATTGTACGTAGTATATCATACTAGTCTAAATTGTCTTTTTTTTGGTACATGTTAAGTTTGTTCTCCCGAAATTTCAAGCTGAGCCTTGTTATGCCGAAATTTCAAGCTAGCGTCTTTGTCTATCGTGCTGCGAAACTCCCGCCTCTTCAACCCGTGCCTTGTTAGCCCGAAATATTTTAGATATATCTTTGTCTCGTTGTGCTCCGACAACTCCCTCCATCTTAACCCGCGCCTTGTTATTCCAAAATTTCAGCGCGCGCGAAAACTCACACCTCCTGTGAAATCCCGACACGCGAAATGCCCGTGATACCCCTGAACCGAAAGAACCGCCTCAAATTGGTGGGGGTACTTTCGTAACTTACCCCACATTTCGGGCAAGCGCGTCCCTAAGCCATGGTTCCCCACTCCCATCCCATCCGCCCACCCATTCGTACCCCGAGGCCGGCAAAACCCGCGAAGCCCCACACCCTCCTCCGTCCGCCACCCAGCCGGAGCCTCTTCCCCGACAACGTCGTCCACAGAAACACCTTGACGTCCCTCATCCACCGTATCGGATGAGGATCCATCATCGATCTAGTCATCCCGCCGGTTCAGCCACCCCATCCTCCACCTCCAAGGAGCTGCCCCGATGTTCCCCTCGTCTTTCGCGCCACCTCCATTCCCACACCGCCGTCTTCACCTGCACCACCGGAAGAGCATCATCATCACCGTTTCCTCGGATGAGGCTGCAGCCTAATCGGCGCCACCAAAGAGGTTCTACATTAATCGCCACATTTTCTTCTTGATTCGATCTCACGGTGCTGCCGGCGCTC
This sequence comes from Secale cereale, assembly GCA_902687465.1. NCBI lineage: Eukaryota > Viridiplantae > Streptophyta > Magnoliopsida > Poales > Poaceae > Secale > Secale cereale. The sequence goes on from LR738715.1 coordinate 735,779,884, forward strand.
GGTCCCGAGCCGACACAGCGCAGCTCCATCCACGGCGGCATCGCCGGCCAGTTCCTCCACGGCGTCGCTCCCTCTTCAGTGATATCCACATCAGTAGGAGCTGCTGCTGCTTTAGCTCTCGCTCACGCTGCTGCTCTGCTCTTGCTCTCGGGCCCCTGCCTGGTCTGCTCTTGCTCTTGCTCTTGCTCGCGCTGCTGCTCTCGCTCTTGCTCTTGCTTGCGATGCTGCTCTGATTTAGCTACACTTTAGTCGACTGAATTG
>LR738715.1:735780489-735874273 GCA_902687465.1 Secale cereale
GGCGGCGGTGGGGAGTGTTTTCTGGGTGGGAGGAGCGACGCACCGCCGGCCGTGGGCGATGGGAGGCGGCTGTTTGGCCGGTGGTGGCTGGCGGCTCAGGGGGGTGGAGGTTGAAGATGAACTGCAAGCCCTTGATTTCGTATCCAGCGGCTGCAAAATCGACTGACCAGAGATGAAAAGGTCAGTCGACTGACGTGTAGGCTCACCTCTAGTGCGTTCAGTTTCGACAGTAAAATTCAGTTTCGATAGCAAAATTCAGTTTCGACGGTTAAGTTCAGTTTCGACAGTAAAATTCAGTTTCGACAGCAAAATTCAGTTTCGACAGTTAAGTTTAGTTTCGACAGCAAAATTCAGTTTCGACAGTTAAGTTCAGTTTTGATAGCAAAATTCAGTTTCGACAGTTAAATTCAGTTTCGACAACAAAATTCAGTTTCGACAGTTAAGTTCAGTTTCGACAGTTAAATTCAGTTTCAATAGTTAAGTTCAGAGATGAGCGGCTGATGTATACATCTAGCACTTTGTGGTTATGTATTTTACGTCATCTATTGGAGATGCTATTAGAATTCCACTCACGTTAACGTTGTCTCTCTTGTCCTACTTCAGCCTCGGCGTCGTACAACTCACCGGAGCTGCTCCAACGACGAAACCCTCCATCACAGCGGAGCAGTACCTCGGGCTCCATCTCCAGACGCCTAAGATCTTCTTGCCCTCCTCCGACAGCCAAGTCAGCCGGAGCATCCTCACCGGCCAACCCAATCACGCTGAGATCGACATGGCTTTGCCAAAGAGGTTGTACACTTCTTGTGGTTTGACTTAATCTCACCATGCTTCTTTGCATCCCGTGATCTTCCAATTCTTGTGAACCAAACACCCATATTGGCAGAAATCCTGTGTTTTTAAATTCTCTGTTTTGCACGTCCATTCCTACCCTATTCCTGTCTATTTCCTATCCCTACATGGTTAGAATCCTCAAATTCAAACAAGCCCTTACACAATTACTTCTATTACAGATATGTGTCAAAGAAAACCTTGTGTGGTTTGTCCTGCTCCTGCGGTGCTGTGTTCCACCCCATCTCAGCTGCTCCAATGATAGAAGGGTTCAGCACAGCAGGGATCCGCTCTCCAGACTGTCTTTCGCCGCCTCAGATCTTCCCCGCCGCCGGCAGCCACGACAACTGCATTACCATCATCAATTGAGCAGATGACTTTGAGGACTAGACGGGTCCGCAAGAGAGGTCGCACTCTTTCGTGTCTGCTTACGTTATGCATCGCTTAATATAATGACATGCTACTTTATCGTCGTGTTCACCTATTAGACTCCGACTCAGGTCCAAACTTATGCTGAAACTTGAGTTTTTAAATGGTTGTGCGGTACATATTGAGTGTCTACTATGAGTTTCATGTTGGGTGCAAACAAACATTAAAGGCGCCATTATATGTATTTTTTAGCTAAAGCTATTATTTGCCTGCTATCATTGGTTTTGGGTCTATCCACATTTTTCTACCTTCACTCTGGATTTGTTCATGCACTCCTTACATAATCTTACTATGTTTTATTCGTATGCATGTCAGTTATTGTACACAATGGAACAGAACATGTAGAGCAAAAGAGACGAGCCTTGCGTGGCAATAAAATTTCACGCAGATGTCGCTCCATGGTGGGCGCAAAGGCAGCCGCCCCTCCACCCATTTTGATCGTAATCAAGAGGAAGATAACTCCTCAGAGGAGGATTCAGAGACAGATGACCAGTCCTATTCCCCCCCGAAGGTGCATGCTCTAACTTGGCAGGGTTAGGTTGCTCATATCGTGCGTATGGTATCTTGCATTGCTATGTCATTTGCTTAGTTTAGACATGATTTGTGTGAATGCCACCTGTTTAGTGTCTAATTACCATATATGTGACTTATGCAATGCCATCTTTTTGCAAGACTTTATATATGTGAATTATGCAATGCTATCTTGCTGCAAGGCATTATATATTTGAATTATGCAATGCCATGCTGTTTAGCCAAGCGTCATATATGTGAATTATATCATGCCGTCCTTTTTTTGTATTTCTCATTGCTTTTGTCGACAATGTTTTTATATTCAACTGCTCTTCCTGTGCATCAGCCATTTGAATTGGTGATGGAGAAATCTGGTGTGAAAACAAGGTCTTCAGAGCAGACAATGCTACCTGGTGAAGCAGATATCTTGCTGGTTACTGATAGCTCTTCAGAGGAGGATTCAAAGGCAGATGACCAGTCCTATTACCCCCCTGAGGTGTATGATCAAACTTGACAGGGTTATATTACTCATATCATGCATATGTTGTATTGCAATGCTTAGTTTTTACATCATATACACGATACTGAATGCCATCTCCTTAGTTGACACATCATATATGCGATTGCCCTCTGCTCACTTCCTTAGTATATAAATCATATATTTGAATTATATCATGCCATGATGTTTACATAGATAGCATGTATCTGAATTATGGCATGCCAACCCATTTTCTAAAGACATAATATAGTTATGTCATCTCATCCTGTTCACATAGCCATCATATTTTGAATTATGTCATTCTATCCGTGAATTATATCATGCCATCATGTTTCCATCGACGACATGTTTGTGATTTATGGCATGCCAACCACTTTAATAGACACATCGTATAGTTATATCATGTCATCCTCTTTACATAGTCATCATATTTTGAAGTATGTCATTCTATCCTGGTTAGTTAGCCATCATACATGTGAAATTGTGTCATGCTATCATGTTTAATTAGGCATCATATATGTGAAATTATGTCCTGCTATTCTGTTTGGTTAGACAACATGAATGTGAATTATTTCATGCCCTATTTTCTTCCCTACTATCCATTGCACCTGTCTATCTTACAATGTCTGTACATTCAATTTCTTTTCTTGTTTATCAGCCATTTCAATTGGAGGGGGTGATGGCAGTATCTGTGGGAGTAAAAACACGGTCTTCAGAAAAGATTGTGCTACCTGTCGATGGAGATAGAACTAAGGTTGTACTTGCCCAAGAACCAGCCCCACCATGCATAACCCAGACTCACACAGATTGTACCCCTACCCATTTGGACAGAGAACCAGCTACACCCCTTCTAACCCCAACCCCGACAGATAGTAACCCAGTTCCCGTTGACACAACACCGTCTCCACCATAGAGCACCCAAACACAAGCAGTTAGTAAGGCAACTGCAGTGCCCAAAGCACGAGGACCACCACTCCGAACCCCAAGTCAACGCTTAAAGCAGAAGAAGAATTGTTCTCAGGTCAGGTTCCGTAGCTATGGTTCATACTACTTTGCTCTTGCATCACTGTATTTACTCATACCAACTAATTTCAAATTTGAAGGATGCAATTGAAACTCCAATGGCGCAACATGTATGTTTTAAACCTGGTTCTTTAACGTGTTTGCTGTTGTAACTTGCCCTATTTTGATTTCAGTTTCAATTGAATAAACAGTTATGTTCTCATGCCATGCACATTACAAGTGTTGTTATTGCTGTGTAGTTTCCCACACTTATATTCTTTCTATGCTGCTTTGTCTTAAATAGACATGATTCGAACTGTATCTATCTTGATTTGGCAACATAAACTAAAATGATATAGACCATACAGTGACCATACTACATAGATATATGTTTGTTTCATGCTGTTATCATGTCCACCTTACTACTAAACTGGTTTACCAAAATGAGTTTCATATACTACGTTGTAAATCTGTGATGTGTTTGTTTGTTTCTCCTTTAGAACGCGGATAAAATATTGGAGAAGAGTACCCCGTTATGCCATTGTAAAGGAAGTAATGCAGATCAGGTTCAAGATAGTGAGACATCCCTGTTGTTCTCCAAGAAAGCTGATAAAAACTATATCGAAGACACCGAGACAACCCCAAAGTCATGTCTTGATGTAGTGTTCGAGTTACTGGCTACTATTACTGGCTACTACTGCTGGCACCAGCTCTTCGAACTTGCTGCCTGAATCAGTTCGGCTTCTTGAGTCTCAACATCAAGTTGAAAGACATCAATCAGATGTTATGCGACAGGAAGCCGAAGGACTGAGGAAGTCCCTGCAGAATTCAGATGCATACTTTCTGGTGCAACAGCAAGTGCTGGAGGATGATACGTCTCCAACGTATCTACTTTTCCAAACCCTTTTGCCCTTGTTTTGGACTCTAACTTGCATGATTTGAATGGAACTCACCCGGAATGACGCTGTTTTCAGCAGAACTGCCATGGTGTTGTTTTTGTGCAGAATAAAAAGTTCTCGGAATCGCCTGAAAATCAACAGAGAATTATTTCAGAAAATAGAAAAAAATAACTGCAAGAAGATCCACACCAGGGGGCCTTGGGCCAGTCCACGAGGGTGGGGGGCGCGCCCCCTGCCCAGGGCGCGCCCCCTGCCTCATGGGCCCCCCTAGTGCTCCATCGACGTACCCCCAGATCCTATATCTTCCGTTTCAGGGAGAGAAAATCGGAGAGAAGGAATTATCGTGTTTCACGAGACAAAGCCGCCACCAAGCCCTAATATCTCTCGGGAGGGCTGATCTGGAGTCCGTTCGGGGCTCCGGAGAGTGGAGATCGTCGCCATCGTCATCATCAACCTTCCTCCATCACCAATTCCATGATGCTCACTGCCGTGTGTGAGTAATTTCATCGTAGGCTTGCTGGACGGTGATGGGTTGGATGGGATCTATCATGTAATCGAGTTAGTTTTGTTAGGGTTTGATCCCTAGTATCCACTATGTTCTAAGATTGATGTTGCTATGACTTTGCTATGTTTAATGCTTGTCACTAGGGCCCGAGTGCCATGATTTCAGATCTGAACCTATTATGTTTTCATGAATATATGTGTGTTCTTGATCCTATCTTGCAAGTCTATAGTCACCTACTATGTGTTATGATCCGGCAACCCCGAAGTGACAATAATCGGGACCACTCCCGGTGATGACCATAGTTTGAGGAGTTCATGTATTCACTATGTGTTAATGCTTTGGTCCGGTACTCTATTACAAGGAGGCCTTAATATCCCTTAGTTTCCAATAGGACCCCGCTGCCACAGGAGGGTAGGACAAAAAATGTCATGCAAGTTCTTTCCCATAAGCACGTATGACTATATTCGGAATACATGCCTACATTGATGAACTTGAGCTAGTTCTGTGTCACCCTAGGTTATAACTTCTACATGATGAATTGCATCCGACATAATTTCCCATCACCGATCCAATGCCTACGAGCTTTTCCTATATTGCTTGTTGCTTATTTACTTTTCCACTGCTATTATCACAAAAACTACAAAAACACTATCGTTACTTTTATTGCTACTACCGCCACTATCATATTACTTTGCTACTAAACTATCTTGCTGCAGATACTAAGTTTCCAGGTGTGGTTGAATTGACAACTCAGCTCCTAATACTTAAGAGTATTCTTTCGCTCCCCTTGTGTCGAATCAACAAATTTGGGTTGAATACTTTGCCCTCGAAAACTGTTGCGATCCCCTACACTTGTGGGTTGTCAAGACTATTTTCTCGCACCGTTGCCGGGGAGCATAGCTCTATTCTTTAAGTCACTTGGGATTTATATCTGCTGATCACTATGAAGAATTTTAAGGACTCAAAAACCAAGATCTTACCCTCAACTACGAGGGGAGGTAAGGAACTGCCATCTAGCTCTGCACTTGATTCTCCTTCTGTTATGAGTAAACTTGCGACACCTACTCCTGCTATTGAATCTGATATGTCGTATGTTCTTGATGATGCTACTTCTGCTATGTATGATGAAACTACCTCTATGCCTGATACTGTGCCACTAGGTGAATTTCTAGATGAACAAATTGCTAAGGTTAGGGAGAGCGCAAATGTTGAAATTGATGATATTTATGAAAGTGATGATGAAACTACTCCCAATAGATATGAATTGCCTGTTGTGCCTGAGGGTTATGTTATGGATGAAGAAACTACTAGAGACTTTCTTGCTTGCAATGATAGATATGATCTCAAGAAGTTATTAGTTAAGCTGAAAGAAAAGTCCTTGAATGCTAGAATGAAACATGACCTTGCTTTTGCTACTTCACCTATCTGTGTCACTGATAAGGATTGTGAATTCTCTGTTGATCCTGAGTTAATTACTTTGGTTGAATCTGATCCTTTCCATGGCTATGAGTCTGAAACTGTTGTGGCACATCTTACTAAGTTGAATGATATACCCACCCTTTTTACCAACGATGAAAAGATTCACTACTACTATATCCTTAAGTTGTTTCCGTTCTCGTTAAAGGGTGATGCTAAGACTTGGTTTAATTCTCTTGATCCTGGTTGTGTGCGTAGTCCCCAGGATATGATGTATTACTTCTCTGCTAAATATTTTCCCGCTCATAAGAAACAAGCTGCCTTACGGGAAATTTATAACTTTGCTCAAACTAAAGAAGAGAGTCTCCCACAAGCTTGGGGGAGGCTTCTCCAGTTACTTAATGCTTTGCCTGATCATCCTCTTGAGATGCCTGATATACTTGATGTCTTTTATAAAGGACTAACCGATGCTTCCAGAGACCACCTGGATAGTTGTGCTTGTTGTGTTTTCAGGCAAAGAACAGTTGAACAAGCTGAATTACTATTGAATAATATGCTGGCCAATGAAAATAATTGGACACTTCCTGAACCAGCCCCTAAGCCAACTCCGAAGAAAAGAGGTGTTCTATTTCTCAGTCCTAAAGATATGCAAGAGACAAAGAAATCTATGAAAGAAAAAGGTATTAAAGCTGAAGATGTTAATAATTTACCACCTATTGAAGAAATACATGGTCTTGATAACCCGACATAGGTAGTAAAGGTAAATTCTCTTTATAGATTTGATGAAGGTGATATTCTCGTTATAAGTCTGCTAGCCAATGCTTAGATGAGTTTGATAATTTCTTGTGAAACAAGAAAACTTCAATGCTTATGTTGGTAGACAATTACAACACAATGCTTATATGATTGAAGGCTTAAGTGATTATCTGTCTAGTGCTAAAGGTGAACTGAAACTTATTAGTATACATGCTTCTATGGTCACCACTCAAGTAGAACAAGTACTTAAGGCTCAGAATGATTTGCTCAATGAATTAAATAGTAAGAATAATGACAATGACATTAGAGTTGTGACTAGAGGTGGTAAAATGACTCAGGAACCTCTGTATCCTGAAGGCCACCCTAAGAGAATTGAGCAAGATTCTCAGAGAGCTAATTTAGATGCACCTAGTTCTTCTAAAAAGAAGAAAAAGAAAAATGATAGGACTTTGCATCCCTCTAGTGAACCTGTAGCTGACACACCTGAGAATCCCAATGATATATCTGTTTCTGATGCTGAGACACAATCTGGTAACGAACATGAACCTAGTGATAATATTGATGATGATGTTCATGATGATGCTCAACCTAGCAATGATAATGATGTAGAGATTGAACCTGCTGTTGATCTTGATAACCCACAATCAAGGAATCATTGTTATGATAAGAGAGACTTTGTTGCTAGGAAGCATGGTAGGGAAAGAGAACCATGGGTTCAGAAACCCATGCCTTTTCCTTCTAAACCATCCAAGAAAAAGGATGATGAGGATTTTGAGCGCTTCGCTGAAATGATTAGACCTATCTTTTTGCGTATGCGTTTGACTGATGTGCTTAAAACAAATTCTTATGCCAAGTATATGAAAGACATTATTACCAACAAAAGAAAGATACCCGAAGTAGAAATTTCCACCATGCATGCTAATTACACTTTTGAGGGTGGAATGCTTAAGAAATTAGGAGATCCAGGAGTACCTCCTATACCTTGCTCCATTAAGAGAAACTATGTTAAAACTGCTTTGTGTGATCTTGGAGCCGGTGTTAGTGTTATGCCTCTCTCTTTATATCGTAGACTTGACTTGAGTAAGTTGACACCTACTGAAATATCTTTGCAAATGGCTGATAAATCAACTGCTATACCTGTCGGTATATGTGAGGATGTGCCTGTTGTAGTTGCAAATGTTACTATTCTAACGGACTTTGTTATACTTGATATTCCCGAGGACGATAGTATTTCTATTATTCTTGGAAGACCCTTTTTGAATAATGCAGGGGCTGTTATTGATTGCCACAAAGGCAATGTCACTTTTCATGTCAATGGTAATGAGCATACGGTACACTTTCCAAGGAAACAATCTCAGGTCCACAGTATCAATTATATTGGAAAAACTTCAACTATTACTATTGGGGGTTTTCAATTTCCTCTTCCTACTATCATGAAGACATATGACATTCTTATTGTTGGGGACATACATATCCCCATTGAGGTAACCTCGTATTATTCAAAAATTCTCCGGTTTCATGTTACTCGGAAAGAGTTTATTAACAAGACCTGATCAACCTTGTTAATGGATTCCTTTTGATGAACATGGGATATGTGAATCTAGATAGCACAACCTTCTGTACCCTCCTTTTACTTTATGTTAATTAGGATAAACTAGTCGTCAACCCGTGCATCTGCACGGGCTAGTTATAATAATCATGAGATTACACATTCAGGTAACATTTATTTATTGCAAAATCTTTTACAAATTGGATAAGAGTTTTACGAATATGCAGAAGAGATATTACTTTTTCGAACATGTAATAACGGGCACTATATTCTCCCAAAAAATGGTACTATAATTAGTAGGACCAAAAGGTACATATAATTTTTATTAAGTTCCATCGTTCTCTAGAGATTTATCGGCACCATCATCTCACTAAAATTGATATGAATGTAACTACTGGTATGGATCACTGTATTTATGTGTGTTGACACAAATATCAGTGGACAAACCACATACATCTTGTTTAGCACATGTAGTTCTAAATCTTAGATTTTGAAGTACAAATGATATGCTTACTTGGTAGAATTGCATCATTCCTTAAAACAATGTTGTTCCAGCTACATTCTTACATTTGAATATTATCAAAATGTTATGTTATTGATTTGTAGTATTATGAAATATATGCATAACATCTTACTACCATTAATATGAAGTGAATCTAAAAAAACGACTAAGTGTCGCGCAAGGATCAGTCTGACTATCAAAAGGCAAAATAAAAATAGGATGCTAAGCTTGAAGAGAGTAATTATGTACTGTAAACCTACAAATAAGAAGCATGCATGCACCACATTTTGAATTTTTCAATTATATACTCCCTCCATCCTGAATTAGTTGTCTCAGATTTGTCTAGATACAGATGTATCTAAAAACGTGTCTAGATACATCTGTATCTAGACAAATCTATGTTAAGTAATTTACGACGGAGGTTGTAGTTCCTATGCATGTTGGAATTAAGCTTTGCCCTTGTGACATGGATAATCACGTACAATGGAAAGAGAATAAACAATTTCATGTGTGGCAGAATCATGGAGAAAGCACTACATGTAAAGTATAAAATCTTTCTGATGGAACGGCCCCCTTCAGATTTGATATGGTGATCTTAGTATGACAGGAAAAGAAGGGCATACTCATAGAAGTGAAGATAGTACAACACCAGTACTGAACATATACACTCAAAAAATTCTAAAAAAATGATCGAAATAGCTCGAGCGTGCTATGCTCACATCGCAACACAATAACGTATTGATTTTGCAATCGAGAGGGTCTGCAAAATTAAATTAAACTATGGATTCTAATCGAACCTGCCAATCAAAGCTAGCATATATCCAACTATTCCAATAGTCTTGTATCCCTAACAGTTCTGGAAAGATGATACTTGGCATGTCGAACAATTAGAACAAATGATATAGAAGATATTTAATTTGAGACATGGTGCTAGGAGATGTTGGCTCAGAGGAACATCGCTGACCTAGACCTTTAGTTATATGGTCTGTTCGAGCATTACACTAAGATCCTTTGCATTCCTTTATTCAGAACCTTTGTTTTGACACTTTGAGGCCCATAGGCCCCTGAAATATGCAAATATCTCTATTTTTAATATGGCATAGTAGGAGGCCGTTGTTCCATAACAAAGAGCATACTCCATAACATGTAATGTGTAGTTGATTTCCGATATTTCCTTTAGCCTACAACAAATATATAAATATGATGTTTATAAATTATTACTCAGACTGAAAACACATGCTATATTTAAAAGCAAAGGTGAAGTTTATGCCTGACAACCATTGTTTTCTGTCTAATTAGTTAGCCAATAATATAATAGTAGCACATATTAAAGAAATTATTTTCCACACTGAAAGGACAATAAGGAGTAAAATTACGTATTGAGAGTTGACCAATTAAAGTGTATGTTTCTATAGTTGGATGCGATTTTTATATAAAAATAGGTTCATTCACTTGGCTACCGACCAACAGAAATTCAAACTCATAAGTGCCACCTGTACATCTAAAAATATTAGATACATTGTATAAAATACGAATGAAATACAAGTGTGTCTTACATAAATGATAAGTTTTTTGATAGCATCCTACAATTGTACACAATGCAAACAACAATAAAAGATCCAATGATTCAGTTATATAAAGATAAAAAGAAAAAGAAAAAGAAAAAAACACAAAGTATTCAAGATGCTCGAGCAACTACTGCACGCATATACCATGCTTGAATTTTTTTCATGCTTTATGAATAATAAATTGTACCCAGAATCCCACATAACCTAGAGGAAGTCTACAAAATGACAGAAAACATCAATAATCCTTTCGTAATGTAAATAGTTTATTCTTACTCACCTTGCTTACCATTTTACCATGTTATCCTACAGCCGTAATGTATGAAATTCAAATATTATGTTTGCCATCTACTATCAGTGCAATCCCTCCATGGTTAACTGCATTAAGGACATCTGGTGACATTGTTTTCAATACTCAGTTTCATGCAATAAAAAAATTCAACAATTTCGGAATTCAATATGGGATAAAAGATCACGATACTTCCCTGTTGTTCATGTATGTAGTTTTGTATCTATGCAACATCAATTGTGTATTGTATCCCTAGAACAAAAGATTTAAATGGGTGGCTTACCCAACGTGGTGTAGATAATGAAAACTTTGGCAATGATCTCTGGCGTGAAGCTGGGTACAACATATATATAGCCACCTTCTTGGAAATAAAACATGGCTTGCTCGCGGTGCGCTTCTCATACGCCAAAGGAGCAAATCAGGGTAATGTTGATATGCTGGCTTATCTCAGTACTCGTCAAAAAAACTGGCTGTTTGTTGGGTTCTCGTCATACAGCTTTTCTCCATCCACGTCAAGTTCCAAATAGGTCCAACATGATCATGGCCTTATGTTGGAAAAGCTATCATACTGCTCAATAGCCAAAGAGGTAAATTATATGAATTGTGTTAGAAACTTAGCATCAAACCTTCAACATGAGAAGAAGAAATAATCTGAGCTGGTACAATGATTGAAGAACCGATCAAATTCTTTAGGATTAGGCACATGCGTGTGGAAATAACAAATTCCAGACGCTCCATGGTTAATAACACTGCACAAATTGCCAATTACGAAAATTAGGAAAAGAGGTGGGTAAGAAAGAGAACATATTGTGGTATATTTCGACAGAATAATGAAAATATATTTAGGATGTTCCGCGAATGAACCTGGAGCTTGACGTTGCTCTTGTGCATAGCAATCTCCAAGCCCGATTGTTACTGTACGCAGCCGCATCTTCATTGCTGCTGAAACTTCCAAATTCATCGGCCAAGAAGTGATGTTGATGAATCAATCTTAGATATGCGTGCAAAAATATTTTGGTCAGAGCGATGAGTTGATAGCGTATGAAATACACAATATACATGAAGCGGAAAAGCAAAGAAACAAAGATTGGGCATGAATATCGAGAAACGAAGATGTTATAGGAAGAACATGCGCATATGGCAAGGAGGAAGATTGGGGAGAGCCTCAGATGACCGATCGATCGGGCAGGACTGCCGGAGCTTTGGTGAGAAGGAAGATTGGCGAGACCTGGTTGGGGAGTCTGGGTGTTTAAAGTTTCTTTGCAATCTTTAGATGAGTTCGGCAAGGAGCAGGCTCTCCCGTGGGTCAATGGGCATGGATTTTTTCTTTTACAAAGGGATAGGGCAGGTTCAATGGTGTGAGATCTGATTGTTTCGTGCTAGTCTTCCTAGGCATATTACGTTCTTTTTTTAACAACGTGGCCGCTTTTTTTATTGGCATACTACATACGTAGTTAATCTCCACTAATAAAAAATACATATACGTAGTTAAGTAGTTAATCAGCCTAGCTTTTGTTTAGGGAAGTTAATCAACCTTTTGATTTTGTGATTCTGTTATGGGCTGCCGTATGCACGACGCATGTCAAAGGATTTAAGCGTGTTTTTATCTCTTGTGGTCCCTCTGAGTATTGTTTTTGTCAATTATTGCGTGAGTTAATCTACACCGCAATAATTTGGTCCCACCAGATTAACGGTTAGTATTTTCTAATTAACGTGTAAATTTCTTGAGAGTCGGTAATTAGTATAAGTATAGATAGATAAAGCAAAAATAGTATTTTCTGTCTGTTTTCAGACTTATCCGTGCAATATAAAATATCCCGAAAATAAAAGTTCCCCAAATGCCATGAAAATGAAATATGATTTTTTCTAGAATATTTAAGAAAATATGGCACTGAACACACAGCGAGGGGAGCCAACACGTGGCCACGAGGGTCCAGGGCGCGCCCCCCTGCCCAGGGCGCGCCCCCTGCCTCGTGGGCCCCACGTGGCCCCCTCCACTTATTCCTGCACCCATGCTCTTCTTCTTCCTCCCCAAAAAAAATCCCCAACCAGCTCAAACCCAAGTTCTAGCTCATCGTGCTGCCATTTTCGATCTCCTTGCTCAAAGCACCATTCACCAAATTGTTTGGGGAGATTGTTCCTCGGTATGTGACTCCTCCATTGGTCCAATTAGTTTTTGTTCTAGTGCTTTATTTGTTGCAATTTTATGCTGTTGTGGTGACCTTGTTCTTGAGCTTGCATGTCAAATTTTCTTGGTCCCAAGTAGTTCTAATGCATGATATAGCCTCTAGGTACTTATAGGAGTTGTTGCTATCAATCTTGTTGAGTTTGGTTAACTTTTATTTTGAAGTTACTAAAAATTTCAGAAAAATGTCTAGGAGAAACTTCCAAGGTGGTCCTTCAAGGAAGCAAGAATCGAGGCTCACGTTCCGTGAGCCGGACGATGAACCACCGAGGGACGCTGATGTGCGGCCTTGTGAATGGCTGTCAGATGAATTCATGGGTTAAGCTGGCATCAAAGATGAATTTTACGCATATGTGCGCAACGCTGACCTCGAGGACTTCATACAAGATAAGTGTCCTCAATACCATGGCTTAACTGATAGCTTTGTGAGAAGGTTTAAATTTTCATCTTCACGTAATTCTCACACTGTCCTGTTTGACCTTTATGATAAATCTTATACCATGAATTTAGAGGATTTTAATGTTGCGTGCAAGCTCCCACAGTGGGGCAGTATGAGTGATCCTCGCAAATCTAAATTTAGAGAATTCCTAGCCAGTATTATAGTGGGGGAATCCAGGGACGTCACACAAGCTACCACGGGGAGCATACATTTTCCTGCTATTCATTAGTTTGCTCTTTTTATCGGTAGATGCACAAACGGTAAAGATGAGGCTTGTCACATGTGTGTCCCTGATCTTAGTGTTCTCAGGAGTGTTGTACTAGGTGATAGGCAATATAACTTGGGAGCAATTGTTGCACGTAGGCTACACCATAATGGTTTGCATGGAGATTTATTTGGTGGGATCTATGCTACCCGCATAGCCCGCTATCTTGGTGTGTTTGTGCATATGAATGATGAACCTTTACCTCCTGCTTATTTAGACTGCCATGCTATGACTAGTCACCGGTTTATAGAGTGGTATAATCAAACCCTCAAATATCGACTAATCTTTAACAGGCAACATGCCATCCCTATTGTTCTTCCTGCCCCTACTTTGTTTAACTTTCAGGAAAAAAGGAGATACACTATAACTATGGAGGAGGCAAATGCTTATTATAACATGACGGAGGCAGCCCGCCTTCGAGCTGCAGGTCAGCATGCAGCATCTGCTGCGTCTCAGTACGACCCCAACTACAACTTTGGATATCCGTCAGGCCAATACTGGCCATAGACCAACTTAGACTAAAAGCCTAAGCTTGGGGGAGTACATGTTTCTCACCGACTTACATTCATGTTCACACTTATTCTAGTTGTCGGTGCTCACACTCTTTCACTGTACTATCCATGTTTAGTTTCATTTCTTTTTCTTAGTCTTTTTCTCGTGTGCTAGAAAAACCCAGAAAAACAAAAAATATATTAGTTGTAGCTTCTATCTAGTTTACTTTCTTTCCTTGTAGTAGTAGTTAAAATGAAAAATCCAAAAAGATTTCCCGTTCTTCTTTTGCTTGTTGGGAGCTTTCCCGTGTAAATAGTTTCTTTTCTTTTCCTTAGGGGTTAAGAGTAGAAGACCATGATTAAAATGCTTAGTGGCTCTCATATGCTTTGTTGTTGACCTAACCTTGAGACATATTACCTTGTCTTCTCTCTTGTATTAAATGTCTGCAGATTCCAGCTTAGTCCAATGCACGTGAACTATTATTATTATCCACACCGTTTGGTCGTGCGAGTGAAAGGAAATAAGGATGATATATGATGAACTAATTGAGATGAGAAAAGCTGGTATGAACTCGACCTCTCTTGTTTTTGTAAATATGATGGCTCATCGTTCCTGATTCAGCTTGTTATGAATGAAACATGTTTGCAATGACAATTAGAGATCGTAGCTGCTTATGCCATGCTTAATTAGCTGAGAGTTTATAATGGTCTATCTTGCGTGTCAACATGATATTAAAATGGTTGTGATGTGGTATGATGGGTGGTATCCTCCTTTGAACGATTTAAGTGACTTGACTTGGCACATATTCACGCATGTAGTTGAAACAAATCAACATAGCCTTCACGATATTTATGTTCATGGTGATTTATATCCTACTCATGCTTGCATTCATTGTTGATTAATTTTAATGCATGTCCATGACCGTTGTTGCTCTCTAGCTGGTCGCTTCCCAGTCTCTTTCTAGCCTTCACTTGTACTAAGCGGGAATACTGCTTGTGTATCCACTTCCATATACCCCAAAGTTATTCCCCATGAGTCCACTATACCTTCCTATATGCGGTATTTACCTGCCGTTCCAAGTAAATTTGTATGTGCCAAACTCTAAACCTTCAAATGAAATTATGTTTTGTATGCTCGAACAACTCATGTATCAACTAGGGTTGTCTATATCTTCCATGCTAGGTGGGTTATTCTCACGATGAGTGGACTCCGCTCATCATTCATGAGAAAATGGCTGGTAACCGGGATGCCCAGTCCCATGCTCAAATCATAATAATTAAACAAAACTCCCCCAGGGCTGTTGCTGGTTTGGACGGTACCCGTTATTTCGGGCTAGCCGTGGAGTGTGCTTGTTGGTGGTTGGGGGAGTATAAACTTTACCATTCTGTTTGGGAACCGCCTATAATGTGCGTAGCATGGGAGATATCGAGATTCTTGGTTGTTACGTTGACAATGAAAGTATACCTCTCAAAATGTTATTCAATCTCTACTTAAAAATCGAGCTCTGGCACCTCTACAAATCCCTGCTTTCCTCTGCGAAGGGCCTATCTATTTACTTTTATGTAGAGTCATCATCCTCTTATCAAAGAGCACCAGTAGGAGAGCACCTCTATCGTTGCATGTATTACTATTAATTTGCATTGAGTATGATCATGACTGGATCTCTTTTACCATGAATTACAATGTCTAGTCAGTCCTTAATCTTTAAAGGTGCTCTGCATTTATGTTTTGCTGTCTCAGAAAGGGCTAGCGAGATACCATCTTTTTATATCATATCATGATTGTTTTGAGAAGTGCTGTCATCCGAGGTTTATTATTATTGCTCGCTAGTAGATTATGCCATTAATGTGAGTAGTCTTGAGACCTGAAAGTTATTGTGAATGTGGTTAGTTCATGATCTTGTTGAAAACCTGAATGATGGCTCACATATTGACAAGAACAAGAGCAAACAGAGTTTGTCAAAGTTTTTCTTTATCACTTTCAGTTTATCAACTAAATTGCTTGAGGACAAGCAAAGGTTTAAGCTTGGGGGAGTTGATACGTCTCCAACGTATCTACTTTTCCAAACCCTTTTGCAATTGTTTTAGACTCTAACTTGCATGATTTGAATGGAACTAACCTGGACTGACGCTGTTTTCAACAGAACTGCCATGGTGTTGTTTTTGTGCAGAATAAAAAGTTCTCGAAATCGCATGAAAATCAACGGAGAATTATTTCAGAAAATATAAAAAATACCTGCAAGAAGATCCACACCAGGGGGCCTTGGGCCAGTCCACGAGGGTGGGGGAGCGCCCCCCTGCCCAGGGCGTGCCCCCTACCTCATGGGCCCCCCTGGTGCTCCACCGACGTACCCCCCCAATCCTATATCTTCCGTTTCTGAGAGAAAAAAATCGGAGAGAAGGAATTATCGTGTTTCACGAGACGGAGCCGCCGCCAAGCCCTAATCTCTCTCGGTAGGGCTGATCTGGAGTCCGTTCGGGGCTCCGGAGAGTGGAGATCGTCGCCATCGTCATCATGAACCTTCCTCCATCACCAATTCCATGATACTCACCGCCGTGTGTGAGTAATTCCATTGTAGGCTTGCTGGACGGTGATGGGTTGGATGGGATCTATCATGTAATCGAGTTAGTTTTGTTAGGGTTTGATCCCTAGTTTCCACTATGTTCTAAGATTGATGTTGCTATGACTTTGTTATGCTTAATGCTTGTCACTAGGGCCCGAGTGCCATGATTTCAGATCTGAACCTATTATGTTTTCATGAATATATGTGTGTTCTTGATCCTATCTTGCAAGTCTATAGTTACCTATTATGTGTTATGATCCGGCAACCCCAAAGTGACAATAATCGGGACCACTCCCGGTGATGACCCTAGTTTGAGGAGTTCATGTATTCACTATGTGTTAATGCTTTGGTCCGGTACTCTATTAAAAGGATGCCTTAATATCCCTTAGTTTCCAATAGGACCCCGCTGCCACGGGAGGGTAGGACAAAATATGTCATGCAAGTTCTTTTCCATAAGCATGTATGACTATATTCGGAATACATGCCTACATTGCATTGATGAACTGGAGCTAGTTCTGTGTCACCCTAGGTTATAAGTTCCACATGATGAATTGCGTCCGACATAATTTCCCATCACCGATCCAATGCCTATGAGATTTTACTATATTGCTTGTTGCTTATTTACTTTT
Source organism: Secale cereale (assembly GCA_902687465.1). Taxonomy (NCBI): domain Eukaryota; kingdom Viridiplantae; phylum Streptophyta; class Magnoliopsida; order Poales; family Poaceae; genus Secale; species Secale cereale. The sequence continues at coordinate 735,797,812 of LR738715.1, forward strand.
CCGCTGCTATTATCACAAAAACTACAAAAACACTATCGTTACTTTTATTGCTACTACCGCCACTATCATATTACTTTGCTACTAAACTATCTTGCTGCAGATACTAAGTTTCCAGGTGTGGTTGAATTGACAACTCAGCTGCTAATACTTAAGAGTATTCTTTGGCTCCCCTTGTGTTGAATCAACAAATTTGGGTTGAATACTTTACCCTCGAAAATTGTTGCGATCCCCTACACTTGTGGGTTATCAGAGGATTTAAGCGCCAAACAAGAGAAAGTTAATAAGCTTGCTAAGCATCTTGCCAGCATTATGGGTACCCAGGATATTGTTTCTTGAGCTCTTCTGAAGTGGTTCCAGTTCTGGACTTGTTTTGCTGCGGTGTTTATATGCTGCTTTGTTCCCTATATTTGCACTAGTGGCGAACTTTGATGCCCAATGGATGTAATATATGTAATAGCCGTGATAGCCTAGCGTAAGTTGCTTGCCTATTTATTTCCTTATTGTCTTGTTTATTTGTTTTCTTATAGTCAGTGCAGTTCTTTTTCCATGGTTTGCTAGTGGCCGCAATAGCCTATTTTTTAAAACTAGGCCACATTAACCATGGGCTGCATATTTACTATAGTTAACATGGGCCTCTTACGGGCCGTAGAAACAATGGGCCTTCTAAGGGCCGTAGAAACAACGGGCCTTCTACGGGGCGTAGAAACAATGGGCCTTCTACGGGCCGTAGACACAATGGGCCTTCTACGGGCCGTATGATCGGTTGGCCAAACATGGGCCAATAACAGACCACATTATGGTCGTAAATGGGCTAGAGTTGAAATCGTCCGTTCATGGGCCGACCATAATGGGCCGTCATTAATCGGCCGTATTTGATGACGCTATGAAAACGGGCCAACGTATTAACGGGCCACAAATGGGCCGACCGTAACCACAGGCTGAATTTGGCCCACAAGCAGAAAATGACAGTAACGGGCCTAAAGTAAACGAATGCTGGAAATGAGCCCGAGAATACATGGGCCCTGAGAAGGCCGAAAGATAACATGGGCTGGGAACGACCCAACGGAATAATGGGTCATTAATGGGTATAAAGTGAAACATTGTTCAATATGGGACAGTTTTATCACGGGTCGTTAATGGGCCGAGGGTTACTAAGGACCTCATATGGGCCGAAAGACATCATAGGCCATACATGGGCCGGAAGTTAAAATGGGCTGGAATTATATTGGACGGCCCAGATGACGCTACTGGGCCTAATTCAGATAGGCCGTAAACGGGCCCTGGGTTAGCGGGCTGTAAATGGGCTATATGCGAATAGGCCATTAACAGGCTTGCCGTGGGACGGCCCGTCACCTTTTGACCAAGTCAAACGGAACGACCATTTCACAGGAATGGGCCTCTGTTAGGCACTGTTCAATATGGGCCAGTTTTAACACGGGCCGTTAATGGGCCGAGGGTTACTAAGGGCCTCATATGGGCCAAAAGATGTCATGGGCCATACATGGGCCGAAAGTTAAAATGGGCTGGAATTATACTAGATGGCCCAGATGACGCTACTGGGCCTAATTCGGATAGGCCGTAAACGGGCCCTGGGTTAGCGGGCTGTAATTGGGCTATATGCGAACATGCCGTTAACAGGCTTACCCTGGGCTGGCCCGCCACCTTTTGACCAAGTCAAACAGGCAGGCCTTTTCACAGGAATGGGCCTCTGTTGGGCCGTGCCATGTGTCGACGTATCATAGGCACTTTGTGTCCAATGAGTGGATGACATCTGTCCCAACGGTGAGCCGACACGTGTTTCCTACATCCAATGATGATTTTACACGTGGAAAATCCCCATTAGTCGGGTCTGTTAACGGGTTATCGGATCCAAAACCGGACCTGATAGCTTAACGGCGTTCCGTTACGGTGGATGCCACGTGTCGGTCACCCTTGACGAAAGCACTTCTGTGACGCGCGATTTATCGTCATGGAAGTGGACACTTCCGTGATGATAATTTTGGTAATGTCATGGAACACTTCTACGACAGCACAGGTATGACTATCTTGATTCTGTCATAAAATCGTCATGGATGTACATGCATGATAGAAAACGTGACCTACTGTGACAAACATGTATCATCACGGAAGTGTATTTTTTTGTAGTGATGTAGAAGTCATGAAGAAAGCAATAGCAATAAAACTAAACGATCATTATGCTAAGCTAACGGATGGGTCATGTCCATCACATCATTCTCCTAATGATGTGATCTCATTCATCAAATGATAACACTTGTCTATGGTCAGGAAACATAACCATCTTTGATCAACGATCTAGTCAAGTAGAGGCATACTAGGCACACTCTGTTTTGTCTATGTATCCACACATGTATCAAGTTTCCGATTAATACAATTGTAGCATGAATAATAAACATTTATCATGTTATAAGGAAATATAAATAACAACTTTATTATTGCCTCTAGGGCATATTTCCTTCAGTCTCCCACTTGCACTAGAGTCAATAAGCTAGTTCACATCACCATGTGATTTAACACCGATAGTTCACATCGAGATGTGATTAATATCCATAATTCACATCGCCATGTGACCAACACCCAAAGGGTTTACTAGAGTCAATAATCTAGTTCACATCGCCATGTGATTTTAACACCCAAAGAGTACTAAGGTGTGATCATGGTTTGCTTTGTGAGATAAGTTTAGTCAACGGGTTTGTCACGTTCAGATCCGTATGTATTTCGCAAATTTCTATGTCTACAATGCTCTGCATGGAGCTACTCTAGCTAATTTCTCCCACTTTCAATACACACCCAGATTGATACTTAGAGTCATCTGGATTAGTGTCGAAGCTTTGCATCGGCGTAACCCTTTACGACGAACTCTTTATCACCTCCATAACTGAGAAACATTTCCTTAGTCCTCTCGTTACTAAGGATAATTTTGACCGCTGTCCAGTGATCTACTCCTGGATCACTATTGTACCTCCTTGCCAAACTCATGGCAAGGTACACAACAGGTTTGGTACACAGCATGGCATACTTTATAGAACCTATGGTTGAGGCATAGGGGATGACTTTCATTCTCTCTCTATTTTTCTGCTGTGGTCGGGTTTTGAGTCTTACTCAACTTCATACCTTACAACTCAGGCAAGAACTCCTTTTTGACTAATCCATTTTGAACTACTTAAAAATCTTATCAAGGTATGTACTCATCAAAAGTCTTATCAAGCGTCGTGATCTATCTCTATAGATCTTGATGCCCAATATGTGAGCAGCTTCACCGAGGTCTTTTATTGAAAAATTCTTATTCAAGTATCCTTTTATGCTATTGAGAAATTCTACATCATTTCCAATCAACAATATGTCATCCACATATAATATCAGAAATGCTACAGAGCTCCCACTCACCTTTTTGTAAATACAGGCTTCTCCAAAAGTCTGTATAAAACCATATGCTTTGATCACTTCATCAAAGCGTATATTCCAACTCTGAGATGGTTGCACCAGTCCATATATGGATCGCTGGAGCTTGCACACTTTGTTAGCACCTTTTGGATCGACAAAACCTTCTAGTTGCATCATATACAACTCTTCTTTAAGATATCCATTAAGGAATGCAGTTTTGACATCCATTTGCAAGATTTCATAATCATAAAATGCGGCAGTTGCTAACATGATTCGGACAGACTTAAGCATCGCTATGGGTGAGAAAGTCTCATCGTAGTCAACTCCTTGAACTTGTCGAAAACCTTTTGCAACAACTCAAGCTTTGTATACGATAACATTACCATCGGCGTCAGTATTTCTCTTAAAGATCCATTTATTTTCAATGGCTTGCCGATCAGCGGGCAAGTCAACCAAAGTCCACACTTTCTTCTCATACATGGATCCCATCTCAGATTTCATGGCTTCAAGCCATTTTGCGGAATCTGGGCTCATCATCGCTTTCTCATAGTTCGTAGGTTCGTCATGGTCTAGCAACATGACTTCCAGAACAGGGTTACCGTACCACTCTAGCGCGGAACACACTCTAGTTGACCTATGAGGTTCAGTAGCAATTTGATCTAAAGTTTCAAGATCATCATCATTAGCTTCCTCACTAATTGGTGTACAAATCACTGGAACTGATTTCTGTGATGATCTACTTTCCAATTCAGGAGAAGGTACAATTGCCTCATCAAGTTCTACTTTCCCCCCACTCACTTCTTTCGAGAGAAACTCCTTCTCTAGAAAGGATCCATTCTTAGCAACGAGTATCTTGCCTTTTGATCTGTGATAGAAGGTGTACCCGACAGTTTATTTTGGGTATCCTATGAAGACACATTTCTCCGACTTGGGTTCGAGCTTATTAGGTTGAAGCTTTTTCACATAAGCATTGCAGCCCCAAACTTTAAGAAACGACAACTTTGGTTTCTTGCCAAACCACAGTTCCTACGGTGTCATCCCAACGGATTTAGATGGTGCCCTATTTAACGTGAATGCAATTGTCTCTAATGCATAACCCCAAAATGATTGTGGTAAATTGGTAAGAGACATCATAGATCGCACCATATCTAATAAAGTATGGTTATGATGTTCGGACACACCATTACGCTATGGTGTTCCAGGTGGCGTGAGCTGTGAAACTATTCCACATTGTTTCAAATGAATACCAAACTTATAACTCAAATATCCGCCTCCGCGATCAGATCGTAGAAACTTTATTTTCTTGTTACGATGATTCTCTACTTCACTTTGAAATTCTTTGAATTTTTCAAATGTTTCAGACTTGTGTTTCATCAAGTACATATACCCATATCTACTCAAATCATCTGTGAAGGTCAGAAAATAACGATACTCGCCGCGAGCCTCAACACTCATCGGACCGCATACATCTGTATGTATTATTTCCAATAAGTCATTGGCTCGCTCCATTGTTCTGGAGAACGAAGTTTTAGTCATCTTGCCCATGAAGCATGGTTCAAAAGTATCAAATGATTCATAATCAAGTGATTCCAAAAGTCCATCAGCATGGAGTTTCTTCATGCGCTTTTACACTAATATGACCTAAACGGTAGTGCCACAAATAAGTTGCACTATCATTATCAACTTTGCATCTTTTGGCTTCAATATTATGAATATGTGTATCATTACGATCGAGATTCAACAAAAATAAACCATTCATCAAGGGTGCATGACCATAAAAGATATTACTGATATAAATAGAACAACCATTATTCTCTGATTTAAATGAATAACCATCTCGCAACAAACAAGATCCAGATATAATGTTCATGCTCAACGCTGGCGCCAAATAATAATTATTTAGGTCTAAAACTAATCCCGATGGTAGATGTAGAGGTAGCGCGCCGACAGCGATCACATCGACTTTGGAACCATTTCCCACGCGCATCGTCACCTCGTCCTTAGCTAATCTTCGTTTAATCTATAGCCCATGTTTCGAGTTACAAATATTAGCAACCAAACCAGTATCAAATACCCAGGTGCTACTACGAGAATTAGTAAGGTACAGATCAATAATATGTATATCAAATATACCTTTGTTCACTTTGCCATCCTTCTTATCCGCCAAATAGTTGGGGCAGTTCCGCTTCCACTGTCCAGTCCCTTTGCAGTAGAAGCACTCAGTTTTAGGCTTGGCTCCAGACTTGAGTTTATTCTTGGGAGTAGCAACTGGCTTGCTATTCTTCTTGAACTTCCCCTTCTTTCCCTTGCCCTTTTCTTGAAACTAGTGATCTTGTTAACCATCAACACTTGATGCTCCTTTTTGATTTCTACCTCCGCAACTTTGAGCATAGCGAAGAGCTCGGGAATTGTCTTCTACATCCCTTGCATATTATAGTTCATCATGAAGCCTTTATAGCTTGGTGGCAGTGATTGAAGAACTCTATCAATAACACTATCTTCATCAACTTTGCATCCAAGTTGAGTCATGTGATTGTAGTACCCAGACATTCTGAGTAAGTGTTCACTGATAGAACTGTTCTCCTCCATCTTGCAGCTATAGAACTTATTGGAGACTTCATACCTCTCAATTCGAGCATTTGCTTGAAATATTAACTTCAACTCTTGGAACATCTCATATGCTCCATGACGTTCAAAACGTCTTTGAAGTCCCGATTCTAAGCCGTAAAGCATGGCACACTGAACTATCGAGTTGTCATCAGAACGAGCTTGCCAGTGTTCATAACGTCAGGAGTTGCTCCTGCAGCAGGCCTACCACCTAGCGGTGCTTCAAGGACATAATTATTCTGTGCAGCAATGAGCACTACTCCAGGATGCTGCTAACGCGACACTACGATCAGAGATCCTTCGAGAAACTGTGTGCGATGCAATAATCGCAAACGGTGTTGTATGAAAAACGTCACAAATGTAGAAAACGTTTGCGATGACGGATGCATCAAACACGGTTCAGGTTTTAGTTGCGTGTGCAATGAAGGGCATACGGTTCAGTTCAATTAACTATTTGCGATGAGGAGGAAAAAAATAAACGGGCAGCCAGATGAAGGCGTGTGCGATTCACAGCATACGGTTCACTCGGATGAACTATTTGTGATTAGGCAACACAAAATAAACGGTCAGCTGGATCAAGGTGTGTGCGATATACGGCATGCGTTTCCCTCAGATGAACTGTTTGCGTTGAGACATGAGAACAGAAACGGTTCAACTTAACAAGATGTGTGTGATACGCGGCAAACAGGTTTGTAATCAGAAATGTGTGTGAAGACCGATAATAACACAGACGGTTGTTGCTAATAAGACGTGTGTGTTGTGCGATGGGATTGCATACAGAACAGAACAACAACATATATATATATATATATATATATATATATATATATATATATATATATATATATATAGAGAGAGAGAGAGAGAGAGAGAGAGAGAGAGAGATAGACACACACACACACACACACACACATACACACTTATAAGGACATGCTTGCATAACCAAATTAAACATCCACTTACATAGGTGGCTACTACAACCATGGCATTTGCACACACCATAATAAACTATTACATGCATAATCACATAGGTGGCTATGACACACATGACATTTCCACACACCAATAAAGTAAACTATATATTACATGCATGATTAACTAGTATAAACGATCACCTGATCATCATCTACTTCTTGTGACGCTTGCTCTGCTTGTGGCTCGATCCGGGCTCGTCGATTTGCGTAACGAGGCACTTCCTCATGTCAACGATCTGCCTGTGCATCTCGTAGCATGTGTACATGCTCTTGGCCGCAAACCTGAGGTGAGGTTCATCCAGTTGCCGCATCCAGGCCCTGTGCCAGGATACGAGACTTGTTCTCTTGGCATCCTGCTTCATCTTTTCGTAGTAGAGGTCCATGATGGCCGAGGCGAGTTCAACCAGGGAGTCCTTCTTCGTGCTTCCCCAGACCCTGTAGTGCTCACGGATTTCAACAAGGTTCTGGCAGGCCAAGCCCGTAACCCTGAGCGCTTTTACATCGTCGGTGGTTTCCACCGTGGTGAACTTGTAGTCGGTGTTGTTGACAAACCTGTTGAAACGGTCGCAAGGCTCTTTGGCCATGCAGTAGTGGTAGATGAGTACATGATGGCGCACGCACAACTGGGCGACGACAACCTTCTCATCTATGTCGGGACGACCGGCGGTGTACTGGAGGTCGATGCCGACCACCTTGTACTTGTCTCCAGCAAGCAACTGCTCAACTATGTTGATGTAGTTGATACGTCTCCAACGTATCTATAATTTTTTATTGTTCCATGCTATTATATTATCCTTCTAGGATGTCTTATGGGCTTTTATATACACTTCTATATGATTTTTGGGACTAACCTATTAACCCAGAGCCCAGTCCCAGTTTCTGTTTTTCTCCTGTTTTAGGGTTTTACAGAAAAGGAATATCAAACGGAGTCCAATTGACGTGCCAATTTTTGATGATTTTTTCTGGACCAAAAGAAGCCCCCGAAGTAAAGAGTTGGGCGAGGAGAGCCATGGGCTGCCCACGAGGGTGGGGGGCGCGCCCTGGGTAGGGGGGCGCCCACCTATCTCGTGGACAGCCCAGAAGCCCCCCTGACTTGTGCCCTACGCCAAAAAATCCTATAAATACTGAAACCTTCGGAAATTAACCTAGATCGGGAGTTGCGCCGCAGAAAGCCTCTGTAGCCACCGAAAACCAATCTAGACCCCGTTCCGGCACCCTGCCGGAGGGGGGAATCCCTCTCCGGTGGCTATCTTCATCATCCTGGCGCTCTCCGTGACGAGGGGAGTAGTCCATCCTCGGGGCTGAGGGTATGTATCAGTAGCTATGTGTTTCATCTCTCTCTCTCTCTCTCTCTCTCTCTCTCTCTCTCTCTCTCTCTCTCTCTCTCTCTCTCTCTCGTGTTCTTGAGATGGCACGATCTTGATGTATAGAGAGCTTTGCTATTCTAGTTGGATCTTATGATGCTTCTCCCCCTCTACTCTCTTGTAATGGATTGAGTTTTCCCTTTGGAGTTATCGGATTGAGTCTTTAAGGATTTGAGAACACTTGATGTATGTCTTGCACGTGTTTATCTGTGGTGACATTGGGATATCATGTGATCCACTTGATGCATGTTTTGGTGATCAACTTGCGGGTTCCGTGACCTTGGGAATCTATGCATAGGGGTTGGCACATGTTTTCGTCTTGACTCTCCGGTAGAAACTTTAGGGCACTCTTTGAAGTTCTATGTGTTGGTTGAATAGATGAATATGAGATTGTGTGATGCATATCGTATAATCTTGCCCACGGATACTTGAGGTGACAATGGAGTATCTAGGTGACATTAGGGTTCTGGTTGATTTGTGTCTTAAGGTGTTATTCTAGTATGAACTCTATGATAGATTGAACGTTACTACGGACTCTTGAATAGACCGATCAGAAAGAATAACTTTGAGGTGGTTTCGTACCCTACCATAATCTCTTCGTTTGTTCTCCGCTATTAGTGACTTTGGAGTGACTCTTTGTTGCATGTTGAGGTCTAGTAATATGATCCAATTATGTTATCCTTTTTGAGAGAACTTGCACTAGTGAAAGTATGAACCCTAGGCCTTGACTACTATCATTGCAACGCCGTTTATGCTCACGTTTACCACTTGCTACCTTGCTGTTTTTATATTTTCAGTTTATAAAAACCTATATCTACCATCCATATTGCACTTGTATCACCATCTCTTCGCCGAACTAGTGCACCTATACAATTTACCATTGTATTGGGTGTGTTGGGGACACAAGAGACTCTTTGTTATTTGGTTGCAGGGTTGCTTGAGAGAGACCATCTTCATCCTACGCCTCCCATGGATTGATAAACCTTAGGTCATCAACTTGAGGGAAATTTGCTACTGTCCTACAAACCTCTGCACTTGGAGGCCCGACAACATCTACAAGAAGAAGGTTGTGTAGTAGACATCAGTAGTCGTCCACCACGGCCGGGTCGATGGTGTACACCGCTGAGAGATCCGTCTCCCTCGCGTGGGTCTCCACTCTATGCTCGCCGAACTCCATTGGAGCGCCGCTGGACATCCCCTCTCTATATGTCATCATGGGTGTGCTTGTTGTGTTGTGGGGCGCAATCGAAAGGTTGAAGAGACTAAGGTTATAATGACCGCGGGAATTAAAGGGGAAACCGGACGGCTAGGAATTAATATCGGCAGGCCTTGATGGCAGTTCTAATTTGCAGCGCGTAACTCCATCATGTCGCACGTAACTGCATCGTGTGGCAACGCGCGCGGCGCAACCACATGCATATGGGGCCCCCAAAGTGATCGTGCGCACGCCCAACCGCTCGCAGAGCATGCGTGGAGGGACGCGAGCAGAGCGCTCCGCGGTCGCCTCAAGGAAAAGCTGTCCACAAGTCGAGTGTGCCGACGGACGCGAGCAGAGCGCGCCAACGGACGCGATAGAGTGCGCCACGGCGCCTAACAACGAGAAGAGCTTGCCGAGGGACGCGGGCAGAGGACGACATAGCGATACGTGGCAAATAAGACGAACTGTGCGAGCGATGTTGGAGACATCAAGCATGAATCAGATTAGAGTTGCATCTGCGGTACGTGGCAGACAATTGATCCATCAGAGCTGTTTGTGATGGAATAAGCCGTGTGTGTTGCGGGCAAACGCTTGCTGGTTTATAACCTTTAATTTAACCAAAAAACTGTTATTGCATGTTACAAAAATTGTATAGCTAGAAACCATGTTCAAATACGACTCCAACGATATAATCTATGACGACATGCATTCGTATTTTATTAGTTAAATCCTACTTATAAAGCAGGACGAGGGTATAGTAGGTAATTAAATCGCAAACGTTTTTTTATTAACTGTATTTGTACGTGTACTCTCTTCCTCCTCTCGCACGTCTTGTCACCCCGCTGCCGCACACGGCTTACATCGCAAGCTTGCGCAGCGCGCGGGGGCGTTATTTTGGCCAAACGATGGCACCAATGAATCATCGGTGAGCCCGTCCTCACGCAACCTCGCAGGTTCCCGTGCAAGCTTCCCGCCCGACTCGGTGAAATCCCCCAAAATCCCAATGCTTACCGGCCTGCTATAAAAACCCTCATGGGTGGCAAGTCTAGCGTCGCATTTTCCCCTCCCTCCCTGTAGCTTATCTCGTCTGCTTCTCCCACAATCGCCAATGGCACCGGTCCGTCGTCGTCGCTCAGCCACTCCGCCGTCATCAGAGGACAGCTCCAGCTGGGAAGCTACACCACGGCAACGGCGTAGTCCCCGGTGTAGTGTAGTGCGTGTGGTGTCCCTGTTGGGTGTGCGCGGAACACCAACCACACGTCCCGCCGCCGCTGCCCGTCGGCAGCTGTTGCCGGCCGCCATTGCCGCCACACCACCGTCGAAAGCCAGGGCCATCTCCCGCTCCGCCGTCACGGCCCGAAGGCGGGAGGTGGCCATTGTGGCCAGCACCCCACTACCGGCCACCGTGGCCATCACCCGCTCTACCATCGTGGCCCGAAGGCGGGAGGTGGTGGTTGATAACCCACAAGTGTAGGGGATCGCGACAGTTTTCGAGGGTAAAGTATTCAACCCAAACTTATTGATTCGACACAAGGGGAGCCAAAGAATACTCTTAAGTATTAGTAGCTGAGTTGTCAATTCAACCACACCTGGAAACTTAGTATCCGCAGCAAGGTAGTTTAGTAGCAAGGTAATATGGAATTTGTAGTAACATCAATAAAAGTAACGGTAGTGTTTTTGTAGTTTTTGTAACAGTGGCAACGGAAAAGTAAATAAGCAACAAGCAATATGTGAAAAGCTCGTAGGCATTGGATCGGTGATGGGGAATTATGTCGGATGCGATTCCTCATGTAAAAGTTATAACCTAGGGTGACACAGAACTAGCTCCAGTTCATTAAAGTAATGTAGGCATGTATTTCGAATATAGTCATACGTGCTTATGGAAAAGAACTTGCATGACATCTTTTGTCCTACCCTCCCGTGGCAGCGGGGTCCTAGTGGAAACAAAGGGATATTAAGGCCTCATTTTAATAGAGCACCGGACCAAAGCATTAACACATAGTGAATACATGAACTCCTCAAACTACGGTCATCACCGGGAGTGGTCCCGATTGTTGTCACTTTGGGGTTGCCGGATCATAACACATAGTAGGTGACTATTGACTTGCAAGATAGGATCAAGAACACATGTATTCATGAAAACATAATAGGTTCAGATTTGAAATCATGGCACTCGGGCCCTAGTGACAAGCATTAAGCATGGCAAAGTCATAGCAACATCAATCTTAGAACATAGTGGATACTAGGGATCAAACCCTAACAAAACTAACTCGATTACATGGCAAATCTCATCCAACCCATCACCGTCCAGCAACAGGGGGCCCACGAGGTAGGGGGCGCGCCCAGGGGGAGGGGGCGCGCTCCCCACCCTCGTGGACAGGGTGTGGGTCCCCTGGCTTGGTTCTTTTCGTAGATATTTTTTATATATTCCAAAATAATTCTCCGTTGAATTTCTGGTCATTCCGAGAACTTTTATTTCTACACAAAAATAACACCATGGCAATTCTGCTAAAAACAGCGTCAGTCCGGGTTAGTTCCATTCAAATCATGCAAGTTAGAGTCCAAAACAAGGGCAAAAGTGGTTGGAAAAGTAGATATGTTGGAGACGTATCAACTCCCCCAACTTAAACCTTTGCTTGTCCTCAAGCAATTCAGTTGATAAACTGAAAGTGATAAAGAAAAACTTTGACAATCTCTGCTTGCTCTTGTTGTTGTAAATATGTAAAGCCAGCATTCAAGTTTTCAGCAAAGATCATGAAGTAACCACATTCACAATAACTTTCAGGTCTCATGTCTACTCATATCAATGTCATAATCAAGTAGCGAGCAATAATAATAAACCTCGGATGACAACACTTTCTCAAAACAATCATAATATGATATAACAAGATGGTATCTCTCTAGCCCTTTCTGAGACTGCAAAACATAAATGCAGAGCACCTTTAAAGATCAAGGACTGACTAGACATTGTAATTCATGGTAAAAGAGATCCAGTCACAATCATACTCAATGCAAATTAATAGCAATACATGCAAATGACAGAGGTTCTCTCCAACTAGTGCTCTTTTATAAGAGGATGATGACTCAACATAAAAATAAATAGATAGGCCCTTCGCAGAGGGAAGCAGGGATTTGTAGAGGTGCCCGAGCTCGATTTTAAATAGAGATGAATAATATTTCGAGCGATATACTCTCACTGTCAACATAACAACCAAGAATATCGATATCTTCCATGCTACACACATTATAGGCGGTTCCCAAACAGAATGGTAAAGTTTATACTCCCCCAACCACCAAGAAGCACACTCCTCGGCTAGCCCGAAACAACGGGTACCGTCCAAACCAGCAACAGCCCTGGGGGAGTTTTGTTTAATTATTATGATTTGGGCATGGGACTGGGCATCCCGGTTACCAGCCATTTTCTCATGAATGATGAGCGGAGTCCACTCATCATGAGAATAACACACCTAGCATGGAAGATATAGACAACCCTAGTTGATACATGAGTTGTTCGAGAATACAAAACAGAATTTTATTTGAAGGTTTAGAGTTTGGCACATACAAATTTACTTGGAACGGCAGGTAGATACCGCATATAGGAAGGTATGGTGGACTCATATGCAATAACTTTGGGGTTTATGGAAGTGGATGCACAAGCAGTATTCCCGCTTAGTACAAGTGAAGGCTAGAAAGAGACTGGGAAGCGACCAGCTAGAGAGCGACAACAGTCATGAACATGCATTAAAACTAATCAACAATGAATGCAAGCATGAGTAGGATATAAATCACCATGAACATAAATATCGTGGAGGCTATGTTGATTTTGTTTCAACTACATACATGAACATGTGCCAAGTTAGACCACTTGAATCGTTCAAAGGAGGATACCACCCTATCATACCATATCACAACCATTTTAATATCATGTTGGAACACAAGATAGACCATTATAAACTCCTAGCTAATTAAGCATGGCATAAGCAGCTATGATCTCTAATTGTCATTGCAAGCATGTTTCATTCATAACAAGCTGAATCAGGAACGATGAACTATCATATTTACAAAAACAAGAGAGGTCAAGTTCATACGAGATTTTCTCATCTCAATCAATTCATCATATATCATCATTATTGCCTTCACCTCGCACGACCGAACGGTGTGGATAATAATAATAGTGCACGTGCATTGGACTAAGTTGGAATCTGTAAGAATTTAATACAAGAGGGAAGACAAAGTAATCTAGCTCAAGCTTAAATAAACAATAAAGCATATGAGAGCCGCTAAACATTTTCAATCATGGTCTTCTCCTCTTGACCCCCAAAGAAAGAAAATAAACTATTTACACGGGAAAGCTCCCAACAAGCAAAAGAAGAACGAGAAATCTTTTTGGGTTTTCTTTTAATTACTACTACTACAAGCATGGAAAATAAACTAGCTAAAAACTACAACTATTTTTTTCTTAAGGTTTTTCTAGCACACAAGAAAAAGACTAAGGAAAGAATTGAAACTAGCATGGATAGTACAATGAAAGAGTGTGAGCACCGACAACTAGAATAAGTGTGTGAACATGAATGTAACATCGGTGAGAAACACGTACTCCCCCAAGCTTAGGCTTTTGGCCTAAGTTGGTCTATGGCCAATATTGGCCTGGCGGATATCCAAAGTCGTAGGTGGGGTTGTACTGAGATGCAGTGGCTACTGCCTGGCGAGCTGCATCCTGGAGACGAGCTACTCTCATTGTCTCCTTATACTCATTTGCCTCCTCCCTGGTTATAATATATCTCCCTTTTCCTGAAACTCAAAGAAGGTAGGAGCAGGGAGAGCAATATGGACAGTGTGGTTCCTGTCAAAGATTAGTCGATACTGGAGGGATTGTTCATCCCTCTCTATAAACCGATGGCTAACCATAGCATTATAATCCAAATAAGTAGGCATTAATAGTTCATCATTTTCATGTATAGGCACACTAAGATGACGGGCTATGCGAGTGGTACAAATCCCACCAAATAAATTTCCATCTAAACCATTATGATGTAGCCTACGTGCAACAATGGCTCCCAAGTTATATTGTCTATCACCTAATACAACACTCTTGAGAACACTAAGATATGGGACACACATGTGGCAAGCCTCATCTTTACCGTTAATGCATCTACCAATAAAGAGAGCAAAATAATGTATAGTAGGAAAATGAATGCTTCCTATGGTAGCTTGTGTGATCTCTCTAGATTCCCCCACAGTGATACTAGCAAGGAAGTCTTTATATTCAGATTTGCGAGGATCACTAATATTGCCCCATTGCTGGAGCTTACAAGCATCATTAAAATCTTCTAGGTCCATGGTGTAAGATTTATCATAAAGATCAAACAGGACAGTGTGAGAATTACGTGAAGATGAAAATTTAAACCTTCTCACAAAGGAATCAGTTAAGTAACGGTATTGATGGCACTTATCTTCCATGAAGCCCTCGAGGTCAGCATTATGCACATATGCGTCAAATTCCTCCTTAATGCCTGGCCGAATCATAAATTCCTCTGACGGCCATTCACAAGGCCGCACTTCAGCTTCCCTCGGTAATTCATCGTCCGGCTCACGCATCGCGAGCCTTGGTCCGTGCTTCCTTGAGGATCCACCTTGGAAGATTTTCCTATGCATTTTTCTGAATTTTTCTAAAAAATTTAGTAACTCAAAATAAAAGTGAACCAAAGTCAACAAGATTGATAGCAATAACTCCTACAAGTGTCTAGAAACTAAATCATGCATTAGAATTACTTGGGACCAAAGAAATTTGCATGCAAGCTCAAGAACAAGGTCACCACAGTAGCAAAAATTTGCAATAAACAAAGCACTAGAACAAAAACTAATTGGACCAATGGAGGAGTCACATACCAAGGAACAATCTCCCCCAACAGTTTTGTGAATGGAGCTTTGAGCAAGGGAATCATAAATGGCAGCAAGATGAGCTACAAGTCGTGCTTGAGCTGGATAGTGATTTTTTTGGGAGGAAGAAAGAGTGTGTGGGTGCTGGAATAAGTGGAGGGGGGCCACGTGGGGCCCACGAGGTAGGGGGCGCGCCCTGTGAGGGTGGGCGCGCCCTGGACCCTCGTGGCCAGGTGCTGGCTCCCCTCGTTGTGTTCTCTATGTCAAATATTCTCAAATATTCTAGATAAAATCATATTTCATTTTCAGGGCATTTGGAGAACTTTTGTTTCCGAGGTATTTTTTTATTGCACGGATAAGTCTGGAAACAGACAGAAAATACTAATTTTGCTTTATTTGATCTAATTAACAGAAAGTAAAAGGAGGGTACGGAAGGTTGTGCTATCTAGATTCACCTATCTCATGTTCGTCAAAAGGAATCCATTAACAAGGTTGATCAAGTCTTGTTAATAAACTCTTTCCGAATAACATGAAACCGGAGAATTTTCGAATAACACTAGGTTACCTCAATGGGGATATGTATGTCCCCAACAATAAGAATATCATATGTCTTCTTGACAGTAGGAAGAGGAAATTCAAAACTTCCAATAGTAATAGTTGAAAATTTTCCAATAGAATTGATACTGTGGACCTGAGGTTGTTTCCTCGGAAAGTGTACCGTATGCTCATTACCATTGACATGAAAAGTGACATTGCCTTTATTGCAATCAATAACAGCCCCTACAGTATTCAAAAGGGGTCTACCAAGGATAATAGACATACTATCATCCTCGGGAATATCGAGAATAACAAAGTCCGTTAGAATAGTAACATTTGCAACTACAACAGGCACATCCTCACAAATATCGACAGGTATAGCAGTTGATTTATCGGCCATTTGCAAAGATATTTCAGTAGGTGTCAACTTACTCAAGTCAAGTCTACGATATAAAGAGAGAGTCATAACACTAACACCGGCTCCAAGATCACATAAAGCAGTTTTAACATAGTTTCCTTTAATGGAGCAAGGTATAGTAGGTACTCCTGGATCCCCTAGTTTCTTAGGTATTCCACCCTTAAAAGTGTAATTGGCAAGCATGGTGGAAATTTCAACTTCAGGTATCTTTCTTTTATTCGTAATAATATCTTTCATATACTTAGCATAAGGATTTGTTTTAAGCATATCAGTCAAACGCATACGCAAAAAGATAGGTCTAATCATTTCAACAAAGCGCTCAAAATCCTCATCATCCTTTTTCTTGGATGGCTTAGGACGAAAAGGCATGTGTTTCTGAACCCATGGTTCTCTTTCCTTACCGTACTTCCTAGCGACAAAGTCTCTCTTATCATAACGTTGATTCTTTGATTGTGGGTTATCAAGATCAACAGTAGGTTCAATCTCTACATCATTATCATTGCTAGGTCCAGCATCATCATGAACATCATCATTAACATTATCACTAGGTTCATGTTCATTACCAGATTGTGTCTCAGCATCAGAAATAGATATATCATTGGGATTCTCAGGTGTGTCAGCTACAGGTTCACTAGAAGCATGCAAAGTCCTATCATTTTTCTTTTACTTCTTCTTAGAAGAACTAGGTGCATCTAAATTAGCTCTCTGAGAATCTTGCTCAATTCTCTTAGGGTGGCCTTTAGGATACAAAGGTTCCCGAGTCACTTTCCCCCTCTAGTTGCAACTCTAACAACGTAGTCATTATTCTTACTACTTAATTCATTGAGCAAATCATTCTGAGCCTTAAGTACTTGTTCTACTTGAGTGGTAACCATAGAAGCATGTTTACTAATGAGTTTCAATTCACCTTTAACTCTAGACATATAATCACTCAAGCGTTCAATCATATAAGCATTACGTTCCAATTGTCTACCAGCATAAGCATTGAAGTTTTCTTGTTTCACAATAAAATTATCAAACTCATCTAAGCATTGGCTAGCAGACTTATAACGAGGAATATCACCTTCATCAAATCTATAAAGAGAATTTACCCTTACTACCTATGTCGGGTTATCAAGACCATGTATTTCTTCAATAGGTGGTAAATTCTTAACATCTTCAGCTTTAATACCTTTCTCTTTCATAGATTTGTTTGCCTCTTGCATATCTTCAGGACTGAGAAATAGAACTCCCCTTTTCTTCGGAGTTTGCTTAGGGGCTGGTTCAGGAAGTATCCAATTATTTTCATTGGCTAACATATTATTCAATAGTAATTCAGCTTGATCAACTGTTCTTTCCCTGAAAACACAACTAGCATAACTATCTCGGTGGTCTCTAGAAGCATCGGTTAGTCCATTATAAAAGACATCAAGTATTTCATTCCTCTGAAGAGGATGATCAGGAAAAGCATTAAGTAATTGGAGAAGCCTCCCCCAAGCTTGTGGGAGACTCTCTTCTTCAATTTGCACAAAAATATATATTTCCCGTAAGGCAGCTTGTTTCTTATGAGCGGGAAAATATTTAGCAGAGAAGTAATAAATCATATCCTAGGGACAACGCACACAACCAGGATCAAGAGAATTAAACCATGTCTTAGCATCACCCTTTAACGAGAACGGAAATAACTTAAGGATATAGTAATAACGAATCTTTTCCACATTGGTGAACAGGGTGGCTATATCATTCAACTTAGTAAGATGTGCCACAACAGTTTCAGATTCATAGCCATGGAAAGGATCTGATTCAACCAAAGTAATTAACTCAGGATCAACAGAGAAATCATAATCCTTATCATTAACAAAGATAGGTGAAGTAGTAAAAGCGGGGTCACATTTCATTCTAGCATTCAAAGACTTTTCTTTCACCTTAGCTAATAATTTCTTAAGATCATATCTATCGTTGCAAGCAAGAAAGTCTCTAGCAGTTTCTTCATCCATAACATAACCCTCAGGAATAACAGGCAATTCATATCTAGGGCGAGAATCTTCATCATCACTTTCATAAATATTATCAGTTTCAATATTTGTATTCTCCTTAACCTTAGCAATTTGTTCATCTAGAAATTCACCAAGTGGCATAGTATTATCAAGCATAGAAGTAGTTCCATCATACATAGCAAAAGTAGCATCATCAAGAAGATGTGACATATCAGATTCAATAGCAGGAGTAGGTGTCGCAAATTTACTCATAACAGAGGGTGAATCAAGTGCAGAGCTAGATGGCAGTTCCTTACCTCCCCTCGTAGTTGAGGGAAAGATCTTGGTTTTTGAATTCTTCAAATTATTCATAGTGATCAACAGATATAAATCCCAAGTGACTTAAAGAATATACCTATGCTTCCGGCAACGGTGCCAGAAAATAGTCTTGATAACCCACAAGTGTAGGGGATCGCAACAGTTTTCGAGGGTAAAGTATTCAACCCAAACTTATTGATTCGACACAAGGGGAGCCAAAGAATACTCTTAAGTATTAGCAGCTGAGTTGTCAGTTCAACCACACCTGGAAACTTAGTATCAGTAGCAAGATAATATGGAAATAGTAGTAACAGCAATAAAAGTAACGGTAATGTTTTTGTAGTTTTTGTAACAGTGTGAAAGTGCGTTATATCGACAAGAGGGGGGGTGAATAGACGATTTTTATGAATTCTTCACTGAGGAATTTGCGGGTGAGGAAATTCCTTAGCGAAGAACTACTTGCAGCGGAATAAGTACTCAGAAGTAAACATAACAAAACACAAGCATGGTCATCATGATGAAATGAGGACAAGCACAGAGTACAGAAAGTGTAAACACAGGATAACACAAAATGAAGACAAACAGACTAAAGAAATTGAACTGAGGAAATTCAGAAAGTCTTCAGTCAAAGTCTTCAAACATATATGAACAAGCACACAACGCAGATATGAGGAAATGAAGGAGTTGAGGAAATAGAACCAGTAAGCTTGGTGAAGACAGTGATTTGTTAGACTAGTTCCAACTGATGTCTCAGTTGTACATCTGGTTAGGGCGGCTAGGTATTTAAACCTGAGGACACACAGTCTGGAACACCCAGTCCTGGACACACAGTCCCAGAAACCAAGTCCTCACCGTATGCCCCTTGAGCTAAGGTCACACAGACCTCGCCCAATCACTCATGGTAAGTCTTCAGGTGGCTTCCGAACCTTCAAAACTCGGTCACTCGGCGATCCACAATTCCTCTTGGATGCCCTAGACCATGACGCCTAACCGTCTGGAAGAAGCACAGTCTTCAAAGGTAACAAGCATCGGATCCACTCAGGATCAATCTCTTCAGTGATGCTCAATCACTTTTCGGATCCACTCAGGACTTATGAACATAATGGTTAGAAGAATAATGCTCATATTCATAGCCCTTAGCTCTTCCTGCGAAACAGAGTTGTTAGCACGATGATATTCATACGAGGATTTTGATCCTTTTGAGGAATTTGATCCACGTGAGGAATTTGGTCCGTATGAGGATTAGAATCCACTTGAAGATTTTGATCCATATGAAGAATTGGATCTAGGGTTCCTATTCCTCACACGAGGTGTCATGAGGACATTCACTTGAAAATTTTCAAGATGCCTCTTAGGGACCCAGATTTTCTTCATAGGGGGACCGTTCCTGCAGTTAGTGCCAACATATCTAGCAAATACTTCACCATTTTGATTTTTCAACAGTTTATAGTTGGAGTCAAATGCCTCATCAGAAGAATGAGGAGATTCACATGTAAAGCCAGATAAATTAGATGGATCAACTGGAGGTCCCTTTGCAGCAACCCATGAGGTTTTGGTGTACTGCTCAGGCTTCCAATATGAACCATCAGCATTAAGTTTCCTCTCAAAGGCAATACCCTCTATCCTAGGGTTCCTGTTGAGGATCTGCTTTTTAAGCACATCACAAAGAGTCTGATGCCCTTTGAGGCTTTTGTACATGCCTGTCATGTACAATTCCTTCAGTCTTGCATCATCAGTAATACTAGCAATGTCCTCAGATGAGGAATTAGTGATAGCAGAGACAGTTGAAGACTATGTAGCATTTGAAGCTTTTGAACATTCAGGTGAAGAATTAGCAGTTTCACGTTCAATGCATTTCAAGCATGGAGGAACAAATTCTTGCTGAGAAGCGCTGATTTGTTGAGCAAGTAATGAATCGCGCTCCTTCTGAAGATCTTCATAATTCACTCTTAACTTTTCAAGATCTTGCTTCCTTTGAAGAAATACATAGGAAAGCTTACCATGATCAGATAAGAGAGTGTTATGATTATCTTGAAGGTTATCATACATGGACTGAAGTCTGTGAAGATTTTCAGTCAAGATTTTAGATCAATCCATTTCTTCACCCAACATATCATCACTTTTATCTAGCATGTTTTGAACTTTTTCAAGAGCCTTTTGTTGTTGCACAACAATCTTAGCAAGTTTAGAATAGTTGGGCTTGAGATTTTCATCAGATTCATTCTCACTAGATTCAGAGGAGGCATATTTGAGTACCTTGGCACCCTTTGCCATGAAGCAATAGGTGGGAGCATAGTCATCACTGCCTTCATCAGCCTTGTTGGTGAAGCCATTTTCTTTAGGGTCGAATATAGACTTGCTGACGAATGCAGTAGTGAGAGCTAGACTCGCCACACCAGACTCGGACTCCTCAGATTCCTCTTCTTCCTCATGATCCTCAGATTCAGCCTCATAGTCCATTTCCTTGCCAATGAATGCCCGAGCTTTCTTGGAGCTACTCTTCCTGTGAGATGAAGACTTTGAGGATTTTGATGATGAAGATTTTGACGATTTCTTCTTCTTCTTCGAGTCATCAGAACTATAATCCTTGTATTTCTTCTTCTTAGATTCCTTTTCCCACTGAGGACAATCTTGAATGTAGTGACCAGGCTTCTTGCATATGTGGCATTGCCTCTTGTTGTAGTCACTGGATGAGGAATCATTTCTCCTTGAGAATTTTCCAAAGTGACCACGTCTTGAGAACCATTGGAATTTCTTCACGAGCAGTGCTAGCTCCTAGCTCAGTTCTTCAGGATCACCAAGGCTACTACCAGAATCTTCACCTTCAGATTCAGAGACGGCCATGGCTTTCAGGGCACGTGATATGCCATTGCTCGAACCATAGAGATCTCTCTTTTCAGGAAGCTGGAACTCATGAGTATTTAGCCTCTCGAGGATATCAGCGGGATCAAGTGACTTGTAATCACCACGCTCTTGTATCATCAATGCGAGAGTATCAAATGAGGAATCAAGCGATCTCAGCAATTTCATCACCACCTCATGGTCGGTGATGTCAGTGGCACCAAGTGCTTGAAGCTCATTTGATATGTCAGTGAGGCGATCGAAGGTTTGCTGAACATTTTCATTGTCAAGTCTTTTGAAGCGGTTGAAGAGATTGTGAAGAACATCAACTCGAGAGTCACGTTGTGTTGAGACTCCTTCATTGACTTTGGACAGCCTATCCCAGATAAGCTTAGCAGTTTCCAAAGCACTCACTCTTCCATATTGTCCTTTGCTCAGATGGCCACAAATGATATTCTTTGCTTGAGAGTCGAGTTGCTTGAATCTCTTCACATCAGCAGCATTCAGAGAAGGCGAGACTGTGGGAACACCATTTTCCACAACATACCAGAGATCGTTATCAATTGCCTCAAGATGCATTCGCATCTTGTTCTTCCAGTAGGGGTAGTCCATCCCATCAAAGGTGGGACACCCAGTAGAGACCTTGATCATACCTGCGGTCGACATAACTAAAAATCCAGGCGGTTAAACCAAAATCTCATAGAACAAGGGAGTACCTTGCTCTGATACCAATTGAAAGTGCGTTATATCGACTAGAGGGGGGTGAAAGGCGATTTTTATGAATTCTTCACTAAGGAATTTGTGGGTGAGGAAATTCCTTAGCGAAGAACTATCTGCAGTGGAATAAGTACTCAGAAGTAAACATAACAGAACACAAGCATGGTCATCATGATGAAATGAAGACAAGCACAGAGTACAGAAAGCGTAAACACAGGATAACACAGAATGACGACAAACAGACTGAAGAAATTGAACTGAGGAAATTGAGAAAGTCTTCAGTCAAAGTCTTCAAACAGATATGAACAAGCACAAAACGCAGATATGAGGAAATGAAAGAGTTGAGGAAATGGAACTAGTGAGCTTGGTGAAGACAGTGATTTGTTAGACCAGTTCCAACAGTTGTCTCAGTTGTACATCTGGTTAGGGCGGCTAGGTATTTAAATCTGAGGACACACAATCCCGGACACCCAGTCCTGGACACACAGTCTAAGACACCAAGTCCTCACCGTATTCCCCTTGAGCTAAGGTCACACAGACCTCGCCCAATCACTCGTGGTAAGTCTTCAGGTGACTTCCGAACCTTCAGAACTCAGTCACTCGGCGATCCACAATTCCTCTTGGATGCTCTAGCCATGATGCCAAACCGTCTGGAAGAAGCACAGTCTTCAAAGGTAACAAGCGTCGGATCCACTCAAGATCAATCACTTTTGGGTTTGTAGGTGTTTGGGTTTGGTTTTGGGTTTTTCCTCACTTGATGATTTTCGCTCAAAGTCCTCGGAGGATGGGTTGCTCTTATGACAAGTGTCAGTTTCTCTCGGAGCAGCCAACCAGCTAGTGGTTGTAGGGGCGGCTATTTATAGCCTAGGGAGCATCCCGACATGATAAGACATAAATGCCCTTAAATTATATGACCGTTAGGTGGGTAGATATTTTGGGACAGCTGGCGCGTAGCACAGCAACGGTCGGAAATTTGAGTATCAAATTCCTCAGGGCTATCATGTTCCTCACTTTGTAGGCAATCCGCACTCGCGAATTCCTAACTCTTTAGTCAGAACAAATTCCTCAGAGACCAGAAGAACTTCTTCTCTGTCACTGACGAATATGACTGAACTGTATGAGATTTCCAATCGCTTCACTCGAAGGGGTTGGTAGGTGTAGGATTTTGAGTTGAGCATCAAATGGAAATTTTTCCTTAGTATTTCCTCGACCCCCTTTAATAGTAGGGTGTTTCCTATGACTCAAGAAAGAGAAAATGAAACTACGAAAGCAAAAGTCTTCACGCTTCATGTTCCTCAAATGAATGCCAAGTCTTCAAGGTCAGACCAATTTCTTCACTTTCAAAGTCTTTAGAAAGTATTCAGAAATCCAAAGTCTTCAGTCGAAGAACTATGAAAGCAAAAGTCTTCACGCTTCATGTTCCTCAAATATCAAACTCCTCATAGACTTATAGACCTGTGTACACTCATAAACACATTAGTCCCTTAACCTATAAGTCTTCAATACACCAAAATCACTAAGGTCCACTAGATGCACTTACAATCTCCCCCTTTTTGGTGATTGATGACAATATAGGTTAAGTTTTCAACGGGGATAAACATATGAAGAGTAAATACTAATATTGAGGAATTTGATTGCAAGATATAGAAGAACTCCCCTTGAAGATGTGCATAGTGAGGAATTTACTTTTGAAGCAATGCACACTTGAAGAGTAGAATCATGGAGATCGCCCCCTATATCTTGTAATTCATACACGCATTTGACATATAATATGAAAAATTTGAAATGCATGATGAAATATGGCGACTGATGTAGTTCAACATGCGTGCATAAACATTAATGAGGAATAAGCATGCAGAAACACCACAACAAAAGTATCAGGTCACCATAGAGTTTAAGTTTACAACTCAATCCAGCAAAGTCATCAGAAGAACGAGAGTTGCAACTTAGAAAAAAACGCCCATATAAGTAGACCCGCTTGAAGACTAACTCAAATTTCTCCCCCTTTTTCATCGAATGACCAAAAGGATCAAAACTGAGGACTAACGCCCCTGAAGAAACTCAAGATGATGAAGAAGCGCTAGCGTTATTGGGGTCGATGGTTGATGTAGGGCCTGCCGCAGTGTCGTCCAAGTCTTCATACTCGTCGGTTTCGCATGATGAAGAATAGGAGCTGGCCACCAAGGAAGAAACATTGACCTTCTTGTATTTCTTCGGTGGAGGAGCATACCAGTCAAAGTCATCCTTGAGACCCATTTTCTTCAGATCTTCTTCGCCATAAAGGTGAGACAGAACAGCCCAGGTGCGGTTGAGGGTTTCATGGAGGTAGTAATGGTTTTTCTTCACTGCATTGTGTGTTGAAGTCATGTTGTGAAGAATAGAACCAAACTGATGCTTGACCCATTTGTGATTGCGATCAACCTTCTGGTGAAGACTAAGGAGAAGCTCATGATCAGTCATCACCCTGGGAGCTGTGCCTTGAGGATTTTGCTTGGGAGCGTTGGCGGCAGAGTCATGGGTGGCAGAGTCATCATTGGTGGAGTAGGATGCATCTTTGCGAAATTGACCATCCAATGGACGAATGCCTTCATCAAAAACAGAAGTGGCCTTGCCCTTGTCATCTGCTAAGGAAAATGTCCGTTTGAGGACTTCAATCGGGGGCAAGTAGCTGCAATGATTTAGAGTGTTAGCTTTGTAGTTTACTGAAGACCTTGTCCTGATGAATCTCATAATCCAAGGAGCATAAGGCTTCAGATTGAACGGTGATAATGCAACATTTGCCATAGTCCTCATGAAGAAATCATGGAAGTTGACGGGAACGCCATGGATGATGTTGAACAGCAGATTCTTCATGATGCCAACGACTTCTTCATCATTTGAGTCATGACCCTTGATTGGACTCAATGTCTTCGTTAGAATGCGATAGATAGTCCAAGGCAGAAACATCAATTCCTTCACGAGGAATTTGGTCCTTGGGGCTTGACCTGGCTTCAAAGGCTTCATCAGCACTTGCATGTAGTGATCTGTAAGTTCAGTTTCTTCATACATGCAGCAAGCAGCATCAGTGGGAGGACTGAGAAGCAAAGCTTGAAGTAATTCAGAAGGTCGTGCCTTGTAGTGAGTGTTTTCGGTCATCCAGTCCAGCACCCATGAATTCACATCTTCAGAGTTGCCCGTGATGTGCAGCGTTGTATAGAATTGAAGAATAAGTTCTTTATTCCAATCACAAATATCAGTGCAGAACCCTAGCAGTCCAGCATCGTGAAGAACACTTAGGACTGATACGAAGCACGGAAGAGATTCCATATCCACGTGAGGAATATGCGCATGATCAAAGACTTTGTCTTTGTTGAACATCATTGAGGAATAGAAATTTGCCTGACTGGCAGTCCAGAAACGCCTCTTCCTAATGCGAGCAGAGTCATAAGGCTTGAGTCAGTGAAGAACACGTGCTCGCCGAAGAAATCAGCCTTCTTGAAAGTTTGCTTCCGTGTGAATGGATCCTTTGGCTTGGGTTGAGGAGTGTCAGTCAATTTCATCACAACCTCAGGATTCGCAATCTCAGGTTCTTCAGGCTGAGGAATTTCTGGTTCCTCTTCAGTGGCAGTCTTCATGGACTCAGCAGTAGCAGCAGTTTCTTCAGCACTAGTGGTTGGAATGTCTTCATGTACAGAAGTTGTGGGATGAGTTTCTTCATAGCCCAGTGGAACAGTTTGTGCTGGGGACTGAGGAATTTGTTGCAGCGGCGTGAACAGAGGAGAGTTGGGATGCTGACTATCCCAAAATTCATCATTCATCAAAGAAGTAGCACTCCCAATGTCCACGTCCGAGTCTTGTTCATCCAATTCTTCAACGCCGGCCTCTTCAGCAGTAAACTGAGGCATAGGCGAGGAGATGATTGGGGTTGAAGGGATTTCATCCACTTCAATTTCTTCATCCGTCTGCTCTGAGGAAGCAGCAGAGGGAATGTCTTCATCTGATTCACTGTGAATCACATATTCTTCATCAAACGGAATAAGTTCCTTTGATGGCATGGATGAAATGGGAACGGTATCAATTGGGTTGTCAGCTCAGCTTGTCAAAGGCTTCATCTTCTTCGAAGCTGAAGAATCTGATGAAGTTGATGCCTTCCTTTTCTTCATAGCTGCACGCTTTGCAGCCTTTGTCTTTTTCACATCTGATGCAGATGGAAGGATTGGAGTTGGAGTAGGCGCATGAGGAGCAGAGGAATCTGGTTGAATTTCTTCAGGCACAATTGATGCAGTTGCCCTGACTTCTTCATGTTCTTCAGGCACAGCCTTTGAAGCTTCAGCTAGCCTGACATTTTCTTCAGGCACAACAATAGAGGTTGCCCTGGCAATTTCTTCAGCGGCTGGAATGCAGTCATCAGCCCTGGTATTTTCTTCAGCAGTCTGATGTTCTTCAGCGGTGCTGGCATGTCCTTCAGTAGATTGAGCAGATGCTTCAGCCTGAGGAATTTCAATGTGCGTTTGAAGAGTAGCACATGAAGAAAAACCATTAGTCAAATTCACAAATCTGACTTTCACGCCCATCCAGTCTGCGTGATATGCGTCGAATTCATCAATGAGGGTTTTGATTTCACCCTGAACATTTACCAGTTCTTCAGTTGTCATGTTGACAACGTTCTTCTTCATGAAGCGCCCCTTCTTGTACCGCGCTTTCTTCGTCTGCCTGGCCTTTTCAAATTTCCATTTTTCTTCGCCTATGAAGGCGGTCAGCATGTGACTTTGGCCAGGAGTCAGGTTGAAGTCAGGCATAGGAGTGCTGGGATCCTTGTGCCAGAGGTGAATAAAGTCAAGGATCACTTTTGGATCCAAAAGCAGTGGCACTTCGCTTCCTTTGGCTCTAGCGGCCCTTTCTTGCATGTCTCTGATGATTTGAACTAGTTCTTCATCATCATCTTCGTCATCAGACATCACTTGGAAAGCGACTTGCTTCTTGTGAGGACTTGGGCGTGAACCTCGTCCAGAAGTGGTCTTTTTCTTTAGCAGAGAGGGGCCAGCTGAGGAACTTGGAATTGCTGAGGAACTTGGAGCAGCTGAGGAACTTGCACAAACTCCTGAGGCAATGGATATGCCCTCTGTCCTGTGATGTGTGGCAAGATGCACTGGTGTAGAGGATTTTGTCAGAGCATCTGAAGACTTTGGCGGAGGAGCTGAGGACTTTGGAGGAGCAGGAGCAGCTTGAGGAATTTGTCGTGAGGGCATTGCTGAGGATGAAGCACTTGGCTTATGAAAAGGCTTCTTTACCATGGCCTTCTTCGGCTTGGAGGCAGAGACCTCAACAGTGGCACCACCAGCAGCAGAATCTTCATTGAATTTCCTCACTGCTTCTTTTGCTTGTTTGGCCAACTTGGCCTGGCGCTTGGCCCATTCATTAGGATAATCCTCACCGCGCTTGAGGCTAGTGGGATCAGCAACTTGGCCATGTGTCAATGGAGGTCTTGGGCATGGAGGATTGAGTGCGAATTTCTTCATGTATTTGGGAGTAACATATTTGTACTCCCTCCACTCTCGTGCCCATCTCCTCTCTATTCGCTGAATGCGCACCTTGCGCTGATTTTTGTCCTCTTTTCCGTACTTTACCTCATCAGGAGTGCAATAGTCAGCATATATGTCTTCAGGTATTTTGAAAGCAGTGTTGACCTCAGGCCTTTTCCTCCATTTTGTGGCTTCTTTCCATCAGCCATTTTCTTCAGACGAGGAATTTGAACAATTGAATTCTCTGAAGAAGTATGCAACTTTTCTTCGAGGAACGCTGCAAATGAGTTAGTTGATGAGAACCTAGAGATTCAGCAGCAGACATGAGTACCTGTGAACAGAGTATAGTTGCGAGGAATTTGGAGAGGTCATATGCGTTCTCAGAAGGTTCTGTAAAAAGAACAAGTTTGAGGAATTTGACCAGAAGAGTCTTGAAGAATTTGACTAAGTGTTCTTTGTCTTAGGTTCCAGAGTTGTATAGATTGAAAATCCACACAATTGAGGAATCCTGAAGAAAAACATAGCTTAGAGAAATTGAATCAAGAACAGATGACATGTAAGGTGTTTAGTGTGTGAAGATTTGAAGAAAAACACCTTTGAGAATTTTGAAGAAAACATTCGAATCAAAGAGGGCAGTAAAAGTAACTTTTAATTATCCTGGATGAAGAACAAGACGAACTGTGAGGTGGAGAAGTGAAGTTCGTCTGTGCAGATCTTCCACGCCCTAACTTGGCAGAGGAAGACAGCTACGACGGCGGCGGAGTGAAGAAATCCGCGGCCGGTGTGAGTACGACGGCGACGAGGTCGAGTCAGTGAAGCTCTTCCTCACCGGCGACGATGAAGTAGCGGCGGCACTAGGGTTGGAGAAGCTCGAGCGAGAGATAGAGATCGAGCGAAGTAAAAAGTGAAGTGAGGAAGGGGAGGGGTATTTATAGCGGAGATGAATAACCGTTCACCCGAAAAATTTGGACGAACTTGCCCCTGACCCTTCTCATTCGCACGACATGTGTCACCCAGGTACTGAGAAGTGGAGATCGTGTGAGATCGTGGGTGAAAATATAAGTTTATCATGGAATGCGGAACGATATGAGCGGCAAAACCGAAAATTTGGATAAGATAAGTTTTAACGTTGCGTTCGCAAATTCTTCAGCTGACAAGGACACAGTGAAGATTTTGAACGAGTTTAAAATAGAACGCACATGAAGAATTTGTGAATAGGGTGGGTTGAGTTTAGCATAGATGGGGAAGGGTCCGTTCACATTCACTTAGCAGAAAAATCAGCATGAAGAATTAGCAATAAGTGAATGCTGTAGAGGACATAAACTCATATATATGCAGCCAATGACAGAAAAGGTGAAGACAATGCAAAGTTGAAGAATATGAACAACTGAGGAATTTCAGAAAAACTCAAATTGAAGATTTTCAACTTTGGTGGTGGCGTGACCCATCGTATAAGAATGATGATTTCAGACACCGCATACAATTGTCGTAGGTTTCTGAGAATCAAATTCTTCGTTAAATTTCTTCACACTTAGAGCGTTATTCTTCATTGATTGAAGAAAAACATTCTTCATGTGTTGCACATCTAAGTTATCAATTTTGCGTAAGTGTTAGGATGAGTGTCCTATTCCAAGAACATTCGAAGATTCTAAGATATTTAGCTCACACCGCAACTTGCTAAATCTCTTCTCATCCAAGGGCTTTGTGAAGATATCAGCTAGCTGTTCTTCAGTCTTCACATGCTCAATAGAAATGTCGCCCTTCAACACATGATCACGAAGAAAGTGATGACGAATCTGAATGTGATTTATCCTCGAGTGCTGAACTGGGTTGTGCGCAATCTTGATGGCACTCTCGTTGTCACAGAAGAGAGTCACATTCTTCACGTTGATGCCATAGTCCCTGAGAGTTTTCTTCATCCATAACAATTGAGCACAGCAAGAGCCAGCAGCAATGTACCCAGCTTCAGCAGTAGACAGTGATACACAATTCTGTTTCTTCGAGGACCAATAGACCAAAGATCTTCCGAGGAAATGACATGTACCAGATGTTGACTTGCGGTCCACACGATCACCAGCATAGTCACAGTCTGAATATCCAATGAGATAAAAAGCCGAGCCCTTGGGGTACCATAATCCAAGTGTTGGTGTGTGAGCTAGATATCGAAGAATATGTTTCACAGCCTTATGGTGTGATTCCTTCGATGTAGCTTGAAATCGGGCACACATGCAAATAGTAAGCATTATATTTGGCCTAGATGCACATAAGTACAATAAAGAACCAATCATGGAGCGGTATACCTTATGATCGGAGTCAATACCATTTTCATTAGTGCACAGATCGCCATTTGTGAGCATAGGAATTTTGACGCCTTTGCAATCTTGCATGCCAAATTTCCTCAGTACATTCTTGAGGTATTTCTCCTGAGATATGAATACGCCATTGCGTTGTTGACGAATTTGAAGACCTAAGAAGAATTTCAACTCTCCCATCATAGACATTTGATATTCTTCACTCATCATATAGGCAAATTCATCACTATAATGTTGGTCAGTACAACCAAAGATAATATCATCAACATATATTTGGCACACAAATAATTCACCATCATAAGATTTAGTGAAAAGAATAGGATCAAGTGAATCGGGTTTGAATCCTTTCTTCATGAGGAATTCCTT
This sequence comes from Secale cereale, assembly GCA_902687465.1. Taxonomy (NCBI): domain Eukaryota; kingdom Viridiplantae; phylum Streptophyta; class Magnoliopsida; order Poales; family Poaceae; genus Secale; species Secale cereale. The sequence goes on from LR738715.1 coordinate 735,828,202, forward strand.
CAAAGTATCATACCACGCCCGAGGGGCCTGCTTGAGGCCATAGAGGGCCTTATTGAGTCTGAAGACTTTGTCAGGATTCTTTGAATCTTCAAAACCTGGGGGTTGAGCAACATATACTTCTTCCTCAAGCTTACCATTGAGGAATGCACTTTTCACATCCATTTGATATAGAATGATATCTTGATGGTTAGCATAAGCAAGTAATATGCGAATAGCCTCAAGTCTAGCAACAGGTGCAAAAGTTTCATCGAAATCAATTCCTTCAACTTGCGTGTAGCCTTGAGCTACAAGTCGTGCCTTATTCCTTACCACAAGGCCATTTTCATCTTGCTTGTTGCGGTAGATCCACTTTGTGCCAATGATATTATGCTTGCGAGGATCTGGACGTTTGACCAGTTCCCAGACGTTATTGAGCTCGAACTGGAGTAATTCTTCTTGCATAGCATGAATCCACTCAGGCTCCTTAAAAGCTTCATCTACCTTAGTGGGCTCTGTGATAGAGACAAAAGCAAAGTGCCCACAAAAGTTAGATAAATGTGAAGCTCTTGAGCATGTGAGAGGACCTAGTATTTTAATGTTGCTGATGATTTTCTCAATCTGCACTTCTTTTGCAACGCGAGGATGAGCTGGTTGTCGTTGAGGAATTTGATCAGCATTTTCTTCAGCACCATTTTCTTCAGCATTTGCTCAATGTTCTTCAGGTTCTGGAATGAACTCTTCAGCAGATTCTTCGGTCGGAATGACATCCTCAGTAGCCTTGAACTTGATAGATTCCTCAGGTGCTGGTTCATCTATCACAGAAGGTAGGTGCTCTCTTTGCGAGCCATTAGTTTCATCGAACCGCACATCTACAGTTTCAACAACCTTGTGAAGAACGTTGTTGAAGACTCTATAGGTGTGCGAGTCCTTTCCGTAACCAAGCATAAACCCTTCATATGCTTTCGGTGCAAATTTTGAGTTGTGATGAGGATCTCTAATCCAACATTTAGCACCGAAGACTTTGAAATAACTCACATTGGGTTTCTTATCAGTGAGGAGTTCATAGGCAGTCTTCTTGAAGAATTTGTGAAGATATACTCTATTGATGATGTGCGCAGTATCAATTGCATCAATCCAGAAACGACGAGGCATTTAGTATTCATCAAGCATAGTGTGAGCCATCTCAACAAGAGTCCTGTTCTTGCGCTTCACGACGCCATTTTGCTGAGGAGTATAAGGAGCAGATAACTCATGAGTAATACCGAGTTCATCAAGATAGTCATCGAGACCAGAATTCTTGAACTCAGTTCCATTGTCACTTCTGATGTGCTTGATCTTCACACCAAAGTTGGTTGAAGCCCTCAAGGAAAATCGTTTGAAGACTTCCTGCACTTCATGTTTGTAAGTAACAATGTGTACCCATGTGTATCGAGAGTAATCATCAACAATAATAGAGCCATATTCAGATGCATCATTTGAAACTGCAGAATAATGATTAGGACCAAAGAGATCCATGTGAATCAATTCAAATGGTCGAGTAGTAGTCATGATAGTCTTTGCTGGATGCTTGGCCTTGGTCATCTTTCCAGCTTCAGAGGCTCCGCATAAGTGATCCTTGAGGAATTTGACATTCTCAATGCCAATGACGTGCTTCTTCTTCGCAAGCGTGTGCAAATTCCTCATGCCTACATGACCAAGTTGTTGATGCCATAGCCAGCCTTCTGAAGCTTTTGCAAGTAAACACACAGCTGGTTGAGGTCCTGTAGAGAAATCAACAATATACAAGTCTCCTCTCCTAAAGCCTTCGAAGACTATGGAGTTGTCAGATTCCATGATCACAACACAACGATACTTGCCAAAGGCAACAACCATATCAAGATCGCAAAGCATTGAGACAGACATGAGGTTGTATCCTAAGGACTCGGCAAGCATGACTTTGTCCATGTGTCGATCCCTTGAGATCACAACCTTACCTAGACCCAATATTTGACTTTTGCCTTTGTCAGCGAAGATGATATGCTTCAGATGAGATGGAGATAAGGGAGCATCCATCAATAGTTTCTTGTCACCAGTCATGTGATTTGTGCATCCACTATCGAGGACCCACTCAGTGGCTTTGGGTTGATCATCCTGTAGATGAATTAGTGCAGCTTACAAACTCATATACTTCATCAGTGAAGAATATGACATCAATTCATCAGATCAATTTCATCAAGCCATGCAACAGATAAAGCAGTGTGAGGACGTGAGAAATGAGAGTTCATTTATTCATGATTAGCCTGCATCCTTTCACGCACTTTTCAGGTCTCCAGCAAATTCTTCGGACGTTTGAGCACGTCTGGAGACCTGACCTTGCGGAAGAGATTAGTTCTTTTTCTTCACCACCCACATCTGAAGGGGTGGAAAAGAGTCCATCACTCTGCGAGCTCCGTACGAGAAAGATGGCATAGAAGCCAGCCCATTTCATTTCACATAAGAGGGGTTAGGATAAGCATATGAATAAGTAGAGTAATTCTTCGAGGACTTATGAACATAATGGTTAGAAGAATAATGCTCATATTCATAGCCCTTAGCTCTTCCTGCGAAACAGAGTTGTTAGCACGATGATATTCATACGAGGATTTTGATCCTTTTGAGGAATTTGATCCACGTGAGGAATTTGGTCCGTATGAGGATTAGAATCCACTTGAAGATTTTGATCCATATGAAGAATTGGATCTAGGGTTCCTATTCCTCACACGAGGTGTCATGAGGACATTCACTTGAAGATTTTCAAGATGCCTCTTAGGGACCCAGATTTTCTTCATAGGGGGACCGTTCCTGCAGTTAGTGCCAACATATCTAGCAAATACTTCACCATTTTGATTTTTCAACAGTTTATAGTTGGAGTCAAATGCCTCATCAGAAGAATGAGGAGATTCACATGTAAAGCCAGATAAATTAGATGGATCAACTGGAGGTCCCTTTGCAGCAACCCATGAGGTTTTGGTGTACTGCTCAGGCTTCCAATATGAACCATCAGCATTAAGTTTCCTCTCAAAGGCAATACCCTCTATCCTAGGGTTCCTGTTGAGGATCTGCTTTTTAAGCACATCACAAAGAGTCTGATGCCCTTTGAGGCTTTTGTACATGCCTGTCATGTACAATTCCTTCAGTCTTGCATCATCAGTAATACTAGCAATGTCCTCAGATGAGGAATTAGTGATAGCAGAGACAGTTGAAGACTATGTAGCATTTGAAGCTTTTGAACATTCAGGTGAAGAATTAGCAGTTTCACGTTCAATGCATTTCAAGCATGGAGGAACAAATTCTTCCTGAGAAGCGCTGATTTGTTGAGCAAGTAATGAATCGCGCTCCTTCTGAAGATCTTCATAATTCACTCTTAACTTTTCAAGATCTTGCTTCCTTTGAAGAAATACATAGGAAAGCTTACCATGATCAGATAAGAGAGTGTTATGATTATCTTGAAGGTTATCATACATGGACTGAAGTCTGTGAAGATTTTCAGTCAAGATTTTAGATCAATCCATTTCTTCACCCAACATATCATCACTTTTATCTAGCATGTTTTGAACTTTTTCAAGAGCCTTTTGTTGTTGCACAACAATCTTAGCAAGTTTAGAATAGTTGGGCTTGAGATTTTCATCAGATTCATTCTCACTAGATTCAGAGGAGGCATATTTGAGTACCTTGGCACCCTTTGCCATGAAGCAATAGGTGGGAGCATAGTCATCACTGCCTTCATCAGCCTTGTTGGTGATGCCATTTTCTTTAGGGTCGAATATAGACTTGCTGACGAATGCAGTAGTGAGAGCTAGACTCGCCACACCAGACTCGGACTCCTCAGATTCCTCTTCTTCCTCATGATCCTCAGATTCAGCCTCATAGTCCATTTCCTTGCCAATGAATGCCCGAGCTTTCTTGGAGCTACTCTTCCTGTGAGATGAAGACTTTGAGGATTTTGATGATGAAGATTTTGACGATTTCTTCTTCTTCTTCGAGTCATCAGAACTATAATCCTTGTATTTCTTCTTCTTAGATTCCTTTTCCCACTGAGGACAATCTTGAATGTAGTGACCAGGCTTCTTGCATATGTGGCATTGCCTCTTGTTGTAGTCACTGGATGAGGAATCATTTCTCCTTGAGAATTTTCCAAAGTGACCACGTCTTGAGAACCATTGGAATTTCTTCACGAGCAGTGCTAGCTCCTAGCTCAGTTCTTCAGGATCACCAAGGCTACTACCAGAATCTTCACCTTCAGATTCAGAGACGGCCATGGCTTTCAGGGCACGTGATATGCCATTGCTCGAACCATAGAGATCTCTCTTTTCAGGAAGCTGGAACTCATGAGTATTTAGCCTCTCGAGGATATCAGCGGGATCAAGTGACTTGTAATCACCACGCTCTTGTATCATCAATGCGAGAGTATCAAATGAGGAATCAAGCGATCTCAGCAATTTCATCACCACCTCATGGTCGGTGATGTCAGTGGCACCAAGTGCTTGAAGCTCATTTGATATGTCAGTGAGGCGATCGAAGGTTTGCTGAACATTTTCATTGTCAAGTCTTTTGAAGCGGTTGAAGAGATTGTGAAGAACATCAACTCGAGAGTCACGTTGTGTTGAGACTCCTTCATTGACTTTGGACAGCCTATCCCAGATAAGCTTAGCAGTTTCCAAAGCACTCACTCTTCCATATTGTCCTTTGCTCAGATGGCCACAAATGATATTCTTTGCTTGAGAGTCGAGTTGCTTGAATCTCTTCACATCAGCAGCATTCAGAGAAGGCGAGACTGTGGGAACACCATTTTCCACAACATACCAGAGATCGTTATCAATTGCCTCAAGATGCATTCGCATCTTGTTCTTCCAGTAGGGGTAGTCCATCCCATCAAAGGTGGGACACCCAGTAGAGACCTTGATCATACCTGCGGTCGACATAACTAAAAATCCAGGCGGTTAAACCAAAATCTCATAGAACAAGGGAGTACCTTGCTCTGATACCAATTGAAAGTGCGTTATATCGACTAGAGGGGGGTGAAAGGCGATTTTTATGAATTCTTCACTAAGGAATTTGTGGGTGAGGAAATTCCTTAGCGAAGAACTATCTGCAGCGGAATAAGTACTCAGAAGTAAACATAACAGAACACAAGCATGGTCATCATGATGAAATGAAGACAAGCACAGAGTACAGAAAGCGTAAACACAGGATAACACAGAATGACGACAAACAGACTGAAGAAATTGAACTGAGGAAATTGAGAAAGTCTTCAGTCAAAGTCTTCAAACAGATATGAACAAGCACAAAACGCAGATATGAGGAAATGAAAGAGTTGAGGAAATGGAACTAGTGAGCTTGGTGAAGACAGTGATTTGTTAGACCAGTTCCAACAGTTGTCTCAGTTGTACATCTGGTTAGGGCGGCTAGGTATTTAAATCTGAGGACACACAATCCCGGACACCCAGTCCTGGACACACAGTCTAAGACACCAAGTCCTCACCGTATTCCCCTTGAGCTAAGGTCACACAGACCTCGCCCAATCACTCGTGGTAAGTCTTCAGGTGACTTCCGAACCTTCAGAACTCAGTCACTCGGCGATCCACAATTCCTCTTGGATGCTCTAGCCATGACGCCTAACCGTCTGGAAGAAGCACAGTCTTCAAAGGTAACAAGCGTCGGATCCACTCAGGATCAATCACTTTTGGGTTTGTAGGTGTTTGGGTTTGGTTTTGGGTTTTTCCTCACTTGATGATTTTCGCTCAAAGTCCTCGGAGGATGGGTTGCTCTTATGACAAGTGTTAATTTCTCTCAGAGCAGCCAACCAGCTAGTGGTTGTAGGGGGCGGCTATTTATAGCCCAGGGAGCATCCCGACATGATAAGACGTAAATGCCCTTAAATTATATGACCATTAGGTGGGTAGATATTTTGGGACAGCTGGCGCGTAGCACAACAACTGTCGGAAATTTGAGTATCAAATTCCTCAGGGCTATCATGTTCCTCACTTTGTAGGCAGTCCGCACTCGCGAATTCCTAACTCTTCAGTCAGAACAAATTCCACAAAGACCAAAAGAACTTCATCTCTGTCACTGAAGAATATGACTAAACTGTATGAGATTTCCAATGGCTTCACTAGAAGGGGTTGGTAGGTGTAGGATTTTGAGTTGAGCATCAAATGGAAAATTTTCCTTAGTATTTCCTCGACCCCCTTTAACAGTATGGTGTTTCCTATGACTCAAGAAAGAGAAAATGAAACTACGAAACAAAAGTCTTCACGCTTCATGTTCCTCAAATGAATGCCAAGTCTTCAAGGTCACACCAATTTCTTCACTTTCAAAGTCTTCAGAAAGTCTTTAGAAATCCAAAGTCTTCAGTCGAAGAACTTCATTTTTAGGGGTCGACTTTCTCTGTGAATATCAAACTCCTCATAGACTTATAGACCTATGTACACTCATAAACACATTAGTCCCTTAACCAATAAGTCTTCAATACACCAAAATCACTAAGGGGCACTAGATGCACTTACACAGTGGCAACAGAAAAGTAAATAAGAAACAAGCAATATGTGAAAGCTCGTAGGCATTGGATCGGTGATGGGGAATTATGTCGGATGTGATTCCTCATGTAAAAGTTATAAACTAGGGTGACACAAAACTAGCTTGAGTTCATCAATGTAATGTAGGCATGTATTCTGAATATAGTCATACGTGCTTATGGAAAATAACTTGCATGACATCTTTTGTCCTACCCTCCCGTGGCAGCGGGGTCCTAGTGGAAACTGAGGGATATTGAGGCCTCCTTTTAATAGAGTACCGGACCAAAGCATTAACACATAGTGAATACATGAACTCCTCAAACGACCGTCATCAGCGGGAGTGGTCCCGATTGTTGTCACTTCGGGGTTGCCGGATCATCACACATAGTAGGTGACTATTGACTTGATAGATAGGATCAAGAACACATATATATTCATGAAAACATAATAGGTTCAGATCTTAAATCATGGCACTCGGGCCCTAGTGACAAGCATGAAGCATGGCAAAGTCATAGCAACATCAATCTTAGAACATAGTGGATACTAGGGATCAAACCCTAACAAAACTAACTCGATTACATGGTAAATCTCATCCAACCCATCACCATCCAGCAAGCCTACGATGGGATTACTCACGCACGGTAGTGAGCATCATGGAATTGGTGATGGAGGAAGGTTGATGATGACGATGGCGATGATCTCCACTCTCCGGAGCCCCGAACGGACTCCAGATCAGCCCCCCCCCCCCCCGAGAGAGATTAGGGCTTGGCGGCGGCTCCGTATCGTAAAACGCGATAATTCTTCCTCTCTGATTTTTTTTCTCCCCGAAAGTGAATATATGGAGTCTGGGGGTACGTCGGTGGAGCAACAGGGGGCCCACGAAGCAAAGGGGCGCGCCCAGGGGGAGGGGGCACACCCCCATCCCCGTGGACAGGGTGTGGGCCCCCTGGCTTGGTTCTTTCCGCAGATATTTCTTATATATTCAAAATAATTCTCCATTGAATTTCATGTCATTCCGAGAACTTTTATTTCTGCACAAAAATTACACCATGGCAATTCTGCTGAAAACAGCGTCAGTCCGGGTTAGTTCCAGTCAAATCATGCAAGTTAGAGTCCAAAACAAGGGCAAAATTATTTGCAAAAGTAGATACGTTGGAGACGTATTAGTGGTCATGGCCGCCACCCCATCGTCGGCCACCGTGGCCGCCAGCCCACCGTCGATCGCCGGGATCATCACCCACTCCGCCAGCACCGCCCGAAGGTGGGAGGCGGAGGTGGAGGCCCGCACATGCATTAGCAACCTTGCACGCTACATCGAGTTCCTACGGGAGGAGGAGGAGTGATGTCTACTACGCAACCTTCTTCTTGTAGACGTTGTTGGGCCTCCAAGTGCAGAGGTTTGTAGGACATTAGCAAATTTCCCTCAAGTGGATGACCTAAGGTTTATCAATCCGTGGGAGGCGTAGGATGAAGATGGTCTCTCTCAAACAACCCTGCAACCAAATAACAAAGAGTCTCTTGTGTCCCCAACACACCCAATACAATGGTAAATTGTATAGGTGCACTAGTTCGGCGAAGAGATGGTGATACAAGTGCAATATGGATGGTAGATATAGGTTTTTGTAATAAGAAAATATAAAAACAGCAAGGTAGCAAGTGGTAAACGTGAGCATAAACGGTGTTGCAATGATAGGAAACAAGGCCTAGGGTTCATACTTTCACTAGTGGAAGTTCTCTCAACAAGGATAACATAATTGGATCATTTACTATCCCTTAACATGCAACAAAGAGTCACTCCAAAGTAACTAATAGCGGAGAACAAACGAAGAGATTATGGTAGTGTACGAAACCACCTCAAAGTTATTCTTTTTGATCGATCTATTCAAGAGTCTGTAGTAACGTTCAATCTATCATAGAGTTCATACTAGAATAACACCTTAAGACACAAATCAACCAAAACCCTAATGTCACCTAGATACTCCATTGTCACCTCAAGTATCCGTGGGCATGATTATACGATATGCCTCACACTATCTCAGATTCATCTATTCAACCAACACAAAGTACTTCGAAGAGTGCCCCAAAGTTTCTATCGGAGAGTCAAGACGAAAATGTGTGCCAACCCCTATGCATAGATTCCCAAGGTCACGGAACCCACAAGTTAATCACCAAAACATACATCAAGTAGATCACATGATATCCCATTGTCACCATAGATAAGCACGTGCAAGACATACATCAAGTGTTCTCAAATCCTTAAATACTCAATCCGATAAGATAACTTCAAAGGAAAAACTCAATCCATTACAAGAGAGTAGAGGGGGAGAAACATGATAAGATCCAACTATAATAGCAAAGCTCGCGATACATCAAGGTCGTGCCATCTCAAGAACACGAGAGAGAGAGAGAGAGATCAAACACATAGCTACTGATACATACCCTCAGCCCCGAGGGTGGACTACTCCCTCCTCGTCATGGAGAGCGCCGGGATGATGAAGATGGCCATCGGTGAGGGTTCCCCCCTCCGGCAGGGTGCGAGAACGGGTCTATATTGGTTTTCGGTGGCTACAGAGGCTTTCGGCGGCGGAACTCCCGATCTAGGTTAATTTCCGAAGGTTTTAGTATTTATAGGATTTTCTGGCGTAGGGCACAAGTCAGGGGGGCTTCTGGGCTTTCCACGAGATAGGAGGGTGCGCCCCCCTGCCCAGGGCACGCCCCCCACCCTCGTGGGCAGGCCGTGGCTCTCCTGGCCCAACTCTTTTACTTCGGGGGCTTCTTTTGATCCAGAAAAAATCATCAAAAATTGGCACGTCAATTGGACTCCGTTTGATATTCCTTTTCTGTAAAACCCTAAAACAGGAGAAAAACAGAGACTGGCACTAGGCTCTGGGTTAATAGGTTAGTCCCAAAAATCATATAAAAGTGTATATAAAAGCCCATAAGACATCCTAGAAGGATAACATAATAGCATGGAACAATAAAAAATTATAGATACATTGGAGATGTATCAAGCATCCCCAAGCTTAATTCCTGCTCGTCCTCGAGTAGGTAAATGATAAAAAGAGAATTATTGATGTGGAATGCTAACCAACATAGTTTTCAATGTAATTCTCTTAATTGTGGCATGAATGTTCAGATCTGAAAGATTCAAGACAAAATTCTATATTGACATAAGAAGTAATAATACTTCAAGCATACTAACAAAGCAATCATGTCTTCTCAAAATACTATGGCTAAAGAAAGTTATCCCTACAAAATCATATAGTCTGGCTATGCTCCCCCGTCATCACACAGAATATTCATATCATGCACAACCTCGATTTCAGCCAAGCACTTGTTTTCATACTCTATACTTTAAAACCTTTTAACTTTCACGCAATACATGAGCGTGAGCCATGGACATAGCACTATGTGGAATAGAGAGGTGGTTGTGGAGAAGACAAAAAGGAGGGAGATAGTCTCACATCGACTAGGCGTATCTACGGGCTATGGAGATGCCCATCAATAGATATCAATGTGAGTGAGTAGGGATTGCCATGCAACGAATGCACTAGAGCTAAATATGTATGAAAGCTCAACAAAAGAAACTAGTGGGTGTGCATCCAACTTGCTTGCTCATGAAGACCTAGGGCATTTGAGGAAGCCCATCGTTGGAATATACAAGCCAAGTTCTATAATGAAAATTCCCACTAGTATATGAAAGTGACTAAGCATGAGACTCTCTATCATGAAGAACATGGTGCTACTTTGAAGCACAAGTGTGGAAAAAGATAGTAGCAATTATCCCTTTTTCTTTTTTTCTTTTTTTGGGGCCTTTCTTTTTTCTTTGGTCTTTCCCTTTTTTGTGGAGGGGCTTTATTGATTTGGCCTTTCCTCACACGGGACAATGCTCTAATAATGATGATCATCACACTTTCATTGAATTACAACTCGATATTACAACTCGATACTAGAGCAAGTATGACTCTATATGAATGCCTCCGGCGGTGTACCGGGATGGGCAATGAATCAAGAGTGACATGTATGAAAAATTATGCATGGTGGCTTTGCCACAACTATGATGTCAACTACATGACCATGCATGGCAATATGACAATATGATGCGTGTCATATGAACAGAACGGTGGAAAGTTGCATGGCAATATATCTCGGAATGGTTATGGATATGCCATTATAGGTAGGTATGGTGGCTGTTTTGAGGAATAATATGGTGGCTGTTTTGAGGAAGGATATATAGTGGGTTTATGGTACCGGCGAAAGTTGCGCGGTACAAGAGAGGCTAGCAATGGTGGAAGGGTGAGAGTGCGTATATTCCATGGACTCAACATTTGTCATAAATAACTCATATACTTATTGCAAAAATTTACGAGTTATCAAAGAAAAGCAATCAACGCATGCTCCTAGGGGGGAGGTTGGTAGGAGTGAACCATTGCGCGCCCCCGACCTCCACAAAAAGGTTGACTCTTTACAAATACCTCATGCTCTAACTTCGTCACATAGCGGTTCACCATACGTGCATGCTACGGGAATCACTAACCTTAACACAAGCATTTATCAATTTCATAATAACTCCACTAGCATGACTCTAATATCACTATCCTCATATCTCAAAACAATTATCAAGCATCCAACTTCTCATCATATTCAATGCACTTAGTGTGAAAGTTTTTACTACACTGATATTGGATGTCTATCATGTGAAGACTAGTTTTATAGACTAAGCACACTACCATGATGTTTTAATAGACTCTCAAAAGGATATAAGTGAAGCATGAGAGTTCATCTATTTCTTCAAAATAAAACCACCGCCGTGCTCTAACAGATATAAGTGAAGCACTAGAGCAAACAACAAACTACTCAGAAAGATATAAGTGAAAATCAATGAGTAGTTGAATAATTATGTAACTATGTGAAGACTCTCTAACATTTAAGAACTTCAAATCTTGGGATATTATTCAAACATCAAGCAAAACAAAATAAACTAAAGTGACGCTCCAAGCAAAACACATATCATGTGGTGAATAAAAATATAGCTCCGAGTATAGTTACCGATGGATGAAGACGAAAGAGGGGATGCCTTCCTGGGGCATCCCCAAGCTTAGGCTTTTGGTTGTCCTTGAATTTTACCTTGGCGTGCCTTGGGCATCCCCAAGCTTAGGCTCTTGCCACTCTTTGTTCCATAGTCCATCAAAGCAATACTCAAAACTTGAAAAACTTCACAACACAAAACTTAGACAAAAATCTTGTGAGCTCCGTTAGTATAAGAAAACAAACCACTACTCAAAAGTACTGTAATGAACTCATTCTTTGTTTATATTGGTGTTAAACCTACTGTATTCCAACTTCTCTATGATTCATACTTCCCAATACTACTCATAGATGCATTGAAATAAGCAAACAACACATGAAAAACAGAATCTGTCAAAAACAGAACAGTCTGTAGTAATCTGCAGGTTTCGCATACTTATGTAACTCCAAAAAATTCAAACTAAATTGGTAAACATGAGGAATTTGTCTATTAATCATCTGCAAAAAGAATAACTAAATAGCACGCTCCAGTAAAATCTGATGACCATTCTATCTAGCGCTAACGATTCTGTTTTTCACAGCAAGATCATATAAACTTCACACAAGTCTTCCCAAAGGCTCTACTTAGCACAAACACTAATTAAAACACAAAACCACATCTAAACAGAATCTAGATGCAATATTTATTCTTAAACAGAAGCAAAAACAAAGAAACTAAAATAAAGTTGGGTTGCCTCCCAACAAGCGCTATCGTTTAACGCCCCTAGCTAGGCATGATGATTTCAATGATGCTCGCATAAAAGATAGGAATTGAAACATAAAGAGAGCATCATGAAGAATATGACTAGCACATTTAAGTCTAGCCCACTTCCTATGCATAGGGATTTTGTGAGCGAACAACTTATGGGAACAATAATCAACTAGCATAGGAAGGAAAAACAAGCATAACTTCAAAACTTTAAGCACATAGAGAGGAAACTTGATATTATTGCAATTCCTACAAGCATATGATCCTCTCTCATAATAGTTTTCAGTAGCATCATGAATGAATTCAACAATATAACCAGCACATAAAGCATTACTTTCATGATCTACTTGCAAATTTTTTTTACTACTCCCATCATAAGAAAAATTCTTTTCATTCATAGTAGTGGGAGCAAACTCAACAAAATAACTATCATGTGAAGCATAATCCAATTGAAAACTAAAATCACGATGACAAGTTTCATGGTTATCATTATTCTTAATAGCATACAAGTCATCACAATAATCATCATAGATTGCAACTTTGTTCTCATAATCAATTGGAACCCCTTCCGAAATAGTGGATTCATCACTAAATAAAGTCATGAACTCTCCAAATCCACTTTCATCAATATAATCATCATAAATAGGAGGCATGCTATCATCATAATAAATTTGCTCATCAAAACTTGGGGGACTAAAAATATCATCTTCATCAAACATAACATCCCCAAGCTTGTGGCTTTGCATATCATTAGCATCATAGGTATTCAAAGGATTCATACTAAAAACATTGCAATCATGCTCATCATGCACATATTTTATGCCAAGCATTCTATGTAATTGTTCTTCTAGTACTTGACCACAATTTTTCTTCCCATCATTTTCACGAAATATATTAAAAAGATGAAGCATATGAGTTAACCTTAATTCCATTTTTTGTAGTTTTCTTTTATAAACTAAACTAGTGATAAAACAAGAAAGTAAAAGATTCAATTGCAAGATCTAAAGATATACCTTCAAGCACTAACCTCCCCGGCAACGGCGCCAGAAAAGAGCTTGATGTCTACTACGCAACCTTCTTCTTGTAGATGTTGTTGGGTCTCCAAGTGCAGAGGTTTGTAGGACAGTAGCATATTTCCCTCAAGTGGATAACCTAAGGTTTATCAATCCGTGGGAGGCGTAGGACGAAGATGGTCTCTCTCAAACAACCCTGAAACCAAATAACAAAGAGTCTCTTGTGTCCCCAACACACCCAATACAATGGTAAATTGTATAGGTGCACTAGTTCGGTGAAGAGATGGTGATACAAGTGCAATATGGATGGTAGATATAGGTTTTTGTAATAAGAAAATATAAAAACAGCAAGGTAGCACGTGGTAAACGTGAGCATAAACGGTGTTGCAATGATAGGAAACAAGGCCTAGGGTTCATACTTTCACTAGCGGAAGTTCTCTCAACAAGGATAACATAATTGGATCATATTACTATCCCTCAACATGCAACAAAGAGTCACTCCAAAGTAACTAATAGCGGGGAACAAACGAAGAGATTATGGTAGGGTACGAAACCACCTCAAAGTTATTCTTTCTGATCGATCTATTCAAGAGTCTATAGTAATGTTCAATCTATCATAAAGTTCATACTAGAATAACACCTTAAGACACAAATCAACCAAAACCCTAATGTCACCTAGATACTCCATTGCCACCTCAAGTATCCGTGGGCATGATTATACGATATGCATCACACAATCTCAGATTCATCTATTCAACCAACACAAAGTACTTCAAAGAGTGCCCCAAAGTTTCTACTGGAGAGTCAAGACGAAAACGTGTGCCAACCCCTATGCATAGATTCCCAAGGTCACGGAACCCGCAAGTTGATCACCAAAACATACATCAAGTAGATCACATGATATCCCATTGTCACCACAGATAAGCACGTGCAAGACATACATCAAGTGTTCTCAAATCCTTAAAGACTCAATCCGATAAGATAACTTCAAAGGGAAAACTCAATCCATTACAAGAGAGTAGAGGGGGAGAACCATCATAAGATCCAACTATAATAGCAAAGCTCGCGATACACCAAGATCGTGCCATCTCAAGAACACGAGAGAGAGAGAGAGAGAAATCAAACACATAGCTACTGATATATACCCTCAGCCCCGAGGGTGGACTACTCCCTCCTCATCATGGAGAGTGTCGGTATGATGAAGATGGTCACCGGTGAGGGTTCCCCCCTCCGGTAGGGTGCCAGAACGGGGTCTAGATTGGTTTTCGGTGGCTACAGAGGCTTTCGGCGGCGAAACTCCCGATCTAGGTTAATTTCCGAAGGTTTCAATATTTATAGGATTTTTTGGCGTAGGGAACAAGTCAGGGGGGCTTCTGGGCTGTCCACGAGATAGGAGGGCGCGCCCTTTTTTCTGGATCAAAAGAAGCCCCCGAAGTAAAAGAGTTGGGCCAGGAGAGCCACGGGCTGCCCACGAGGGTGGGGGGCGAGCCCAGGGCGCGCCCGCCACCCTCGTGGGCAGCCCTTGGCTCTCCTGGCCCAACTCTTTTACTTCGGGGGCTTCTTTTGATCCAGAAAAAATCATCAAAAATTGGCACGTCAATTGGACTCCGTTTGATATTCCTTTTCTGTAGAACCCTAAAACAGCAGAAAAACAGAGACTGACACTGGATTCTGGGTTAATAGGTTAGTCCCAAAAATCATATAAAAGTGTATATAAAAGCCCATAAGACATCCTAGAAGGATAATATAATAGCATGGAACAATCAAAAATTATAGATACGTTGGAGACATCTCAAGGGGTGCCTCATCGAGCACGCAAAGAGCCTTACCACAGTTGTGGCCGCAGCACACGCCAACGCAGAGGCGAGGAATCAGGAGATCTACGAGCAGTCCGGCCGCTTCGAGAGGGATCGTCTGGAGTTGCAGTGGGCATTCGAGCTGGTGAGTGTCGCTCAATGTGTAGCAGTGCTAGGCACCGTATTGCATTTGTCCAGCTCGTCGGTAGGCTCCTCCTCCTTCTCTGCCTCTTACCGAGCGCGGTCGGCAGAGGAGAGGCTGCCGGAAGTAGCACAAAGCCCCTCAGTGGTAGTAGTAGTGTTTAGGGGCTATTTTGTTTAGTTCATCTGACTATAGATGTGTGGTGGAACTGTACAGTGTACTTCAGATTAGCTAGTATATATAGTTGAACTAGCTATTTCAATACGTGGTTCGCAACAATTGGGGAGAAGTTTGGTAGGTTCAGCTGTCGAGTTGAATTGTTTGTATAAATTAAGAACGACTGCTTAATCTATGAATGAAATATATGCTTAATTACTGAATTTTAGTTGCAAAAATTACATAGTGCCAATGATTTCTAGCTGCATATTTTGACAATTCACAGTGTTACAAGGATTGACAAATGGCAATGTTACTAGATCAACAAATGTAAATCTTTCCAGTTTGACAAATGGCAACATACCCAATATGACAGATGCAAATCTTACCAAATTGTTTGTACGTGGTTGCACACGGGTCATCCAGAACAGCCGTTTGCGTTGAAGGGATGCACAAATCCTGCGCTGCTCTCACTTTGCATACGGGTGTTCAATCTAAATCGTCTGCGATCAAGAGCTGCAGAAATCCTGCTCGGCGCATTTTCTCTTGGCTTCCTGGGGAAGCTGTCGGTTTGCATACGTGTGTTCTAACTAAAACGTTTGCGATGAGTGTTTTATATTTAAAAAGCGAAGTAAACTGCGGCTTGGGCGCCATTAATGGAGAGGACACGAGCAAGGCGGGCGGCCATGGAAATCAAAGGGCTCGCTTCTGAGTGAGACTGCGCAGCGTACATCTCACACGATTCCCGGTGAGCCTGTGCACTCGAGGACAGCTTGCACGCCTCTCTATCAGCCTGCGCACCGGACGACACTCGCACGCCTCCCGTTCAGTCAAGGTCAAGCACATGTCCGCACGGCACCTCCTACAACCATTAAAACTAAGAGATGTGGCGTCACGTGAATGGTTAACAGAATTTTTTATTTACTAGAATTTAAAAACCAGGCATCTCAATGTTTTGCCGGCAATCAACGGTGCCCTGGTGTTTCAAATTCATGCCCATTTCTTGCATGGGACCTAAGCATACACCCAAGGACACATATTTGATTTTTTTTTCAACCAATTTATATGCACTGGAGCATGTGCATGTAGTTCAAATTTGAATTATGCACATAAATGCATTGAAAACTCAGTTAATGCATAAAAATGTCCAAACGAACCCCAAAAAATCACACAACACTCCTATTGTTCTATGTTGACACGAGAAAAAAATTGAAAGCAATAAGAGGCAATGGAAATCGTTTCATCCCCAAAGGTGGGACGTTCCCTACCGAAAACCATCAGGCTTGTTGTGAGAAGCATATAACCAAACTTGCCCCAAATGGGACAAAATTTGTACCACGACATGTTGATGCCGCTCCATGATAGCATGCCAAGTTTTGGATTTACTAGGATTGAAAAACCAGGCATCTCAATGTTTTGTCGGCAATCAACGATGCCCTGGTGTTTGAAATTCATTCCCATTTCTTGCATGGGACCTAAGCATTAACCCAAGGACACATATTTGATTTTTCAACCAATTTATATGCACTGGAGCATGTGCATGTAGTGCAAATTTGAATTATGCACATAAATGCATGGAAAACTCAGTTAATGCATAAAAATGTCCAAACGAACCGCGAAAAATCACAAAACTTCGCACAACACTCTTGTTTTTCTATGTTGACACGAGAAAGAAAAATTGAAAGCAATAAGAGGCAATGTACATCGTTTCGTCCCCAAAGGTGGGACGTTCCCTACCGAAAACCATCATGCTTGTTGTGAGAAGCTCCGGTTTGTGAGAAGCATATACCCAAACCTGCCCCAAATGGGACAAAATTTGCACCACGGCATGTTGATGCTGCTCCATGATAGCATGCAACTTTCATGAATTTCAGACGAGTTTTGGATTTACTAGAATTTTAAAACCAGGCATCTCAATGTTTTCCCGGCAATCAACGATGCCCTGGTGTTTGAAATTCATTCCCATTTCTTGCATGGAACCTAAGCATGCACCCAAGAACACATACTTGATTTTTCAACCAATTTATATGCACTAGAGCATGTGCCTGTAGTTCAAATTTTAATTCTGCACATAAATGCATTGAAAACTCAATTAATGCATAAAAATGTCCAAACGAACCCCGAAAAATCACAAAAAATCACACAACACTCATGTTGTTCTATGTTGACATGAGAAAAAAAATTGAAAGCAATAAGAGGCAATGGATATCGTTTCGTCCCCAAAGGTGGGACGTTCCCTACCGAAAACCATCATGCTTGTTGTGAGAAGCATATAACCAAACCTGCCCCAAATGGGACAAAATTTGTACCACGACATGTTGATGCCAAGTTTCATGAATTTCAGACAAGTTTTGGATTTACTAGAATTTAAAAACCAGGCATCTCAATGTTTTGCCGGCAATCAACGGTGCCCTGGTGTTTGAAATTCATTCCCATTTCTTGCATGGGACCTAAGCATTAACCCAAGGACACATATTTGATTTTTCAACCAATTTATATGCACTGGAGCATGTGCATGTAGTGCAAATTTGAATTATGCACATAAATGCATGGAAAACTCAGTTAATGCATAAAAATGTCCAAACAAACCCCGAAAAATCACAAAAATTCGCACAACACTCCTGTTGTTCTATGTTGACACGAGAAAGAAAAATTGACAGCAATAAGAGGCAATGTACATCGTTTCGTCCCCAAAGGTGAGACGTTCCCTACCGAAAACCATCATGCTTGTTGTGAGAAGCTCCGGTTTGTGAGAAGCATATACCCGAACCTGCCCCAAATGGGACAAAATTTGTACCACGACATGTTGATGCCGCTCCATGATAGCATGCCAAGTTTCATGAATTTCAGACGAGTTTTGAAATTACTAGAATATAAAAACCAGGCATCTCAATGTTGAAATTCAATCCCATTTCTTGCATGGGACCTAAGCATGCACCCAAGGACACATATTTGATTTTTAAACCAATTTATATGCACTGGAGCATGTGCATGCAGTTCAAATTTGAATTATGCACATAAATGCATTAAAAAATTAGTTAATGCATAAAAATGTCCAAACGAACCTCGAAAAATCACAAAAAATCACACAACACTCATGTTGTTCTATGTTGACACGAGAAAAAAATTGAAAGCAAAGAGGCAATGGATATCGTTTCGTCCCCAAAGGTGGGACGTTCCCTACCGAAAACCATCATGCTTGTTGTGAGAAGCTGCGGTTTGTGAGAAGCATATACCCAAACCTGCCCCAAATGGGACAAAATTTGTACCACGACATGTTGATGCTGCTCCATGATAGCATGCCAAGTTTCATGAATTTCAGACGAGTTTTGGATTTACTAGAATTTAAAAAACATGTATCTCAATAGTTTACTGGCAATCAACGGTGCCCTGGTGTTTGAAATTCATTCTCATTTCTTGCATGGGACCTAAGCATGCACCCAAGGACACAGATTTGATTTTTCAACCAATTTATATGCACTGGAGCATGTGCATGTAGTTCAAATTTGAATTATGCACATAAATGCATTGAAAACTCAGTTAATGCATAAAAATGTCCAAATGAACCCCAAAAAATCACACAACACTCCTGTTGTTCTATGTTGACACGAGAAAAAAAATTGAAAGCAATAAGAGGCATTGGATATCGTTTCGTCCCCAAAGGTGGGACGTTCCCTACCGAAAACCATCATGCTTGTTGTGAGAAGCTCCGGTTTATGAGAAGCATATACCCAAACCTGCCCCAAATGGGACAAAAATTTTACCATGGCATGTTGATGCCCCTCCATGATAGCATGCCAAGTTTCATGAATTTCATACGAGTTTTGGATTTACTGGAATTTAAAAACTAGGTATCTCAATGTTTGCGGCCGAGTGACGGTGGCAGGGTGTTTGAAATTCATTCCCATTTCTTGCATGAGACCTAAGCATTAACCCAAGGACACATATTTGATTTTTCAATAAGTTTATATGCACTGGAGCATGTGCATGTAGTTCAAATTTTAATTATGCGCATAAAATTCTTGGAAAACCCAGTTAATGTATAAAAATGTACAAACGAACCCTGAATAATTCCATTTTTTTACGACAAACCTATAGTTGCATGTTCACTACAGATAAAAGTTCTAACAATTCAAACACCATCCTTTGTAGCTGTGACCCCATTACATAATTGAAATGATCAAGACAATAAATCAAGTAGATCACACACAGTTTATTATAACCAACCGTGTGAGATGCAACACAAAATATCTTCGGACCGTGTCTGAATAAGGGACTGTGTCTGATGACACTTTGCGCACCATTTTTTTGGCTGAAGCGATTCCAAATTTTCGGCTTTCGCGGAAATATCTACCTCCCCGCCCCCTCCCCCTTACCAAAAGCCACATTTCCCATGTTTTCGCCTTCCTTTCCAAGTTGAAACCTTCACTCCTTGCTTGCAGCGCCGCCGCCTCCTCATCGTCGACCCTCCTTCACGTTGGTCGGCCTCGCCTATCCGGGCAGGTAATCCACACCCGACCCCCATCCTCATCCTCCTTCCACATCCCACATGCCCCGACCGCCGGCGCGAGCGCTACACCTTCCACCCAAATCACCGACCCCTCCACCAAATAAGCGTCGGCCTAAGCCATGGTGCACGCAGTATAGCCAGGACCTCAAGGAGCATTTGGCAGCGGAGAAGCAAATCGCGCCGCATGCGCGGATGAGGTCGCGATGGCTGCCATTCGTGCCGACCCCCAGATCTTGAAGGAGCACCTTGCCATTTGCTAGCTCCGCCAGTTAAGCATGCTCGGTTTATCCATTGCGTGTGCTGCTCCTGCCTTTCCTTCACAACTTTTAGTGAATTGTGCTATCTAATTTTACCATGCAATATGTTGCTCTAGTGTATATGTTCTATATGTCGTGCAATGTGGTGCTCACTTATTAACTGTTTTGTTAATTAGTTGTCGTCTTCAGTTAACTGTTTGGTTCAATTCTGCAAATGTGATGTTCAATTCTTCAGGCTGCAATTTTGTATTGTCTTCCATGTGAGAAATAAATCGAAATTATCTTTACAAAATTGTGGGTGCATTCTGTTATTGTATACCATGTGAGGGATAAATTGAATTTGGATGTAGTCAATACATGAGAAACAAATACAATTGCTACAATTGGTTGTTGTTAATTGTTTGGTTAACTGTCTGATCTTCTATTAGGAGTATGTTATATTGTGCAATGTGGTGCTCAGGTAATGTTTGGTTCATTTGTTGTGGTGTTTAGTTAACTGCTTAGTTCAATTCTGCAATGCGATGTCCAATTGTCATGGGTAGAATTTTGTATTATTGTGCATGGAATAAATCGAATTTGGCTGCACTTAATACATGAGAAACATATAAAGTGCTATATTTCCTAGTTCTTAATCATGCTTGGTTTGGATAAATGGGTTTTTCCCGTGGCTTGAATTAATCTGATGAATCTGCAATGTGATTATTTTTCATCAACATATTTTACTGATAGCATGCGAACCCTTACTTAACCTGATGACTAACTACCTTATATGTGTTGCAGGGAAACAATGGGAAGCACTGAGGTTTACTATCGAGGTTAGCACGTGCATGGTCCGTTGTCTAATAGCACATTATTGTGCAATTGCAGGAACCATTCTAATATTTAGGTTTTTAACAATTTGGTCTTGCACATGTAGGTCCTGCTGTCAGAGGTTTTGACCCACTATTCGACCCTTTTTGCATATGGGGAAATGAGTTGTCCATGAATATCAGTCAAGTCAAGAAACTCAGAAAGATTGTTAGGATAAAGAAATTAGCGACAAAAAACAACAAGATCTTTGTCTGCACAATGAAGAAGACATCAGTTCACTACAGGATGATACTAACTATTATACCTTGCCTTTTTAATTCCTTTGCCCCATTTCCAATATAGAGAAGATATTTATGCACATCCTTGTTTTCAGGCCTTTCCAAAGCAGTTTACTAATGATTACCTCTCAAACCACATGTATGGTCAGGAGGCGAGGAAGGTATTCATACAACACCCACGGTTCAATATTGAAGTGTTGCTGAAGAGGACGAAGGATGGATGGTCAATCATCCACAGGCACTGGCCTAAAGTTACAAAGACCTTCAACATCAATGAAGGCTCAATATTCGCCTTCCGCTTCAGCAGTTTTCCAGATGAGATACATCTGTCTATGTACCGTCTATGATGCTAATTTCAAAAGGTTATAGATGTTGCATGTGAAATTGGTCTTGGTGTAGTTCTCTAATGGGGTAGCTGAGTGCTGAAGCTATATGATATTGTACTCTGATGTATTTCAGTTATGAAAATGAAATATATTGTGTGCTTAATATGAACTATCAATTAGATAATAATTTGATTATGAATAATCGGATAATTAGCCTGCTAGTGGCGAATTAGCCTGCTAATTGGGTTTTGTTATTGCAAACGGTTGTTGAAAAAAATACCATGGGCGATGACCTCAGGCAACGCACACAGTTTCTAGGAATAAACTGTGTTTGATCAATGAACAATCACACACGACTTTCTCTTGAAAATTGTTTGCGTTAGGCCACCTTGCGCAAACGTTTATGAAAAATGTGTGTGATGGACTGCCATTGTCACACAGTTTCTTCCACGAACTGTGTGTGATATATTCAATATCGCAAGCGATTTAACAGGAAAAATTGTGTGTGATGTACCTGTGAATGGAAACATTTTCCTTCGAGCGACTGTGTGGGATGTACATACGAATGGAACTGTTTAGCGGGGACTGACTGTGTGGGATGTACTTGCGACCAGAAACAATTTCGCCGTATAATTGTATTTTTTAGCACTACTATATGTATTTTCGTATATGAGCGCTCGCCGATCGCACACGACCTCATTTTGCCGAACGTGTGTGCCAGGAGGGCATATCCCCCACGGTTTCTGGGTCATATGGGAAGGACCCCCCTATCACCCACACTCACTTGGCGACAGTTCCAAATTCCGTCGCGGAAAGGGGTTAAAAACCGTTTGTTTAGGAGCTCGCTGTACTAGTGGAGGATAATCCTCAAGTTATGGACCCAGTCCATGTAGTTGCTAGCGTCATCTTTCAACTTAGCTTTCTCTAGGAACGCATTAAAATTCAAGGGAACGGTAGAACGGTGCATTGATCTACAATAACATAGATATGCCAAAACTATCAAGACCAAGTACATGATAAATTAAAGTTCAATTAATCATATTACTAAAGAACTCCCACTTCAATAGACATCCCTCCAGTCATCTAAATGATCACGTGATCCAAATTAACTAAACCATGTCCGGTTATCACGTGAGATGGAGTAGTTTTCAATCGTGAACATTTTATGTTGATCATATCTACTATATGATTCACGCTCGACGTTTAGGTCTCCAGTGTTCCGAGGCCATGTATGTACATGCTAGGCTCGTCAAGTTTAACCAGAATATTCTGCATGTGCAAAACTGTCTTACACCCGTTGTATTTGAATGTAGAGCTTATCATACCTGATCATCACGTGGTGTCTCGGCATGAAGAACTGTCGCAACGGTGCATACTCAGGGAGAACACTTGTACCTTGAAATTTTGTAAGGGATCATCTTATAATGCTACCGTCGTACTAAGAAAAATAAGAAGCATAATAAGATAAACATCACATGCAATCATAATATGTGACATGATATGGCCATCATCATCTTGTGCTTTTGATCTCCATCTCCAAAGCATCGTCATGATCTCCACCGTCACTGGCTTGACACCATGATCTTCATCATAGTGCCGTGGTCGTCTCGCCAACTATTGCTACTACTACTATCGCTAACTCATAGCGATAAAGTAAAGCAATTACATGGCTTTCGCAATTCATACAATAAAGAGACAACCATAAGGCTCCTGCCGGTTGCCGATAATTTACAAAACATGATCATCTCATACAATAATGTATAACTCATCACGTCTTGACCATATCACATCACAACATGCCCTGCAAAAACAAGTTAGACGTCATCTACTTTGTTTTTGCAAGTTTTACGTGGCTGCTACGGGCTTTAGCAAGAACTGTTCTTACCTACGCATAAAAACCATAACGATTTTTCATCAAGTGTGCTGTTTTAACCTTCAACAAGGACCAGGCGTGGTCACACTTGATTCAACTAAAGTTGGAGAAACTGACACCCGCTAGCCACCTATGTGCAAAGCACATCGGTAGAACTAGTCTCATGAACGCGGTCATGTAATGTCGGTCCGGGCCGCTTCATCCAACAATACCGCCGAATCAAAGTATGACATGCTGGTAAGCAGTATGACTATTATCGCCCACAACTCATTGTGTTCTACTCGTGCATATCATCGACGAGTAGACCTGGCTCTGATACCACTGCTGGGGAACATAGTATTTCAAAAAATTTACCTACCATAGTAAAAAAAATACCTACGATCACGCAAGATCTATCTAGGAGAAGCATAGCAACGAGCGGGGAGAGTGTGTCCACGTACCCTCGTAGACCGAAAGCAGAAGCGTTTAGTAACGCGGTTGATGTAGTCGAACGTCTTCACGATCCAACCGATCCAAGTATTGAACATACGGCACCTCCGTGTTCAGCACACGTTCAACACGATGACGTCCCTCAAGCTCTTGATACATTTGAAGACGAGGGAGAGTTTCGTCAGCACAACAGCATGTTGACGGTGATGATGAAGTTACCGGCGCAGGGCTTTGCCTAAGCACTGCAACGATATGAGTGAGGTGTGTAACTATGGAGGGGGGCATCGCACACGGCTAAGAGACTGTCTGTTGTCCTTTGGGGTGCCCCCTGCCCACGTATATAAATGAGGTAGGAGGAGGAGGCCGTCCTAGGAGGGGCGCGTCAATAGGGAGAGTCCAACTAGGATTCCCAATCCTAGTTGGAGTCCGCTTCCTTTTCCAAGAGGTGGAGAGAGCGAAGGAGGAGGAGAGGGAGAAGGAAAGAGGGGGGCGCCGCCCCCTCCTTGTCGATTTCGGACCAGCCCATGGAGGGCGCTGCCTCCCCTTGTGGCCCTTCTCTCCTTTCCACTAAAGCCCAATAAGGCCCAATACTTCCCCCGATGAATTCCCGTAACTCCTCGGTACTCCGAAAAATACCCGAATCACTCGGAACCTTTCCGATGTCCGAATTTAGCGTTCCAATATATGAATATTTACCTCCTGGCCATTTCGAGACCCCTCATCATGTACGTGATCTCATCCGATACTCCGAACAAACTTCGGTCATCAAAATCACATAACTCATAATACTAATCGTCATCAAACGTTGAGCATGCGGACCCTACGGGTTCGAGAACTATGTAGACATGAACGATACACATCTTCGATCAATAACCAATAGCGGAAACTGGATGCTCATATTGGCTCCTAAATATTCTACGAAGATCTTTATCGGTCAAACTATAATATAACATACGTTGTTCCTTTTGTCATTGGTATGTTACTTGCTCGAGATTCGATCGTCAGTATCATCATACCTAGTTCAATCTCATTACCGGCAAGTCTCTTTACTTGCTCCGTAATGCATCATCCTGCAACTAAATCATTAGTCACATTGCTTGCAAGGCTTATTGTGATGTGTATTACTGAGAGGGGCCAGAGATACCTCTCCAAAACTCGGAGTGACAAATCATATTCTTAATCTACGCCAACACCACAATCACCTTCGGAGACACCTGTAGAGCATCTTTATAATCACCCAGTTACGTTGTGACGTTTGATAGCACACAAGGTGTTCCTCCGGTATTTGGGAGTTGCATAATCTCATAGTCAGAGGAACATGTATATGTCATGAAGAAAGCAATAGCAATAAAACTAAACGATCATTGTGCTAAGCTAACGGATGGGTCATGTCCATCACATCGTTCTCCTAATGATGTGATCTCGTTCGTCAAATGACAGCACATGTCTATGGTCAGGAAACATAACCATCTTTGATCAATGAGCTAGTCAAGTAGAGGCATACTAGGGACACTCTATTTTGTTTGTGGATATGTATCCACACATGTATCAAGTTTCCAATTAATACAATTGTAGCATGAATAATTAACATTTATCATGATATAAGGAAATATAAATAACAACTTTATTATTGCCTCTAGGGCATTTTTCCTTCAAGAATCACTTATATACCAGAAGATGGGCACCGGAGGTGGGCCGAGGAGGCCAGAACCCATCAGGGCGCGCCAGGGGGGCCTGGCGCGCCCAGATGGGTTGGGCCCACGTGGCCCCCTCTGGTGTTTATTGGCTCTAGTAATTCTTAAATATTCCATAAAAAATCCTCGTGAAGTTTCAGCTTGTTTGGAGTTGTGCAGAATAGGTGGCATGACGTAGCTTTTTCAAGTCCAGATTTCTAGCTGTCGGAATTCTCCCTCTTGGTGTGTTCCTTGCAAATTATGAGAGAAAATGCATTAGAATTACCCCAAAAAGCATTATTATGGATAAAAATATTATAAATAACAGTAAGGAAACATGATGCAAAATGGACGTATCCGTGGCTGGTGGGTGTCTATTTCTCCAACTTTAGTTGAATCGAGTGTGACTATGGCTGGTCCTTGTTGAAGGTTAAAACATCACACTTGACGAAAAATCGTTGTGGTTTTGATGCGTAGGTAAGAACAGTTCTTACTATAAGCCCCTAGCAGCCACGTAAAACTTGCAACAACAAAGTAGAGGACATCGAACTTGTTTTTGCAGGGCATGTTGTGATGCGATATGGTCAAGACGTGATGAGTTATACGTTATTGTATGAGATGATCATGTTTTGTAAATTATCGGCAACCAACAGGAGCCTTATGGTTGTCTCTTTATTGTACGAATTGCGAACACCATGTAATTGTTTTACTTTATCACTATGAGTTAGCGATAATAGTAGAAGCAATAGTTGGCGAGACGACCACGACGCTACGATGAAGATCATGGTGTCAAGCCGGTGACGATGGAGATCATGACGATGCTTTGGAGATGGAGATCAAAAGCACAAGATGATGATGGTCATATCATGTCACATATTTTGATTGCATGTGATGTTCATCTTTTTATGCATCTTATTTTGCTTAGTACTGTGGTAGCATTATAAGATGATCCCTTACAAAATTTCAAGGTACAAGTGTTCTCCCTGAGTATGCACCGTTGCGACAGTTCAACGTGTCGAGACACCACGTGATGATCGGATGTGATAAGCTCTACGTTCACATACAACGAGTGTAAGACAGTTTTGCACAAGTAGAATACTCAGGTTAAACTTGACGAGCCTAGCATGTACAGACATGGCCTCGGAACACTGGAGACCGAAAGGTCGAGCGTGAATCATATAGTAGATATGACCAACATAAGATGTTCACCATTGAAAACTACTCCATCTCACGTGATGATCGGACATGGTTTAGTTGATTTGGATCACGTGATCATTTAGATGACATGAGGGATGTCTATCTAAGTGGGAGTTCTTAAGTAATATGATTAATTGAACTTTAATTTATCATGAACTTAGTCCTGATAGTATTTGCAAATTATGTTGTAGATCAATAGCTCACGTTGAAGCTCTCATATGTTTTTTATATGTTCCTAGAGAAAACTAAGTTGAAAGATGTTAGTAGCAATGATGTGGACTAGGTCCGTGATCTGAGGATTATCCTCATTGCTGCACAGAAATATTATGTCCTTGATGCACCGCTAGGTGACAGACCTTTGCAGGAGCAGATGAAAACGTTATGAACGTTTGGCAACACTCAATATGATGTCTACTTAATAGTTTAGTGCACCATGCTTTCCGGCTTAGAACCGGGACTTCAAAAATGTTTTGAACGCCACGGAGCATATGAGATGTTCCAAGAGCTGAAATTGGTATTTCAGACTCATGCCCATGTCGAGAGGTATGAGACCTCTGACAAATACTTTGCCTACAAGATGGAGGAGAATAGCTTAGCTAGTGAGCATGTGCTCAGAATGTCTGGGTACTACAATCACTTGAATCAAGTGGGAGTTAATCTTCTAGATAAGATAGTGATTGACAGAGTTCTCTAGTCACTATCACCAAGCTACTAGAACTTCATGATGAACTATAATATGCAAGGGATGACAAAAAGGATTCCCAAGCTCTTTGCGATGCTGAAATCAGCGAAGATAGAAATCAAGAAAGAGCATCAAGTGTTGATGGTTAAACAAGACCACTAGTTTCAAGAAAAAGGGCAAGGGAAAGAAGGGGAACTTCAAGAAGAACAGCAAGCAAGTTGCCACTCCCGAGAAGAAGCCCAAAGCTAGACCCAAGCCTGAAACTGAGTGCTTCTACTGCAAAGGACATGGTCACTAGAAGCGGAACTACCACAAATATTTGGCGTATAAGAAGGATGGCGAAGTGAACAAAGGTATATTTGATATACATGTTATTGATGTGTACCTCACTAGTGCTCCTAGTAGCCCCTGGGTACTTGATACCTGTTCGGTTGCTAATATTAGTAACTCGAAACAAGAGTTTTAGAATAAACGGAGACTAGTTGAGCGTGAGGTGACGATGTGTGTTGGAAGTGGTTCCAATATTGATATGATCATTGCTACTTCTCGAGCTTGCGTTGTATTCCCTCGAAGAGGAAAGGGTGATGCAGCACAGTAGCGTAAGTAATTCCCTCAGTTTTTGAGAACCAAGGTATCAATCCAGTAGGAGACCACGCGCGAGTCCCTTGCACCTGCACAAACAAATAAGAACTTCGCAGCCAACGCGATAAGGGGTTGTCAATCCCTTTACGGTCACTTACGAAAGTGAGATCTGATAGAGATGATAGTTTGATATTTTTGGTATTTTTTATTATAAGAACATAAAGTAAAAGCGAAAAAGTAAACTAGATTGTAGATTGATATGTTGAGAATAGACTCGGGGGGGCATAGTGTTCTCTAGTGGCTTCTCTCATGATAGCGATATTCTACGGCGGGTAAACAAATTACTGTCAAGCAATTGATAGAAAAGTGAATAATTATGAGACTATCTAGGCATGATCATTATATATAGGTGTCACATCCTAGACAAGTAGACCGAAACGATTCTGCATCTACTACTATTACTCCACACATCGACCGCTATCCAGCATGCATCTAGTGTATTGAGTTCATAAGAACAGAGTAACGCCTTAAGCAAGATGACATGATGTAGAGGGATAAACTCAAACTTAGTGATATAAACCCCATCTTTTTATCCTCGATGGCAACAATACAATACGTGCCTTGCTGCCCCTACTACCACTGGGAAAGGACACCACAAGATTGAACCCAAAGCCAAGCACTTCTCCCATTGCAAGAACTATAGGTCTAGTAGGCCAAACCAAACCAATAATTCGAAGAGACTTGCAAGGATATTATAATCATACATAAATAGTTCAGAGAAGAACCAAATATTTCTCATGGATAATCTTGATCATAAACCCACAATTCATCGGATCTCGACAAACACACCGCAAAAAGAGATTACATCGAATAGATCTCCTTGAAGACCGAGGAGAACTTTGTATTGAGATCCAAAGAGAGAGAATAAGCCATCTAGATACTAGCTATGGACCCGAAGGTCTATGGTAAACTACTCACAGCTCATGGTGAGGTGGTGATGATGATGTAGAAGCACTTCGTGGTAGTCCCCCCTCCGGCGGAGCTCCGGAAGAGGCCCCAAGATGGGATCTCACGGGAACAGAAGGTTACGACGGTGGAACTAGGGTTTTCTCTATTCGTCTGATGGTTTCGGGGTACGTAGGCATATATAGGAGGAAGGAGGGCACCGGGGGCCATACATGGGGCCCACGAGGCAGGAGGGCGTGCCCTAGGCCCCCCCCCACCATCGTGGGCACCACGTAAACCCTACTCCGTGCTTCTCAAGTCTCCCGTGCACGATTTTCTCCAAAAATATCTCTCCCGAAGGTTTCATTCCGTTTGGACTCCGTTTGATAATCCTTTTCTGTAAAACCCTGAAACAGGCAAAAAACAGCAATCTGGACTAGGCCTTTGGGTTAGTAGGTTAGTCCCAAAAATAATACAAAAGTTTATGACAAAGCCCATTAAACATCCAAAACATCATAAATAATAGCATGGAACAATAAAAAATTATAGATACGTTGGAGACATATCAATCATCACCGCACACTCCCTGTACTTTCAGGATTAGTGTTAAACCTAAATAAATGTTATTTGGTGTTTGCATTGAGCATGAACCAGATTGGATCGTGTTTATTGCTATACGATTATTCATTTAAGTCGGAGAATAATTGTTATTCTGTTTACATGAATAAAACCTTCCATGGTCATAAAACGAAGGTGAGTGGTTTATTGAATCTCGATCATACTAATACACATATTCAGAATATTAAAGCCAAAAGATGCAAAGTTGATAATGATAGTGCAACATACTTATGGCACTGCCGTTTAGGCCATATTGGTGTAAAGCGCATGAAGAAACTCCATGCTGATGGACTTTTCGAATCAATTGATTATGAATCATTTGATGCTTGCAAACCATGCCTCATGGGAAAGATGACTAAAACTCCGTTCTCTGGAACAATGGAGCGAGCCAATGAGTTATTGGAAATAATACATACAGATGTATGCAGTCCTATGAGTGTTGAGGCTCACGACGGGTATCGTTATTTTCTAACCTTCACAGATGATTTGAGCAGATATGGGTATATCTACTTGATGAAACACAAGTCTGAAACATTTGAAAAGTTCAAAAAATTTCAAAGTGAAGTAGAGAATCATCGTAACAAAAAAATAAAGTTTCTACGATCTGATCGCGGAGGCGAATATTTGAGTTACGAGTTTGATCTTCATTTAAACAATGTGGAATAGTTTTACAACTCACACCACCTGGAACACCACAGCGTAATGGTGTGTCCGAACATCATAACCATACTTTATTTGATATGGTGTGATCTATGATGTCTCTTACCGATTTACCACTATTGTTTTGGGGTTATGCATTAGAGACAGCTGCATGCACGTTAAATAGGGCACCGTGTAATTCGTTGAGACGACACCTTATGAACTATGGTTTGGCAAGAAACCTAAGCTGTCGTTTCTTAAAGTTTGGGGTTGCGATGCTTATGTGAAAAAGCTTCAGCCTGATAAGCTCGAACCCAAATCGGAGAAATGCGTCATAGGATACCCAAAAGAAAGAGTTGGGTACACCTTCTATCATAGATCCAAAGGCAAGATCTTTGTTGTTAAGAATGGATCCTTTCTAGAGAAGGAGTTTCTCTCGAAAGAAGTGAGTGGGAGGAAAGTAGAACTTGATGAGGTAATTGTACCTTCTCCCGAATTGGAAAGTAGCTCATCACAGAAAATCGTTCCTGTGATACCTACAACAATTAGTGAGGAAGCTAATGATGATGATCATGAAACTTCAGATCAAGTTACTACCGAACCTCGTAGGTCAACCAAAGTATGTTCCGCACCAGAGTGGTACGGTAATCCTGTTCTAGAAGTCATGTTACTAGACCATGACGAACCTACGAACTATGAGGAAGCGATGATGAGCCCAGATTCCGCAAAATAGCTTGAGGCCATGAAATCTGAGATGAGATCCATGTATAAGAACAAAGTGTGGACTTTGGTTGACTTGCCCGATGATCGGAAACCCATAGAGAATAAATGGATCTTCAAGAGGAAGACAGACGTTGATGGTAATGTCACTGTCTACAAAGATCGACTTGTCGCAAAAGGTTTTCAACAAGTTCAAGGAATTGACTACGATGAGACTTTCTCACCCGTAGCGATACTTAAGTCTGTTCGAACATGTTAGCAATTGTTGCATTTAATGAAATATGGCAAATGGATGTCAAAACTACATTCCTTAATGGATTTCTGAAAGAAGAGTTGTATATGATGCAATCAGAAGGTTTTGTCGATCCTAAAGGTGCTAACGAAGTGTGCAAGCTCCAGCGATCCATGTATGGACTGGTGCAAGCATCTCGGAGTTGGAATATACGCTTTAATAAGGTGATCAAAGCATATGGTTTTATACATACTTACAGTGAAGCCTGTATTTACAAGAAAGTGAGTGGGAGCACTACAACATTTCTGATAAGTATATGTGAATGACATATTATTGATCGGAAATGATGTAGAATTTTTTGGAAAGCATAAATGATTGTTTAAAAGGAGTTTTTTTTCAATAAAAGACCTCGGTGAATCTGCTTACATAATGGGCATCAAGATCTATAGAGATAGATCAGGACGCTTGATAAGACTTTCGATGAGTACATACCTTGATAAGATTTTGAAGTAGTTCAAGATGGATCAGTCAAACAAGGAGTTCTTGCCTGAGTTGTAAGGTATGAAGTTGAGTAAGACTCAAATCCCGACTACAGCAGAAAAATAGAGAGAGAATGAAAATCATTTCCTATGCCTCAGCCATAGGTTCTATAAAATATGCCATGTTGTGTACCAAACCTGTTGTGTACCTTGCCATGAGTTTGGCAAGGAGGTACAACAGTGATCCAGGAGTAGATCACTGGACAACGGTAAAAAAATCATTAGTAACTGGAGGACTAAGGAAATGTTTCTCAATTATGGAGGTGATAAAGAGTTTGTTGTAAAGGGTTACGCCGATGCTAGCTTTGACACTAATCCAGATGACTCTAAGTATCAATCTGGATGCGTATTGAAAGTGGGAGCAAATAGCTAGAGTAGCTCCATGTAGAGCATTGTAGACATAAAAAATTGTGAAATGCATACGAATCTGAATGTGACAAACGTGTTGACTAAACTTCTCTCACAAAGCAAAACACGATCACACCTTCGTACTCTTTGGGAGTTAATCACATGGCGATGTGAACTAGATTATTGACTCTCGTAAACCCTTTGGGTGTTGGTCACATGACGATGTGAACTATGGATGTCAATCACATCAAAATGTGAACTATCAGTGTTAAATCACATGGTGATGTGAGCTAGATTATTGATTCTAGTGCAAGTGGGAGACTGAAGTAAATATGCCCTAGAGGCAATACTAAAGTTGTTATTTTATATTTCCTTATATCATGATAAATGTTTATTATTCATACTAGAATTGTATTAACCGGAAACTTGATACATGTGTGAATACATAGACAAAACAGATTGTCCCTAGTAGGCCTCTACTAGACTAGCTCGTTAATGAAAGATGGTTGAGTTTCCTAACCATAGACATGTGTTGTCATTTGATGAACAGGATCACATCATTAGGAGAATTATGTGATGGACAAGACCCATCCGTTAGCTTGGCATTATGATCGTTTAGTTTTATTGCTATTGCTTTCTTCATGACTTATACATGTTCCTCTAACTATGAGATTATGCAACTCCCGAATACTAGAGGAACACCTTGTGTGCTATCAAATGTCACAACGTAACTGGGTGATTATAAAGATGCTCTATAGGTGTCTCCGAAGGTGTTTGTTGAGTTTGCATAGACCGAGAATAGGATTTGTCACTCCGAGTGTCAGAGAGGTATCTCTGGGCCCTCTCGGTGATGCACATCATAATAAACCTTGCAAGCAAATGACTAATG
This sequence comes from Secale cereale, assembly GCA_902687465.1. Lineage (NCBI taxonomy): Eukaryota > Viridiplantae > Streptophyta > Magnoliopsida > Poales > Poaceae > Secale > Secale cereale. The sequence goes on from LR738715.1 coordinate 735,861,144, forward strand.
AGTTAGTCACGAGATGATCTATTACGGAACTAGTAAAGAGACTTGCCGATAACGAGATTGAACTAGGTATGAAGATACCGACAATCGAATCTCGGGCAAGTAACATACCGATGACAAAGGGAACAACATATGTTGTTATGCAGTTTGACCGATAAAGATCTTCGTAGAATATGTAGGAGCCAATATGAGCATCCAGGTTACGTTATTGGTTATTGACCGGAGATGTGTCTCGGTCATGTCAACATAGTTCTCGAACCTGTAGGGTCCGCACGCTTAACGTTCGATGACGATTTGTATTACGAGTTATGTGATTTGATGACCGACGTTTGTTCGGAGTCCCGGATGAGATCATGGACATGACGAGGAGTCTCGAAATGGTCGAGAGGTAAAGATTCATATATTGTAAGGCTATATTCGGTCATTGGAAAGGTTCCGAGTGATTTGGGTATTTTTCGGAGTACCGAGGAGTTACGGGAATTCACCGGGATAAGAAATGGGCCTTATTGGGCCATACAGGAAGAGGAGGAGGCAGACCAAGGGGAGGTGGCGCGCCCCCATGGGTCCGAATTGGACTAGGGGAAGGGGGCGGTGCCCCCTTGCCTTTTCCTACTCCCTCTATCTTTCCCTCTTTCCTTCTCTCCTACTCCGAATAGGAAAGGGTTTCCTACTAGGACTTGGAAGTCCTAGTAGGACTCCCTACTCTTGGCGCGCCCTAGGAGGCCGGCCTCTCTCCCTCCATCCTTTATATACGTGGGCAGGGGGCACCCCAAAGACACAACAAGTCTTCACTTATTCGTGTGCGGTGCCCCCCTCCACAGTTACACACCTCGGTCATATCGTCGTAGTGCTTAGGCGAAGCCCTGCACCGGTAACTTCATCATCACCGTCACGATGCCATCGTGCTGACGAAGCTCTCCCTCATCCTCAACTGGATCAAGAGCTCGAGGGAAGTCATCGTGTTGAACGTGTGTTGAACACAGAGGTGTCGTACGTTTGGTACTTGGATCGGTTGGATCGTGAAGACGTTCGACTACATCAACCGTGTTACTAAATGCTTCCGCTTTCGGTTTACAAGGGTACGTGGACACACTCTCCCCGCTCATTGCAATGCTTCTCCTAGATAGATCTTGCATGATCGTAGGATTATTTTTTCAAATACTATGTTCCCCAATAGTGGCATCATGAGCCAGGTCTATGCGTAGATGATATGGTTGAGTTTCCTAACCATAGACATGCCTAGTATGCCTCTACTAGACTAGCTCGTTAATCAAAGATGGTTGAGTTTCCTAACCATAGACATGTGTTGTCATTTGATGATCGGGATCACATCATTAGGAGAATGATGTGATGGTTTCTTCATGACTTCATGACTTATACATGTTCCTCTGACTATGAGATTATGCAACTCCCGAATACCAGAGGAACACCTTGTGTGCTATCAAACTTCACAATGTAACTAGGTGATTATAAAGATGATCTACAGGTGTCTCCGAAGGTGTTCGTGGTGTTGGCATAGATCGAGAATAGGATTTGTCACTCCGAGTGTCGGAAAGGTATCTCTGGGCCCTCTCGGTAATACACATCATAATAAGCCTTGCAAGAAAATGACTAATGAGTTAGTCATGATATGATGTATTACGGTACGAGTAAAGAGACTTGCCGGTAACGAGATTGAACTAGGTATGATGATACCGACGATCGAATCTCGGGCAAGTAACATACCGATGACAAAGGGAACAACATATGTTGTTGTGCGGTTTGACCGATAAAGATCTTCGTAGAATATGTAAGAACCAATATGAGCATCCAGGTTCCGCTATTGGTTATTGACCGGAGATATGTCTCGGTCATGTCTACATAGTTCTCGAACCCGTAGGGTCCGCACGCTTAATGTTCGATGACGATTAGTATTATGAGTTATGTGATTTTGATGACCGAAGATTGTTTTCAGTCCCTGATGAGATCACGGACATGACGAGGAGTCTCGAAATGATCGAGACGTAAAGATTGATATATTGGAAGATTATGTTTGGATATCGGAAGGGTTCCGAGATGTTCAGGCATTTTTTCGGAGTACCGGGAGGTTACCGGAACCCCCCGGGGAGTCAATGGGCCTTAATGGGCCCTAGTGGAGAGAGGAGGCGGCGGACAAGTGGTGGCGCACGCTCCCCTAGCCCAAACCGAATTGGGTTAGGGTTGCCCCCACCTTTCCTTCTCTTCTCCTCCTCCTTCCCTCCTTCCCCTAGTGGGAATAGGAAAAGGGGGGCGAATCCTACTTGGACCAGGAGGCCAAGTAGGACCCCCCCCCCCTTGGTGCACCCCCCTTGGGCCGCCCTCCTCCTCCCTCCCTCCTTTATACACGTGGGAGGGGGCACCCCAAAGACACACAAGCCAATCTTTTAGCCCTGTGCGGTGCCCCCCTCCATAGTTACACACCTCGGTCATATCATTGCAGTGCTTAGGCGAAGCCCTGCGCCGGTAACTTCATCATCACCGTCACCACGCCGTCGTGCTAAAAAACACTCCCTCGTCCTCAACTGGATCAAGAGCTCGAGGGACGTCATCATGCTGAACGTGTGCTGAACACGGAGGTGCCGTACGTTCGGTACTTTGATCGGTCGGATCGTGAAGACGTTCCACTACATCAACCGCGTTACTAAACGCTTCCGCTTTCGGTCTACGAGGGTACGTGGACACACTCTCCCCGCTCGTTGCTATGCTTCTCCTAGATAGATCTTGCGTGATCGTAGGAAAATTTTGAAATACTACATTCCCCAACACAACTAGTTAACGAGCGCTCCTTCGGGAGCCTCACAACGACCAGTGCCACTTGGCGCCCCCTCAGCCACCCGCCATTTGTCGCGCTCTGAGCGCTCTCTTCGGTTTTTTTTTCACTTTTGCACACGCGTTTTTCGCTTTTAAACTGTTTTTTCTTCAACATTTCGGTTTTTCATGGGTCTTCCTTAGCTTTTGGACAAGAAAATTTGCGCGAAAAATGTGTTTTTTTCTTTCGCGAGAGGCACGGTTTTACTTCTACGAGAGGCACGACCATGACTCTCGAAAACAAAAAAAAAACACACTTTCTATTTTTTTCCTTCCGTCAGAGGCACGAGTTTGCTTCCGCGAGAGGCACGTTTTTGCTTTCGCGAGAGGCACGACCATGACTCCCGGAAAAGAAAATGTGTTTTTTGTTTTTTCTTCCGCTAGAGGCACGAATTTGCTTCTGCAGGAGGAACGACCATGCCTCTCGAAAAAAACGCATTTTTTCTTCTTTTTTTCTTTCACGAGAGGCACGGTTTTATTCCCCGCGTGGCATGGTTGTGCTTTCGCGAGAGGCACAACCGTGTCTTCTCGGAAACAGAAAAAGGTGTTTTCTATTATTATTTTTCCTTTCGTGAGAGGCGCCCTTTTGCTTGACTTCGCGAGAGGCATGATCGTGCCTCTTTCGAAAAGGGAAAAAAGTGCTTCCGGTTCCATCCTTTTTGTCAATAAAAAGGTTTGTCCAAACCTATCACCATGGGATCTAATTTTGAAGATATCAACGCGAGGAATCCAACGGTGAAAATAGTTCGAGATTTGGACACGTGGTTTAAGAGATAAACGTTTTGAATAAACGGATCTACGAAAAAAAGGAAAATTATCAGGTTGCGACAAGTGGCACACATGCAACGCCCATTCGACACAACCTGAGAAAATGGGAGTGATCTTTGCGAGGAGCAGTTAGTGATTTCGACGTATACCTCGCTCACCGCGAGCTGGATGCTAGCCTCGCTTGAGGGAGATACAAGGCTGGCCCAACTCACGGAGGGCCACAACCACGTTTTTTCATTCTCTTTTTTCTACTTCTTGTTTTATTTTGCTTTCTTTATTATTTACTAGTAAGCGTGCACGTGCAATGCACGTATGTTGGGGCAACGACCCCAAAGCAGTATCGCCTGAGTGTGCAAGGCATGTTGGAGAAGTGGACGTCAGAAGACACTCTCGAAACAGGCTTTCGCCACCCCACCCCTTCCCGAGAGTTTTGCAACTTCGACGACATGGACCTTGTGTCATGTGGGTTTCAACTATTGCAGGCATGTGGAATGCTTCGTGTTTGAATTTATTTGTACTCATACTCATTTACTCAACTAAAATTCAGATATATCTTATGTTTTCTTTACCAGTAAAGAAGGCATGCTAAACCTTGTAAGCATACCTTTTAGTGAAAAATGTGTGCCGCTCTTGATCAATATAATATCTTTGGGTTTCTCATGAATAAAATATTTTTGGATTTAGTCAAAAAGGCATTCGGGTCTTGCATCCACACACTGGGTTCTTGGTTATGCTGCGGGAAGAAATCGTTTCTTGTTGGCCCTTCAAAATGAAAATGCTTGGCAAATGTTATCAACTTATACTTGGCGCCCAACTTAGACACAAACTGCAAGAATACTTTTGTCCAACAACGTGTTATATAATAATCCACTAATGGTCAGTGAAAACAGAACATAAGTAAACAAATGACTCACAAAACAACTGTTCTTTTAAAAATATGGTAACACCAAAAAATGGAATTCTGAAACACACACACACACACACACACACACACACATGTATACACACACACACACACACACACATAAACGCTATCCTTCTACAATATACAAATAAAAATAATATATTTTACAAACACGAGAGAAAAGTGGAACAAAGAAGGAAAAATCCCTTCTTTGATGACACAAACAGGTCAAGGTCAGACTACCATTTAGTGAGCAAGAAAAAATTATAGCATGGATAGAGTGATATCAGCTGACCAAAAATGATAGTCTGCATATGTCAATAGAAGATATGAGCTCAAGGGGCCATGTACAAAAGACTAAAATTAAAGGTGAATCACAATACATGATAGAAAGTGGTACTAATGCTTAAGTGAAGCAAATTACCCAAGAGAAAATGTGTACCGACTGACCAAAGAGCGTGACCAGCAGCAGACTTTGGAGAGAAGATTTTACCACTAAATAAGCTTCTCCATTTGGCATGCTCTAAAATGGACTAATGAAATAATGTAGCACTCCTCTGCAACTTTGGAGATACACACAGATTCTACAAAGTGTCAAATATGTGACAAAAAAGAAAAATGTAGAGCAATGTAAGTACAAGTTATATGCCTGAATAAAGCATAACCTACAAGAACATAAGGGCTAAAAATTCAGCACGCAAAAAACTTACATAGGCCCTGATTGCTATGGAATTATTGCTCTCTGCTTGCTTAGTTGGTTTGAAATTTTGACAACAGCAGGTACCATATTGGCAATCAGATAGAAGGTAGAAATGAATTATTCAAAAAAGATCAACAGGCTTTGCACTTGTTGCATGTTTGCCTCACCCTTCAGTCTTTTTTTTGCGTGATGCTTCAGTCTTAACCTTCCGTTGCAGCTCTTCTTTTTGGCATGCCTCCGTTGCAGCTCTTCTTTTTGGCATGCCTCTGTTCTCTTCCTCAGGCGGGCATTCATATATGTATCCACAACACCTTTCTCCTGCTCTCCCTACCAGTAAAAATACAACAGGGACTTAATCATATTTATGTGTGGTTTGACATAAAACCAATTTGCTATTTATATATAGCCAACAAATCCTCAATTACTCCAACCAACCATTGAAATCGTACCATGGATGTCTAAAAACTGAATTATTTTGCAAACTATAATTTCAAGAAATGGGTACATACTTTTACCAATTTATAAGTTTCTTTAAAAATGATTTTTCATCTTGGACCATAAATAAGGATTTCTGTTGTGGAACTCTAGCAGGGGCCTTGGAGTATAAAATCATGTATGCTAATACATCTGCAAGGGGCATGGTACAATGTTGATAAGAACTTGTCAGTATATTATATATGCGATGGTCCAAAAATTAGGATTCTATGCTTTGAAGGATGCATATTCTACCAACTTCTTGTGTAGAAGAAATAAAGCAGTTTGATATGAGGGAAACTTTCTGTGAAAACATTCACAGGATATGTTTACGGAAATCACGTGGACAAAATAAATCTCAGGTTTCTTACATGACCAAGAATAGTCTTAAATCAATGCTTCAGTAGTAATTCACTGAAAAATAACATATCCAGAAACAACATGGGGAGAGGAGTTTATCCTTCACTATATCATATTGATTACCTTGATTCAACTCACATGCAACCTGCTTGGATTTCTTATTAAACACCCTTGTCGACATTACATATAAAAGATTTTCAGAAGCAACATGAGAGGTAGAGGTCGTTAAGTTAGCAAATGGTAATAAGAAGCGTAAAGCAAGAAACAATATATATAGATGAACCGCAACAGCAGCAATCGGTTAGCCAAGTCTGTACCAACCTCTGAAACAAACCCCAAAAAACATAATTGTAGCAGAAAACATAGAAGAAAATTGTGCAATTGACATTCTATTTCTTCCACACCCGCCTTCCAAATAAGATCCCCACTTATTACTTATACTAACTCAAGACTGCTAAAAAGGGCAATATATTTCACTGATTCTGGTGTTGCAACAGCGTTAAAGAAGAGGTCTCCAATGACAGTGCTCTTCACAATCAGAAAGGGCATTATGCCAAACAACTATTATGCACCTAGATAATGAGAAAGCATAAAATGTGAGTTACATTAGGAGGTTTTGAAATGATAATCTGATGAAAGGCCTCTTGTTGATATGAAGTGTCCTTATTGAAATATCCAATAAACAATACCCCTGCACGTTCCGGTTCCATACCAGCTGCCTGAAGACTAACATGCCCTGCAGAATAATGAAACAACTACAACAATTCAGAAAGTTGTTTCTACTTGCATAAATTGTCCCCAGTTCATATATAACAAACTAAACACGAGATTGGTGAGACCAATCTATTTACAGTAGGCATCTTCATTCACTCATCAGGGTACTAATTCAAAAAATGAAGACTTCTAAGTTCTAAGCCAAGGTAGCCAGAACCTTGCTATAAATTCATTGGCTATATAAAAATAGACATCCGCTATAAATTCATTGGCTATATAAAAATAGACATCCAACATATCTCTGGTAGAATTACATATGAAGAAAGTGTCACTACTGACAATTTAGTCACAAAATGTATTTTGTATTCAACAGGTTTGCCCAAGTCTCAAAAGTATAAAAGTTCTCTCCAAAATCACGCGGATTAGGTATATAAGAATAGCCATAGCAAATTAGATCAATTTCATAAACTTTATTTGCCATGACAAGAACATGACTATTCTCCATAATGGTCACTGAAAAAGAAGAGAAAACTAAGTGAGTGATTCCTAAGAAAAGGGAAGTTAGCTAACTTATGGGGGAAGGAAAACATCAAGATTCTAACTGAATAAAAAGAAACCCAGTCCAAGAACGCATAGGCGTAGTGTAATTTATTCAAGAACCAGACAAGAGCATCTTTTAGTTTACTACAATATGTAATTTAAATAACATGAAGCAAACACCAATATAATGACGAGTGAACCATGATCCAATATTTTGCAGAATATTAGCATGAAGGTGGACTTTTCATATTCAAGTTTTCCCTTGACAGTAAGTTAAAAAATAAACGAGTATATACTTAAGGTGGGTTTTCACATGCAACATGTGGTAGTTTCAGTTTGTGCTGGCTTTAATTGTCACTCCAAACATGTATTTCTCTTGTGGCAACTCAACATCATTGACAATCCATTATCTGCAACAAATATAAATAGACTGAGTTAAAACAAACACCCAAAAATGCATAATACTGATCCAGTGAGGTCCAATAGATCATGGATTTAGTTGTCAAATTGGTGGTTTTCTTACCCAAAACTTGCTTTATATAATTACCTGCAAATTTGTGTACTCTACAAGCGCATAATGCTGGCTCTTAAACATAAGACATTAAGACTCCCGATGATGTCAATTGCCTCCTTCATCTGCGCCCAAAACTCAAATAGCATCATGTCACATATTTGAGAGGATTCCAGACGGTACAACTCTGGACAAATTTAATACACTTGGATATAACCTGAAGGTCTACATGATTTTGCTGCAAACTCTAAATACCTCTATGTTACGCAGGAATCTCTAAAATGCTTCAAATAAGTAAGTTTAAACTCTCATGTTTTGATTGGCCTCTGTCACACATATTTGGCATCTTTCTAATTAGCCTATCCATGGGTGTAGGGAAGAGCTACATCAACTGAAAGTATGGTCCTTACATTTCTAATTAGCCTAAGCAACGGAACTGTATGAGCATTGTATCCAGCAGAACTATAGTGGGAGATTGGTTGTTGCTCACCGGAAAGGATGTCAGTGCCCTGATCTCTCCACTTCAGGCTAGGCAGTCAGTGTTTCCACATGTGGCGTCACGGCGTCTTCCTGGCACTGGGCGTCTCGGCGGCACACCGCGTGAGGAGGATTCTTCCTGGCAGTGGGCGTGGAGACCCGGTAACGGCGTCGCATGGAGAGGCGTGGAGGCGCATGCGAGGGAGAAAGGCGAGCGGCGGGTAGAGCGGAGGATCGAGCAGCAGCGGCGACAGGCGGGCTCGGGGTGCGCGTCGAGCGAGGGCCCTATAGGGAGCGGCGGCCAGTCGCGGGGCGTGCGAGCGAGAGCCGGGTGCCGTGCGCGGGAAGGCCGGGCATGGGGCGGCGAGGCGAGAACGGGCGGCCGCCGACGTGAAGGAGCGGCGGCGAGGCGAGAAGGGGCGGCCGCCGGCGTGAAGGAGCGGCAGCGAGGCGAGAAGGGGCAGCGACGAGGCGTGAAGGGGCGGCGGCGGGGCGAGCGGTTGGCGAGACGGGGCCGAGCGGCGGCGTGGTGGAGAGGTTGGCCAGAAGGGGCGTGCGGGCATGCGAGAAAGGGGCATGCCAGAGAGGGGCGAGCGGTAGCGGGGTACTGGGTTTGGTTGGCTTGGAGGATTTCGTTAACAGTAGTTTTCGTTAACGATGATTTTAGTCCTTTAGATCCTAGATTAGACGGCTAATACGCTGAGTTGGATCTGTCTTCTCTTTCTCTTACTAGTAAGTATGCACGTGCAACACACGTATAATCTTTGGAAAAGTTTTATATAAGTTTTTCTTAATCCTTGAACTTGTAAGGATAGTTTGATCTCAATCCTGAACATCCAATCCCTGGAATCAGAATAAGAAACCCACCAATTTTATCATTAGCATCCCACATCACATTTCTCAAACGTATTGTCGGTTCTTGGTTCTTTCCATCAACATGCCACTGAGCACTCTTGGCCAAGTCTCTACGCTCGCTCGAGTCAATCACGGTCCAAAATAGTGGCGATGGTGAACGAAATCTAAGGATTGAGAGCAGGTGAAAGAGAAGAGAGGAGAGCGAAAACAAATAGGTGACAGAAAGGGAGAGGGGTTGTCATCGGCATTGGAAAGCGTCGGAAGGGAAAAGACCATCTCTCGACATCCACTGCATTTTCTACAAGGAACATAATATGAACAAGGAACACCAGAAACAATTATTTCAAAAGGATATGCACAGAAAGATTGTCAAGGAAGTGACCATAAGATGATTCACGTCAACTAACATTTTGGAAATTGGTCCTAACTATTCAGAATCAAACAACAACCAGCTTAGTTTAGCTACTTACGACTGTTTACGAATTCCAAAGAATCTGTAGAGCCATGGAAGTAGATAAGCTTCAGAGCTATGGAGGTAGAAGTAAATTGTATCACTGAATAATTTTTTTGTTTGATAAAACAAAAGGATTAACACATATGTGTACTACTACAATACATGTCCATATAACATTGAAGAGCATACAAGGTAATTTGTTCATATTTACATAACAAGCAGGAACATCCATCATGACATCCTCCATGACTGCATGAATGGTTCACGAAGAGACTGCTTCTCTTTTAGGCTCCTCGGTATGACTACTTTCTGCATCACCATTTGCAGATGAGTGTGTTCCTTAATTGGTTATTGAAGTAATGATTTACCCGAGAACAAAAAAGTTATTGATAATATAGTGACTTGGCAGAAATAAAATTAATTAAGAACATCAGATTACCAGTATTTATTTCGTTCAATAATGGTACATTGGTAGATTTTGGTTCATTTATCTAGGTAATGGACGACCATTAAATTTTCAATGACTCGCGAGAAACTTATCAGAATTGTTCCGGAGTCTTTGTAGACATGCACCTTGTATACAATTCCAGCAAAAGCAGGGTAAGTAGATAAGTTTCCATATAAGTTGACAAATGATCACCAACAGTAGCGGGAACAAACACTACTCACCATTTCATTGCAATTTCTTTATGAGAACACATCAAGCTTGCAGAAACTTGTGTAAGTCCAATTTCGTCCAAATACGCCTTGGGTAAAAGAATCTTGTGTGCGGTGAAAAAGATGAAATATATAACCAAATGGAAGATATTTAGACCTGTGAAAAATTATCCACCTAAATCCAAAGAAGGCCAGAAGCAAATCTTGAATATTTAAGCAGTCCTAAAGTCTAAAAGAAATAATGTACAAAAGGGGAAGATAAAATGACCTGTACTAACATGGATACCGGTGTAGCTTTAAGAAAATAAATATAAAATTGAATTCACATTGGCTAGAAGTTGTACCTCCACATTGCTAAATCAGTTATCAGTTGTACCTCCACATTGCATTGAAAAGCAGTGGTACATTCACGTTGGCACATCAACAACATCCTTTGCCTCAGGAGAAGTGAGGAAATCAGGAAAACATGTCAAAATATGGCAATCGCTCATAAGTAACATGATAAAGTACAGAAAATTTAAGCACAGTATCATGTCAATTTAGGAACCTTTTACCATTCATTACAAGCTAACTAATATTTTCTCTCTTCGGAAGAGGCCGCTTGGCAGGAGGTCTATCACATCATAAATACTTGTACTTGCTAACTACTCCCTCCGTTCCGATTTACTCGTCGTGGTTTTAGTTCGGAACGGAGGGAGTAATATTTTCTCCAGAAGTGAATGCTAAAGTTTCATACAAGCTGATTCCCTAATTGATGCTTGGCAAAAGCGTCATATTGTAAACCATAATCCCTTCACCTCAGCAAGTACAGGGTGAACTAACATAAATGAACCAATACCAACATTTGGCAGAGTTTATGGAGATTACAAATATAGGCATCATCTATAGAGAAATAAATGGATAGATCGCAAGAGTAAGCGTAGCATGAGGCACTCGATCTAGACCTCGCTATTGTAACCATAATTAGAACAGCCCCCAACCCCTGTAACATTTCTCGACTTGCAGTTTCTTGATGCTCGGTGGCACCCCGATTCGCCTGAAACTAAATATTTGCCTCCCAAAGTGCAACAAGACATCACCAAATACACACACAGTAGCCTGGAATAACCTTAAGGCTATGTGCATTCCATTCTGGACAAGACTTACCACCTTAAGGCAATGCTCGTGTCATGCTCGAAAACATAATGACCAGTGAGGTCAATGTATTTCAAACTTCCCAGTGGAAATAAAGAGTACTAATAAAGAATGCTGATAATTGGTAAGGATGAAGGAGATGTAGTACGTGTGCGTCTTAACTAATGCAACATGGTAATACAAATAGTTAAGTAAATACACCAAGATGGAAGGTACAATTCGCCAGTTTTTCAGCTTTACAACTTAAGGAAAACATAGGCAAAATGTCAAAGAATCAGTCAAGATAATGACAATGACAACAAGAGCAAAACACGGAACATGCATACATATCAATGAAATTCCCCTTCTTGTTCGTCCAGAATGATCAAACGATCGATTGACAGAGAGACTAACACTGGATAATTTCAATGGTGATTGATGACTTTGATTACCTGAGGAGAGGGTGGTGATTGGGAGGCCGCAGCAGGAGTCATGGAGTATCATCTCCCGGACGCAGAACCCGTACCGCCGAAGAAGCCTTCCTCCTCGCCGGGTTTGGAGCAGGAGCGCGGTGAAGGCCGGTGAGGAAGACTCTCGTCTCCTGCCGTGTGGCCGCATTGTTGAGGTGGGACATCAGCACCTTCAGCTCGCCGTAGACCGCGTCGCTAGACGCCGCGCGCCGCTCCAGGAACACCTTCGCCGATGACGATGGGGAGTCCACCTGCACCGCGGTGGGGACGCTGCCCATGGCGATCGAAGGCCCACGAGAGCGGTGATTATTTGGCAGCAGGAAGACAAAAAAGATTAGCTGGGTGTGTACATGTTGTTGGAGTTGGTCTCCTAGTACATATGGTGCTGAATTGCTGATTACTCGATGCAATCCACTAATTAATTAAAAATCTGAAAGATAAGATGAAATTAACATGTTCTTAGTCCTTATCATTGTAGTTCACAAGGATGCATTATACCTTCTCCTGATGCGCCTGCGGCTGCAAAGAGAATAAATAAATAAAAGAAGACAGTACCACATACATCTATCTTCCTTTCTTTGTAAAAGATTCTAGTTGTGGCACGACATCAGTTCAGAATTCCCCAAAAATTCTTTGGTATAATCCACATACTTGGACCAATTTAGGATGTTCCTTGGTATAATCCATGGCTCCATGTCCATGACTTAAAACTTAGTGCTTGAAATGATTTAGAAAGAACATTTGACTGCATTCCCTAATGAGATGAGATCAAAATACTGCCCCTTTCCAAATCCTCCATGACTGAATAATGTTAATTTCCTCAATCCTCATGATTGAATGACATGTGTCAGTATGCCTCTTGACTGTTGACTCCCTCCCTAGTCAGCAGAGCAGCAACATCTGCAGCTCAGCAGCAGCAAGCAACAATGTCAATATATAGAGCAAAGATTACCTGCAGACAAAATACATGCACTATACAATATACAACAAAGCACCAGCAGCATCAGGCCATCAAGCACCCAGCAGCTAGCCAGTCACGCACGCACACAACACATACACAGTAAGCAGGGCGGGAGGGCCTGAGGAGAGTAGGGATTCAGAACAAGTAACCGTTCTGACGATGGGGCGGCGAAGGTGACTTGCAACGGCGATGGAGGTAGGCTTGGGGCGTGGGACGGCGGGGCTGAGCGACGGCGATGGGGTGGCATGGGGCGGTGGGCGGAGAGGCGGGCGGAGCGGCTGGTGGCGTAGGGCGGCGGGGCTGAGAGGCGGCGACAGGGTTGTGTGGGGCGGCGGGCAAAGCGGTTGGC